>JARHVA010002731.1:522500-680000 GCA_037957365.1 Torreya grandis
CACACTACACTACTAAAAATATATTTCACAACTAATATATAGTTCCCAATCATAGGAGAAGTATTCATATAGGTATAAAGCATTCAAGGAGTAACCCATGAGTTACATTTGTCAAATTACAAGATAAGTCACTAGATGCACTCACATATAGCATATTACACAATTGTTCACACACAAGCCCACATAAGGGGGGGAACTACATCAGTCTTAGGCACTCTTCAGATTATATTTATATTTAGGTGGTGATCATTGACATATGGGTCTTTGAGGTAAGATAAAATTAATTTGAGCCCTATAAAACCTATTGTATAAAAGGTAACATGTTATAATTTGAAGACCTGGGGTATTGAGCAAAAGACTAATTTTTGGAACCTATGTGCATGATCTATGCTAACAACATGAAAGGTGAAAATGAACCCTGACATGTGTAATTTATTCTTATATAAAATTATATGTATTCTAAGTTATAAAAAACATCAAAATTAGGATAGAAGCATCAATTCTAGTGTCTTTTATTGAATTATAGTGTTCTATTTGATAGAAAGTTAATTTTGAGAATCTAAAAAATGAAGGTGAATCGTCAAATTGTCTTCTTCCAATCCTATTAATATCACATATACCTATGTATATTTGCATAAGATAAGTTTTATTTATCTTTGGATTCCATAATTTCATAGTATTATTTTCCAATACTTTTCTATATTTAAAATATTCTTAAATATAGTACATTTATCAAAATATTGTAATTCTAAATTATTTAATTGGTCTACTCTAGAAGTTTTTTTCTCTATATGATTAGGCTATTATCCTCACCCTTAATATAAAAAGGTTAAATATATAAATGAATTATATACATATTGTGTGTTATGCAAACACACTTATATGTTTTTGGGGAGGATCAATAGTGAGTATTCATCCCAAGAGATGATGAATGGAAAGAGCAGTGCAATGAGGGAGTAGATGATGATGAAGGTGAAGAAGGTGTCAAGGATAGAAATTATGATAGTGAGGGGAATATTTTTATATCTATCTCACATATTGGAAAGGGTGTAAATATGGATGTACCCTATTTTTTGGGAAGTCCAAATTTGGAGTAAATTATTTATTTTCTCAATGACATGGAGGATTATTTTAAGTATAAAGAAAGATGATCCAATACTCATCAAGATGGGAAAAAAATAGTTAAAATGGCATGAAAAAATATGGTGGAAATGATTTTATAATGAATGGTGTAGAAAAGGGAAATATAAGATAAATAGATGGGATAGGATAGTTGTTAAATTGAAAGGGAAATTATTTCCTAGAGATTACCAAATGGACATGTTAAAGAGTCTTAAAAATATCAAGTTAAAAAAAGGTTTTGGTCAAATAATACACTAAATAGACTTAAAATATCACCATTAGATAAAATAACAATAAGGTCAAAAATTAATATTTCATGTGATGTTTAAATGGATTTTAATTTGAAATCCAATAATAACTATGGATCAGATTTAAACTATCGAATAAGATTACTAATTATTACTTAGGGTAGAGGAGAATTTTAATATAGAATAATGAGAAAAACATGATGTAATGGAAGATTAAAATTAAGAGGAATAGGAGGTAAAGGAAGGAACCAATATAGACTAGGAACATAAGTTATAATGTGAAGTGACATGGACATCCAATATTACATTAGGATGCACAAGTTTAAGAAAGAGAACACACATGGATATAGTGGATTTTACCAATATTTAGGATGAGGTAATTTATGTAAATGAATGGGAAGGGATTACCATATATTTTTTTAATGTGTGGACAACCAAGACATCAATCCTATGAATTACTACAAGCATAAATTGAAATGAGTTCTTGAATGGTGTTGAGCATATAACATATGGAAACAAGGAGCCATTTGGATTAGATAAGTATTCATAAAATATTAAGCATGGGGAAGTGTTTATGTTGAAGAGGGGTTTATTGAAATTTTTATGATAAGATAAGGAATTGGAGCAAAGGAAAAGTCTTTTCCTAACCATATGTAAGTTAGGAAGTAAATGTTTCAAAGTGGTACTAAATAGTGGCAACATAAACAACTTGGTATTAAGTGATATGGTCAAGAAATTAGTCTTGAAGATAGTGACACATACAAACCCATACATAGTATCATGGTTTCATAAGAAACAAGGTATTGGTAAATGAGTGATGTCTAGTTAAATTAAATATATGCATATACTAAGATGAGGAATGGTGTGATGTAATTCTAATGGATGTATACTATGTAATTTTAGGAAGGCCTTAGAAATTTGATCAAAGGGACATACATGATGGTTGGGAGAATACTTATATATTGGATAAGGATAGTATAAAATTCACCCTAAGTTAATTAAATAATGAATAATAAATATGGTTTAAAAATGTTTACATATGATTATTTATGGTGTCAAGGAAAGAGTTATAGAGAGAGGTCGTATAGGATAAGGCATGTTATGCACTCATACAAATTTGGTGCATTAATTTAGTGTAGAAACTAACATGAAAATATAAAATATACTTATGAATGAAGTGAATGAGTTGTTATATTGAGTGATTACCTAAAAAAAATACCACCAGTAAGGAGCATCGATCATCATATGGATCTAGTTCCTAGAGTGAGTTTGACAAACAAACATGTGCATAAGATGATATTGATGGAAGATGATGAAGTACAAAGGCAAGTGCATGAGATATAGGAGAAAGGGATGATAATGTAAATTTTGAGCCCATTCATAGTACCAATAATATTGGAACCTAATAAAGGGGAGAATGGTGTATGTGTATAGACTCGTGATCCATTGACAAACACATGACTAAGTATACATTTATATTGCCACACATTGATAACATGATGGACTCTTTTTATTGGTTTAAAATAATTTATTAAGATCGATATGAATAGTATATATCACCTAATCAATATCTATGAGGGGATGAATGTAATCTAAATTACAGACAAAGGAAGGACTATATAAAATGGTTTTTATGTTATTTTTATTAACTAGCATGCTACGTACATTAATGATACTAAGTAATGAAGTGTTGAAACTATTATTGGGCAAGTATGTAATTATGTATCTATATGACATTATGATATTGAAAATAAGGAGAAATAAGAGCACATGGTGCATCTATGGAATGTGTTAAAATATTTGAGTGAAGGTAAGTTGTTGATCAATGTGAATAAGTTAAAATTTATTAAGGAAGAGATGGTGTATGTAGTTTTCATAATATCTATAGAAGGGTTAAAAATAGACCCTAAAAAAGTGTTTTTAATAGCATAGTGGCCATCACTAAGAAGTGCATTTAAATAATGAATTTTTAATGGTATCACAAGATTATGTATAAATTTCATCAAAAAATTTATTCAGACATGTGACTTGTGTTGTAGCCAACATGCCCCATTTTCAAATTTTCAAATAGGGACCCATTTGTTATTCAAAATCTTATATTTGGTCCTCATCAATACATGAAATGACTTTAGGACCCAAATATGTAAAATCATAAGTTTTAAAATTCATTTTTATTTCATGAATTCTAGCTTAAAATAATAATCAAAGATAATTCAAAGGTTGGATTTATTCTAATTTGATTTATTCAACTAACCATTTTAATTTTTTAATTATCAAGTCTATCTAGTCAATTTAAAAGTTAGCCTAGGGTTTACCACATGTCACTTATTCAATCAAAAAATAAAATAAAATTTGATGCAATTTCAATATTTAAATGATATGAGGAATTTTCAAAAATTAGGTATTTAGACCCATTTATTCCATATTTACATTAAGACATCAGATTTAAATTTTCACACATTTGACCACCCAACTATAAGAGATTTTCCATGAGTATTTATCTCAATTCATCATATGTATTTTTCAAAAATAAATTAAGTATTTTACACTCACAATAAATATTCTAAGTGAGATCATGTTATGTGTCTCTATATCTCTTCAATGCATGCTTTTTCTTAATGTTCAAAGTCACTCATGACTTCAACTATGAGATTAAGAAATATTTCTCCACGTGTCACCATGTCACTTTATCATAGACCTTGGTTCTAAAATCTAAGCTAAAAAATCATGTGACTAATATACTAAGTGATATCATTCCATGTGTCATCATAGCATAACACATATACTAATAGTAAAAATGACATATTACAAAGACCATGACCAAGAAACAAAGTGATAGGCTACCATCCTTTGTATAGTCAATAGTCATATGTCATTTAAATATTCCTCCACATGTCATCATTTACATATTCATATTCCACATGTCATGCCACAAGCTACCACCTCATAGTTACATACACATAAAATTTAGATACCCTAAGAAAAAGCATAACTAAATGAATAAGTGAGATGATGCCATGTATCCCATGGTGACATAGTAAAAAATAATAATGAATGATCATAATGATATGAACCTTATGTGCTTATAATTTAATTTATATTGAAGTAACAAGATACCAAGTATGTTATCCAAAATAGTCAGTGGCCATGTATCATTACTAGCATAGTTACAAATGAAAAATAAGACTAAGATATAATGATAGATATAAAGGGACAATGGACATATGGAAACCTAAAATATATAAATAAGAAATTGAAAGAAATGATATGATTAAATATGTCAAATAAATCCCTGTGAAATCATTTTTCATATAATAAAAATCAAATTATAAATATGGTTGACTTCTCATGAATGAGATTTTTAGCTATGGTATTGACACTTATTTGGTTCATTCTAATATTAATTCAATTCCATTTTTAAACTAATGACCTAAAAATTATGATTCAGATATCTCTACTTTCCTTAAGCCCTAATTTTTTAATTGAAATTAGATCAAAACAAGAACTACAATGGTAGATAAAAACTAAGAACCAACTTGATCACTATTTTGCTCTAGAATTAAGCAAGAATTCAAAGAATATAATTAGAATAACGTGCTCTGTAGAGTGCCTTCCAGCATTATTCAGACATCTATGTAACATTTGTATTAAATCAAATCTATACTAATAAAGACAAATTGACTCTTGATGAGAGATAATACATAGATGACTTACTCTCAATTAAAACCATTGGATTATACAAAGTAGTAACCAAACCATAGGTATTTCCTAGTGTTGATGTTCTTTATTTAATTTATTTAGTATGGGCATATGCATGATTGTAATATTCCATATAAACAATATTTGAATATCAATAGTGTTATCTAGTATTTATTTTGATAAATAATACAAATTACTCATACTATACACAATCTAGAATCAACAAGTAATAAAAAAATAAGGTTAGAGAAACCTTGATATTTTAGGTAGAATACCCTAATAATTTTTTCATGAAAAGGAAGGTAAACACCATCCTAATTACACAGTTTATATGAGGTGTTATGATTTCCATGTCTTTATTGAAAAGAATTGATGGAGATCCATCTGTTCCCCATGCTGATCAATTGTGTGTTCCATTTTTGTCTATAGTTTTAGATGGGAAGGGTATCCATGCATTTGGATTGGACATAATCTATATTTTTAATATTCTTAGGGCCACTCATAATAGGCCAACTAATTTTTTTTACATGCTTTCATATTTAGTAGATTCCATATGTGCCACTATGATTTTTAAGACACATCTCCTTGGGAGCCAAGGGTATAAAATAGAAGTTTTGATGACTCTAACATCTATCACATTCAAAAATTAAATAATTTAATGTAAAATATAGTACACACATTTGGAACCAAGGTACACAAATCAATCAAGAGGATCACTTAAATCATTTAGGGACTATAGGTAATACCTAGACCACACAATCTTAATGGTAAAAGTAACATTAGTTTCACCATTTTACCTACCCATACTAGTCCTAAAAAAATTATTAGAACATGAGATAAAATATAAATTATCTCTAAGTGTTGATAAATTTTTCAAAAGGGCTAAGAAAGTAAAGTTTCAAAAGACACTTTTTGACATAGGCTATCAATAACTCCTATAATGGGAGCAAGTAGCCTCATCCTCTAACCACAGAGGCTCTATCCATTTCAAATTGGTTAAGTTTAGATAATGGGATCGTATGGGGGTGGTAGTTTATAATGTAAATAGATTCCATGTTATACTTAAAACCAATTATAACCATTAATCCATGATTACATTTTTAAGAATGTTGAGGATGACACCTAGGTATGGACCAAAATGAGGTCAGCATGAATGACTATGAAAGTTTCCTAAAGGATTCAAAATGATCACACTATCAGAAATATAGATGTAGTTGAGATATAACATCCTCAGAATGAGGATGAACTAGAAGAAAGAGATGATAAATTAAGGGTAAGAATCCTTAGATCCACCCAAATAACCTCATATGAGTAATTAATTTTTAAACCTTCATGGAGGCAACATATGTAGTTACATAAATTTTCTTAGCAAAATCTAGTCATTATTGAAGAAACCAAGTTGTCCATAGAATTTGATGAGACTTATATTTAGTTGAAAAGGGTCATAAAGGGGAATATATCAAGTCTATGGAATCATTTTAAGTTTATAATATAATAATATATCTTCTCATTAACAAAGATGAAGAAAACCCAACTAGGAGAGTAGGATGAATTTTAAAATGATCCAATCTTTATGGTAGATTCCACTGGTGGGGCACTAAATATGATTTTATATGTATTTTACTAGGTAAACCAAAGATTAAATTATCAAAACAAGCTATAATCCCCTGAAGACATACTAGATAAGTTTCAAAATTAATCCTGGACTCTAGACAATTTTGATCTTTCTATACACAAGGAAAGAGCTAAGTCCAAGCCATAATGGGGTAATATGGTCCATTTTAGTGAATCTTTGAGATTGTAGACACTAAATTGTAACATATTTATAAATAAATAAATAAGGGATAAATCATACCTAGACTTGAACTTAAATCTACTTAAATATATTTACTTGGATACAATTTATGTAAGTGGTAAAATGGAGGATTTACTTGAATGACACACCTAGATGAAGGAGCTTGCTGAACCCTTAAAAATTTAAGAGGCCAAGTTAATTAAAATAGTAAATAACATGTTAAACCAAACTTATATACAATGCATGGTTAGATTATAAGTCAATCCTCTTTTTACACATTACTTCATAATATGAAGCTTAAGCATGTGTTTAATTTTAATTGATTATATTCAACTATATGTTATTCTTATCACTATTTTGATTAAATATCATATTTAAATTTTGTTAGTAATATTATTGTGCTTGTAAATTCATTTTTGACATTTTTTTATTATAATCACTAGGTTATGATTTAAATTGTTTCCTTTGAGTTTTCACTTTGTTTGTTATGTTTTGTGCTTACAACTAAATTATAGAAAACATGACTTGGTGGCACATGTTTAGCCTATTATAATAGGTAAAATTATGAGGGTTTAATCTTATGTTTGAAACAAATTACTCCTTATTCTACCTTACCTTTCTGTCTTTTTTTATCTTTTTATATCAAATACACCTTAAGTTAGACTATCCATTAAATGTAGGCTAAATTTTAGAGTATTTAGGTTATAAGTTATACATCCATGTATATGGACCACCTGAGGTAAACAACCACTACACCTACTACTATTCCACCATGTGGTTGTTTATAAACTCATGGATTGGAGTGATTTATCACCAGTAATAATATGATACGTTCTATCTTGTAATTATATTTTATGTGCATAAAACCCACATTCTCTATATATTATTTGATTTTATGAGGACCCACAATAATTGACCATTGAGTTCACTTGATTTTACATACACTAAATCCACCAATAATGTCAACAAGGTCTAGCTCAGAAGATGGTTTATCTTTATTATCACCTTTATAGGTCCATTGAATACTAAGATCAGATAGAGGAGTCCCTAGGAGATCCATAACTTAAATAAATTCACGCAACCAAGGTAATCAACCTAAACATTTCACCATGATTTGGTTATTTGGTCATTCCATTACTATTGCTCATGATTTTCCCAAGAGTATTGAAAATTATTTTTATTCATTCTCTCCTTCTGGAGGATGAAATGTCTAAAAATATATTAAAACCTTTAAAACATATTTAAAACTATTGAATGTAACTTATGAATATGAAACATGCAAACTATTCTCCTTCACCTTATAGGATGTTACATAGGACTAGGTCCTTAATGTCCTAGAGAATTCAATAATGTCATGGAATCAATGTTAAAATAAATTTGATGGAAAATTTGGATAAGTTACTATCCCTAGTGTGGTATATCAACATTTTGAAATAAAATAATGAGCTAGTTAGAAGCATACATGTTTTTTATAGACCCACTAACATGTTAGCTCTAGAAATGCATGAAAACACCTTAGATTCAATGACCACAATGTTATTAGATATGGATAATAACATCAATAACCTATCAAATGCTTGTATTTAAGCCATCAATATTGATCATAAATTAAATCCTTAATTAAAATACTTGGCCATACCCAACGTCAATCCAATTTTGATGGCTTTCAATCATATTCCAAACACCAATAAAAATGTCATAGCCAATAATTAAAATCATGACTTTAATCAATTACATATAGATCATGCTACACCAAACTAGAAGTTAAGTTTTATGAAAAAATTTATATCCATATTTAATCAAAAAAATAAAATTCATGCTCTAGTTATATTAAACACCTATAGTAGGCAAGGTATAGCCTTTAAATCCACCAAAACAAAGTTGTATTACCTTCAATGAATGGTACAAAATCTTAGAAATGAGTTTATTAGCATGCAAAAACACCTAGGATTATATTAGGGAAACAAAACATAAGAATTTAAAATTATAGAGATAAAAATAACCCTTTAATAGGTTAAACAATAATATAGAGACATCTCCCAATAAGTTCTATAAAATAAAAATTTGTGAGGTAGCCTTGCCCAATTGGTGTAGAGTCCATAATAATACACAACATGGTGAGTTAGAATGTACATAGATATATACTTCCTATGAAATATTAAAAAAGGATATGGATGGGTATAATATTGTCCCAAGTCATCTTGATTCACCCATGTCTTGTGCACCTAGTTCTTCAAGTATTCAAATGGTGTTTGAAAAAAATGATTTCCAATTCCCAGTTGAGGATGAGAATGATCCAAAAGACAATACATATAGGATTAATTATTTTTATCAAATTTAAATTTATAAATATAATATGAGAAACAAGAATAAAAAACTAGCTATGACTTCCATGCCCCCAAACAACAACACAATTAATCCTCCTGGTTCAAATACCAATAACAATCCACCTTTAAATTTATAAATAATAATACATATATGATTAGAATGATACATAACAAAATACATATAGGATTAATTATTTTTATCAAATTTAAATTTATAAATATAATATGAGAAACAAGAATAAAAAACTAGCTATGACTTCCATGCCCCGAAACAACAACACAATTAATCCTCCTAGTTCAAATACCAATAACAATCCACCTTTGACCCCAAAAATGATCCATACCAACATGTTTATCCACATAGTAAGAAAAAATACAATATAGTTAAGGATATGAATAAAATCAAAGCAATCATTACCATCCATGAGCTATCTCAAATTACATAATAGAGATAATTACAAAATCCTTGACTAACAAACCATCTTCTAAAAATTAAAAGGTTGTACATGCCAATATGGCCATACATAAAGACAAACCTGAGGCATCACCATTCTTTTTAATTCAAAATATTTGTAAATAATGTGCATAATTATTTGTTTGACTCAAAATATTTAACAAATGTGATTTCCACTAAAATCTATAAGAAATTAAGATTAACACCTAAAAAATCCAAGACATTAATCCTCTGATTAGAAAAATATTGTGTCTTAATTATTGGGGAATTGTTAATTTCCACATGTAGCTTACTTTTAAGACATTTGTCCAATAGTACATTGATCTCATTTTAGTTGAGATCCCTAATGCTTATGGTTTACTCTTGAGTCATAATTAGTCAAAAACATTGAATGGATATGTAACAACACATTTTTTGCACATATGGATACTTTATAAATGAGTGGCTAATTAGATTAGGGTTGATAGAGAGCCAAAAATAATATATGAAATCACAAAATACCATGATAAGAATGAAATAGTTAACTTTGACTCATCACATGTGGGAGTTTATACTTTCAAAACAAATCATGTGAATAATGAACAATAATTTAAAGGTCCCTCATAATTATGGACCTTATATTTTGATAGTGCCCTATCTAAACAAGGTTCTAATGTAAACATAAATATGATTGATCTTGATGGGAATAAATACATTATTGGTTATAAACTATTGTTTCTATGCACCAAAAACCATGCATACTATTAGACCTGGATCTTAGGATTATAAATTGTTCTACAAAAAATGTTGAATAAATTTTGATGTTTGGAAACTCATAGCTAGTTGTTAACCAAGTCATGAGTCAATATCAATATAAACTATCATATCTCAAGAAATAAAGGTATAGATCCTAGTCCTTGATCAAATAATTTGAATATATTAATGTTAAATAATTTAAAAGAGAGAAAAACCAAACTATAGACTCTTTCCTTTCTTCAATAACAAAATTATCTCTATTCTAAGAATCTAAAATGCATAAATTTTAAGTAAAATTGGTTCCTTTCCCTTTAGTTCTTAATAATGTTGATTTTTTTAGGTGTTTGATGATGACTAATAGATCATATAGACAATTAATAATTTAGGTGATTTTGAGTTTTAAATCATTGATGAAAAGGGTTTTGACCTAATGAACAAAGAAAGAATTGATGATGATGGTATCATCAAATTGAAATAAAATATAATGCCTAGAAGAATAGTGTCAATAGACCAAGTTTTTTACATGGATCACCAAGTTGAGAAATAGATACAGTCCAAAACTAATGAATCTAATTTTTTCAAGGTAATCTTAGGAGCAAATGAAATTTTTTAATGTGTCAATATTTGATTAAGTTGATTTGAACAATAAAGGTAAGAAATTAAGTGTATTATAATAGAGTACAATGATGTGATTTATTGTTATTATGATGATTTAAATATTTTATTTGAAAGTCATAACACATACAATACCATTTAAAAATGGAAATAAACCTTTTATACAAAGATTGAGACCATTTAATCCCATTCTATAAACCCTTCATTTATAAGGATGTTTAGAAGTTAATGGATGTTAAAATCATATTCCAAATTAGTCACCTTATTTGGGTTGATAATCTAGTTCATGTGTGAAATAAGAGTGGTGAAATCAGACTTTATGTATATTTCAAAAATCTCAATAGGGTTTCAGACAAAAATAATTATCCATTTCCTTCCCCATATGAAGTGACTTAAATAGTTATTGGATTTGAAATGATGCCCTTTTTGGATGTATTTTCAGGCTACATCTAGATGTTAGTATAAAATTAATATTTAATGAAAACTACTTTCCCTACTAGGGGAGACTTTCGTATACAAGAAGATTCCTTTTATACTGATCAATGTAGGTGTTATATTTTAGTGTGATATAGATTTTTTGGTTCAAGGAATCATTGATAAGTTTATCATCATATATATGGAGGACTTGAATGTCTTCTTTAAGGATATGAAAAATCATGTTTCCCACTTGAAGAAGGTCTTTGACAGATGTGTAATGTATGGAATATGGAATATCATAGAATCCCAAAAATAGTATTTTTGGGGTCACATAAGGTAAACCATTGGGCTGCATTATCACAAAGTAAGGTATTTATATTGACCCTAAAATAATTCAACATATTTTAATAATTTCATATCCTAATAGTAAAAATGCGCTAAAATATTTCTTTGTTAAGATAATTTTTTCTCATAAAATTATTTATAGAGTTTTAATAAAATTAAAATGAATGAATGTAATTTTGAATAGTTAAAGCAAACAAAGTGTTTAAATATGTCAAAAGTTAAAAATATCAAGCCTTTGTTCTAATATATCTATATTTTGCTAAGTCTCTATTCTTATATTTGTTTATATCATAATATATTATAATAACAATACTCACTCAAAATGCTAGAAATAGTGAACACCCCATTGCTTTCATGAGAACTAACCTAATGCATGTAGAATTTAAATACTCTATGATTGAAAAACAAATATATGATTTTATCAAAGTTTTGAATAAACTCAGACATTACATTATACATAATAAGATACATGTCATTATCTCATATATAGTTATTGAGCTCACACTCAGATAGAATGAATTAGGTGAATAAAAAGGTAATTATATGGCCAACTGGCAATAATCTAAATTATAAATTAGGATTGATAAAATGGTATGGGTTAAAGGCACCATTTAATTGATCACATAAAATAAACCACATATTTTTGTTATGCAATTCAATCAATCCCAAGTAACAAGAGGTGACTAATACAAATAGATAATTCATTACTTACGAGTGTGCTCATTTGAACTAAACAAATAATGAATAAGAGAAATCAAGATAAAATTATCAAATCAAATGATAAAATAAGGAGTGACATACCAAAATAATTATGAAGGCATCTACTTGAGATGATCTTATAAAGAAGAAGCTACTAATATAATTGACAATTCTCATCATAAGATAGGTAGAAGAAATCATTTAGGCAATGCTACATCCCATAAAATTATAACAATAATATATTATTGGCTTACTATTTTAAATTATGCACACAATCATGTCAAAAATTTCCATCAATGTCAAGTATTTTGGGAGAGATAAAAACATGTAGTAATGTATGTGCAACCTATGATATAAGGACACCCTTTTGAAAAATGTGGTCTAGATTTTGTCATTGCTCTTAATCTCAATTAATGGGCTAGAAATAGGATGGTATTAACAACAAAAAATTATTTCACTAGATGGACTAAATTTGTTGCTATAAATAACTTTAAATCACAAGATGTAGTCGTATTCATTTATAAAAATATCTTGACCAAGTTTAGAACACCAATTTACCTAGTATGTGATAATGGTCATGCCTTTCAATCTATAAAATTCATTAAATGGGCCTATACAATATTAAGTTTTCCTCAAATTATTATCCATAAGGAAATGGAATTATTCATTTTACTAATGATAATATTATTTATTCCATAAACAAATATAAAAATAAAAAAACAAAATAATGGCACCTATTACTGAAGTATGCATTAAGGGTATATAGAACCAGACATAAGTGAGCCCTCAAAGCTTCACCTTTCCTATTACTATATGCGAAACAACATATTTATCCCATTACTCTCAATTTAACAACATATTAGTTAATTTAATGGTATATGGAAGATGATGAAATAACTCAATCAAGATTACTAGACATTGTCCAAATTAAAGATGCACAAATAGAAACCTTGTAGAATTCTAGTAAACATCAAGATATTGTCAAGAGATGGTTTGATAAAATATCAAAATATAATGTTTTTATAATTTTTTTATTTAGTAATTTTATGGGAAAAATCACATGATAATAAATTACAACATGACAAGTTCACTCCATTATAGATTAGACCATATCAAATTCTAAAATTTTGGGTAACAATGATTTTTGATTAAGATATTTCCAAGGTAAGTATATAAATTTTCTAGTTAATGGACAATACATAAAACACTATTTTATGATAGAAATAACTTGGATTATATTAAAATTATTGTGATTTTCTAGTTAATTTTTAGTAATATATTATATCTTTTGCTTTATTATATTATATCTCCTACTTTCATAGATTATATTTCCTACTTTTGTAGGTTAATTTCTAGCTTTCCTAGATTAGGAATAAGATCATCTTGAATAATTGTAGATAGTTGCCAAAATATCCAAAAAGATTTTATTTATTCACATTCATGGATGTTTATGGGTTGATCATGATGTATTAAGATCTTGGAATCAAGGTAGACATCATAACAAGATGGAAAATTTTATCTATATGAAATCGACTTATCAGATTGCTAAAGATTACTTTGATGTTTTCATGTAAATTTTAGAAAGACTTTTCATTTCAAAATATAATTTACATATTACATGTTTAGAACTTAGTTGAGAGATACTAAACATTGATAAAGGTAAAATATGAGTAAAATATGTAGTAAAATTCACTCCCGCACACCCAACTAATGGTGGTTCCCAACCCTTTTTCCATGAGACATTTAAAAAAATCATGGAAGGAGGGTTACTAAAGTAATCTCCATAAAGGATATGGATTCTTGGATGGAAATAGAGTAATGATTAGAGTGGAATAAAAGTTTTATTTGTCAGGGTTATGGATGTTTGGCTAGAACCAGAGAAATTCCTCAATTCCCATACATTTGTATTTAAAAGATGAAATAAAATAAAAATTGCATTAAGGCAAACATATCTCATATTTTGTCTCACATTTTTTAAAAATATAATCATAATGGAAAGGAACCTTCACATAATAACACATGATTTTAAAAATTATAAAAGTTAGTATGTTGCATGATTATGTTCAAGTCTCTTTCAGTTCTCTAATGTGTTTATTTATTTATTATAAATTCTAAAATTATTTATGATAGTTAAACTAAAAAATTTGGGTTCTCAAATACTTGATTATTTTCCCATTTATTTATCATTTTTTATGACAAACATATCCCATTTTAAAATTTTGAAATAGGAAAGAATTTGTTCTTCAAAATCTTATATTTGGTCCCCATCAAGACATGAAATGACTTTAGGATCAAAATATGCCAAAGATTAAGTTTTAAAATTCATTTTTATTTCATGAATATTGGCTTAAAATCATAACTAAAGTTAATTCAAAGGTTGGATTTATTCTAATTTGATTTATTCAACTAACTAATATAATTATTTTTTGTCAAGTTCATCAAGTTGTTTTACAGGTTAACCTAGGTTTTTTCACATGAAACTTCCTCACAATAAAGAGTCTAAGTGAGATATTGACAAGTGTTTCCATTTTTATTAATAACAATAATTTTATCAATGTTCATAGTCACTTGTGCCTATGA
The DNA here is from genome assembly GCA_037957365.1 of Torreya grandis. NCBI lineage: Eukaryota > Viridiplantae > Streptophyta > Pinopsida > Cupressales > Taxaceae > Torreya > Torreya grandis. The sequence continues at coordinate 537,537 of JARHVA010002731.1, forward strand.
ATATTAGACCAAGTAAGATTAGTTCACATGTCACCTTGTTGATCTATCACATAACTTGTTTTCAAGAGCTAAGTATAGAATACATGTGACTAAGAAACTAAGTGAGATAATTCCATGTGTCATAATATCATATCATGGATACCAATAGTAAAAATATCATATTAAAAACACTATGACCAAGCAATAAATACATAGGCATCCACATGTCATCCTTTGAATAGTCAACAACCATGTGTCATTCACAAGCGGTTCCACATGTCATACTTGCATATTTAGCTTCCATGTGCCACCTCCTCACATTTATATAAACTAACAAAAATTAGAGATATGATAAAAAATAAAAACCATGTAACAAAGAAAGATGATGCCAATGTCCCATGGTAACACAATCAAGCATAATAATGAATTATCATAATGATGTGACCCTTGTGCACATAAATTTCAATAGATCCCAAAACAATTTCCACATATTATCTATATAAAAAATTGGAAGATATGTATTATTATTATCATAATCATCTATAAATTAAAAGTGGCATATTTTAAATAAATGATATAATGAAAAAATGTAAAGGGATGATGGACATATGGAAACATAAAAGAGATAACTAAGTGTATAACTCTATTTATATCACTTTCATGTCAAAATTTCAAAATAGAATGACTTCCTAAAATTACACACAAACTAATGCATGAGTTTAAATTCACCTTGGGTAATATATTTATGAAATAATTAATCATATTAGATATATTCAATTATTATTTTAGTCATCTTCTCTAATTAATTCTTCTACTCTGATCAATTCACTAATTCCTCTTCACTGAACAATTAATATAATCAATTTCCCTTTTCTAAATCATTATTTTAATCAAATTACCCATATTGCATTAATTAAATTTATTTTTGATTAATTTAATTAATTATTCTTTTAATTATAGTTCTATACAAGTGGAATTACAATTTCCTTGAAATTATATATACCTCATTTTCCTTCCAAAAGGCATTTTCATTCAAGAAAGGATCTTGAGATCTTATGGGATATTCTTTTGTGAACCAATAAATTTGATAAATGAATTAATATGTAAGATTATTATCCACCCCTCATCCTAAAGATAATATTAAAGGCCCACAATGAATCTCGTGTGATATTTTAGGAGCATTCTCAACCCTTCACCTTGGAAACAAGATTAAGGGTCCACATTGGTTATCCATGTGCTTTTTTGGGAATGATTCTTCACCCTTGATCTGGGAAACAAGATAAAAGGCTCACAATGAATCTAACAAAGATATTATGAGGATAATCATCCACCATTAATCTTGAAAACAAGATGTAGGGATCATATTAATCCTTCTTAGATATTTTCAAGAGACATCCTCCACCCTTCATATTGAGCAAGATGAAGGGATCACATTAGCGATCCATGTGCATTGTTTATGACTAATTTTTAACCATTAATATTTAAATCAAGATGAAGGGCCCTCATTAATCTTAATTTATTATAAATAGTCCTATGATTTTTTTTATTCAACATTCTCAACATTCATAATGAACCCCTGCCATTTTATCATGTTAACTTGTTCATCAAAGGTCATGCTTGTTAACTCAAATTATCAAATATTCAAGGAGATGATCCATTTTATGATATTAATATTGATAAATATTACTTGAGGATACATTCGATCCAAATCATATGAAAATATGAGATTTACAATGAAGGTTTTTATTACATTGAGTTAATCTTAGCATTGTTATCTTAATCCTTCTACACTCACGAGGTTTTAGGCGTAGATTATTTTTTATTAATATTTAAAATTGATCATTTAAAATAATTGAATGAATATAAATAATTATATTTATATTATAAATATATAATTGACATGTTTTATGGGACTCGACTCACATCCCATAAACTCTTCTAGTCCCTTTATCGGTCTTCTAGTTAAATATAAATTATTTTAATTTTGGCTAAGGAATGGTTGGTAAAAGGATCATAAATTTTTATATATTATATGTTTTAATCTATATTTTTAGGTGACTAAATATTTTTCCAAAAAAAACCACTCAAATTTTTAGTTAAAACTTATTTATATTTTTAGATTTGTGGTCAAATAATTGACTATCACCTTTTATTTCTAATTTTATTTTTGATTAAGAAACAACTAGTAAAATGATCATAAATTTTTGTATATTATATGTTTTTAATATTAATTTTTGTATCGATGTGAATATTTTTCCTATAAAAAATATCTCCAAATTTAATTTAAATATGATCTATAGTTTATGAGTTATGGGAAAATTACCGAATGCCACCTTTTATTTATGACTAAGTTTTTTGGCTAAAAATGGATGGTAACATAATCATAAATTTTGATTTGTTATCTTTTTTAATCTAGGTTTTTTCAAGGGATATTGAAGTTTTACTATTAGAAACCTCTTAATAATTCATGAAAAACTGATTTATATTTTATAATTTATTATTAAAATATTAATTACTATTTATCTCTTTTTTTTTTAGGATTTTTAACATTTTGTTTGTAAATTTATGCATGACAAAGACCCACCAAGAAAAACTAATCACTTTATTTTATCAAAATTTCAAAGAATGCATGGAAATTAATTTGAACATGTATTACTTGTTCACATTGCCTTTGTTTTTAAAAAAATAATTCATCTCTCAATTTAGTGTTTTAAAAATAATTCATATTTCAATTTGGTTCTATAAAACACATTTATTTATATTTATCTTTCTTCAATTATTTTTTTAAGTGTTCATTTGTATTTTTGTGTGATTCCTTAACATGTATGCTCTCCCCTTTGTTAGGGTGAATCATAAATGTGGAGGTGATAATTTTTTTTATCTTGAGAGATTTTCCTATTATGCTCTTCACATTCTCTTAGGGGGTTCTTGTTAATCAAAATGATAATACCTTTCATTTTTATTCCAGCTGCACAATTGGGGTGTCATTGCCTTCTCACACATCTTTAGGACATGATGACTAGGATTTCATTACTTATAGTTAATATCAACCCCATTATATGATTAGGTATATAAATTGAGACTACGCTAGTGGTATATTATCTAGAATGTTCCCTAGAGCTTGATTTTTTTGTTGGAACTTTATTGAAACCCTTATAGGTGAAGTGGTCATGAAGGGACAAAACCCTTTAGTGAATGGAATGTTAAGTATATAAATTCAATTGATGGATATTTTTATGCCCAAGTACCACAATTTATATCAATACCATATATAAATCCCATTAAACTATTAGTTTAAGACCTTTCAGCCACAAAACATTCATCAATGTAGGGTTGTAAAAGTAATCACAACTAAAGATGTATTTTATATACAAACCTTTTGAGATAATTTTAGTATTAAAACAAAAAAAAAATACATTAATTAATTTAATTAATCTTAAACTTTTAATCCTCTCTTAAGGAAAGTATATCAAAAGACTCAATGAATGTGGAATAGTCCCATGCTAGTCACTAAAGTAGGGTCATCATTATTTGATTGATTGTGGTGTTAAAACTTTGTCATAATCTATGTATACCTACACAAAGAGGCATTAATTTATCCATGTTATAAATCAAAATTATTCCCTTACACATCTAAAATTGTTAAACACATATATTTTATACCTTTATTGTGTGAAACATTATCGTTATGTTGTTTGTGTGAATTTAGAAACAATCTAGTCATTTTCCCAAATTTATAGTTCAAAACCATTTAAAAATAAAAATTGTACAAGTCAAATATTCTAAGATAAGATCCATTTTTTAATTTTCAAACCAAACTATGTTTAAGTTTAAATCTGTCTCTGGTCATTTAAAAATCAAATTCCCATTTCCATGTACGTCTATTCTAAGTTTAGGTTTAATTCCTTCCATTTGGGTCAAATTATTTGGTTTACAATAGTGTCTAATATGATTCATTACATTAGAAGAGGTATGGTATGGGTCCATTCAAGAACCATACAAATTATCCCCATGATCAAGAGGATTTTATGAGTGTGCATGATAAGAAATTTCACCAACCTGAGTATGAAGATGTTTCACTTACCTATAATATAGGTCAAACTCAATTTGAGAAATATTTATTTGAAAATATAGATAAAGCTATTTTACATTTTTTATATATGGGTGATAATGTTCCACCTAATTTTCCCATAGATAATTTATGTCAGGTTAAGAGATCACAACCATAAAATACTATCAAAATTACAAAGTGGAATGATGATTTACCCTCCTCTAGTCATGTTCCTTTAGTTATTCAAATATTGACCATTCAAAAAACGTCTAAGAAAGGGAAGGAACTAGTTATAGCCTTACCCCAAATTTCACCTAGTATTTTATCTCAATTAAAACATTTTAAGTGTTTAGTGACCTTTATGCCTTGTTAATTAATCCATTTTTTGATCATCCACTCGAACATCATGTGAAAGAGTCATTGGTTAATCCATTACCTAATATTTAGACATATCTTGCTCTTGAACAATATATAACTATAGATTCTTCACAACTATTTGTAGATAATCTTCAAAAAGTGTTCATTATTCTTTATCAAGTTCAAACTAGTCCCACATTTCCAATTCTATTTGAGCAAATATCCCCTCAATAGTTACAAATTTCAAATTATTCCCAATAGGTTCTCATTAAACAAAAAATATTTATTTTAATTCAAATCTTCCCATCATAATCTTTCTAAAGTTACCTTTAATACTCGATAGGTCTAGTCTGATACATAAAAATGAGTTATTTCTATACAATAAATTGATTTTAATCAAAAATGAATCCCTACCCCTAAAAAATAATTATTTAGTCATGAAAAAAAATTCCTCCTTGTTTTATTATTTTTGGAGAAATCAATATTTAATTCCTAAATAATAAAAGGATCTGAGTAAGATAAAATAAGTAAATAATATTCCAAACTAAAGCTACTGATTTGTGAATTTTTTTGTAATTATAGTTTTTCTAAAAATATTAATGAGAGAGAGAAATTAAACTTATCTTATTTTATGCTGACCTGATTGAAATAGGGCCTAGAAATTTGTGTGTAAGTCTGAGATATTATCACCAACAGGGTTCTAGCTTTCCTTTTTTGATTAGATAAGAGCACCAAAAGTGGATAGGAGTGACACCAGTGCCATAATCCTTCCCCAATGCTATTATATTGAGGGTATAAGATTTATAGGTTTTGTTTGCATGATTAGTGTAACCTTGTGTACCAAATTTTAGAGCCTCCGTATCGATAAAACTCCCTGTAGAGTTAATTTTATATGTATGTGTCTTCTATGCACTTAAATATAAACTTTAGTGAATAGGGAAAAGGGTTTAGTATGTGTAATATATACTAGACATACTTCACACCTCATATGTGTGCACATTGTCTATATACCAATACTCTGAGGAAGGATCAATCCATATGTAATTTTCCCTTTAAGAGTGTTTGATGAAATAGTGAATGAAAATATAAGAAATGAAAAAATTGGGTGTGCTTGAGATGGCTAGGGGCTGGTGTAAGGACTTGAATTGGCTTGAAAGTGTATAGGTTAGTTGTATACAGAGAATAAGGATGATTGCTTGAGTGGTCTTGCTTGTATTCTTTCTTGCTTGAGTTATATTTTCCAGCCCTTTCTAAATTATATTTGAATGGGATTTTATATGGATATATTGGTCATGGATTGAATTTACTCGCATTAGGATGACAAGGATAAGGATAGGTAACTAGAAGGAATTGACCATTGGGACCAAAAATGAGCTTAGATAATAGCACCAAAAGTAGACAACAATGGCATCAGTGTTCCTATCTTAGTTAGGTGCTATTGTCATGGGGAAACAGGACCTAAAGGGATGGATTGGTCATAAGAGAGGATCTTGAATTAGTTAGGGGCAAGTCTAGAAGGCTATGAATGATTGGGAAAGCATGAAAATAAGCCTATGAGGGTCATGAAAACAAAAAAGGACCTATGGGTTGGGCATCATTAGCCATGCTCAAGTTACTATTTTTTATATTTTATATGACTATATTCCCCCCCCTTATTCTAGTGATGCAACAAAGTGAAATACTAAGATAAAGGAGAAATAGAAAGCATACATGAACTTACCTATAAGTGTGAAGCCCATGAAGCTATGTGATGTTGGTTGTGCATAGAAAGAACATGTTATGAAGTGTAAATATACAAGAGAAAATAAAGAGTATATCAATTTTTTACTACATACACTATATCTAAAATAAGAACATACAAATCTAGGTAAAAGAGAGGAAGAAAAAGGAACAAATACACCTCATTGGGTATGTAGACCAATACAAAACCTATTATGATGCTGAGTGATGCTGAGTAATGTTGGATTTGTGTGGTATCAAGAATGATATTATGAATTGATCTAAGTGCTAAATTCCTTATAAGTGGCTCAAGAATGTAAAGGTTGACCCTTTTTCTCCATCATCACCTACTAAGTAAATCTATATGGTCTTACATGTGTTGATCAATGTTTGGACTATGACCAATCCCTCTAAATGGGTGGCTCAAGAATACAAAGGCTAGCTAGTCCTTTGGCTCCATCATTTCCTTGTGAATTGAAGCTATAAACTGATATTGATATGGAATGTGTGTCATATGAGGTGGCTCCTAAATCACATGAATTTACTATGATATAATAATGTTGGTATGGATAGCCAAATGTATGTTGGAAACTAGGCCACTTTTGGCCATTCTAAAAGATGGAGATTAGGCTTGTATGAAAGCCACTCTGAAACTAAGAATCTAGCTTATGAAGAAGCCACTTAAGAATTCAAGAAATCAAAAGTCAGACTTACATGAAATCCAAACCAAAATGATGCCAACCACCTATAGGTGGAGTAAGACATGCAAATGTTAAGAATGTCTAGATAATGTTAAACTAGGAAAGAAATAAAACAAATGTGCCACAGACATTTACCCCAATCACTAGTGTCTAAAACATGGATTTTGATATGGAAGTTATACTGACCGTCCTATCCAAAACTAGAAATGAGAGCCATCATGTCACACATGATGCCCCATATATCTATATTCTTTGAGCAAAAATGTACTAAAACTGCTAACTCTAGTCTGAACTATAGGTAACAAAACTATAACTAAACTTACCTTTTTATCTATTTCTATAAAATCTAGTTTTAATGATATTTATATAGGAGTGATAGAAATGGATAGTAGAACCACCAGTGTTGTAGTTCAATCTTAGCACTATTATCCCAAGCTAAATCTAATGATGGTTATAGATTCTTGACTATCTACCTAGTTTTTTCTGACTGGTTTAATGTTTGGTTCTTATTTTGGGTGTTTCAAAACTAATTTTTTTGATTGATAGGAGCTCTAATCTCTATATAAAAACCCCTATTTGTTTCCCCCTCTTCTAAGGGTTTGAATAAGTATTGTATAATGAATACCCTCAAAAGAAGAATCCCTACAAGTGTGTTAAGATAGAAATATACATGATATAGCAATGATAATTAACAAGATATCTCAAGATATAGCATGGTTTATATTGATATATTATTAGATCAATAAGGGTATGCCTAGATAGATATAATAATGTAAAAACATGTGCAATATATTAAACTATAAATTATAGTCTGGTCCATTGTTAGTTGGAGGTATGGAGCATAATGTCCATCATGGAATCTAAGAAAGCTTGAATAATACATGATATAAATCATGGCATTGAAAATAATCAAAATAAATTAAAAAAATCACATAAGGTAAGAAGCATACAAGGGACATGGGCACATGTCACTTGAACTGGAAAGCAAGAATACAAGGCATGTTCAAATTCCACATACACATATAGTTGAAATAAATAATTGGTGTGAAATCCACAATCACATAGAAGATTATAGGAAAAGTACATTGGAAAATATCCTAAGGTACACACATGATTATAAGCAAATAACATTGGTAAATGTCCTAAGGCACCTACAAGAGACAAACAAGAATTGATAAATATAATCACATCAAGCTAATTCTTAGTAAGAAAAGAAAGCTTGTAAGAAACCTAAATTATAAATTCATCTAACTAATCAAAGAAAGAAGTAAATTTATGTAAGACATGTTAGTACAAGACTAGATATATGCTAAGAAATACACAAGTTTTATATACTAGTGAGTGTCGATAGGGTAATCTGTGTAAGTTAGTAAATAGTGTACACCAACATGATAACTAGAGTGTGTGTTATAGGAATGACATAACTTGGATAGTGTATTCATGTAGAAGATGACTTCAGTGGGAAAATGTATCGATGTATGTCTCAAATGTATAAGTAGGATTCACCCTCAATGGATAAAGTGAAGAAATCAGATAGTTGGATGTCATTGCACACACTCAAAAGAGATCAAGTGAATTATTGTAATATAGATTAATCGACAAACAATAACGTAGAATAATAAATGTAAGTCTAGTATGATAGTATAAATGTAAAACATGGATGAATCATAAAATCAAAGTGTTTTTGGTATTTTGAAATATTTGAATGTTTTTGTGTTTTGAAATTTTATGAACTATGTACAATCAATCATTAAAAAACTATGTACAAGAAGAAAAGAAACTATGTACAAGTGAGTTTGAGCAGAAACGATACTAACCAATGAGTCTCATCGGAGAATCCTTATCATGGTGTCCTATATTGAAAAAAGGAATTGTGTATGATTGTGAAGCATGAGGTAATGGCTATGAATATTATTCTAAATATTTATATTCTTTGTTGGTATCTTGGAAATCACAATAACCTATATTGTTCCACTCATCGTTATCTTCTTGATTTTAAACCAATGAAAAGTTAGTGTTGAATTTTATTGTATGTAGATATTTTCCTTTGATAAATTATGTCTATGAATGATTTAACTTAGGATGTTTAATAAATCCCAAACCTTGGTGATAAACATTATCAATTACTAGAATAGTAGTAGTGATTCCTTGAGCCTGATTGCCCATCCCTTGACCTTGATAATCAAACTATTGTAGATATTTTTGACCAAACTCATACTACTTTTAAAGTTGATCCTCATTTTAGAGAGGTATATTTTCATCTTTTTAATGCTTTACCTATGCTTTTGGTATTTTTCCTTACTCTAATTTTCTTTTTGATCCTTTTATTATTTTGAGTTATGCTTTGGTATCCACTTTTGTAATGTTTTTGAATTTGACCCTTTGTGAATGTGTTCTTATGTCACCATGGATTGATTTATTGATTTACCTTATATAGGGTCCTCATTATTAATTATCTACTATATATGTTTATTTAATTCCAAACATGAATTTGTGTGATGCCCCTGCATTCTATGATATGCACAAAAATATTTAGATCATCTCATTGGATGTAGAGGAGGTAGTTTGATCAACTTAGATTTAATCATTTCCCTTAGTACCTCACTTGAACTCTTATTTGATCTTTGAATTCTTTTTGAATCACTAGTTTTAGAGTTATTTTGTTGTGATTTCTCATTTTGATATGTAACATTGCTTGCAACCAATTAACTAGGTGAAGGTGCATATACATGATTGAAATTAGGGTGCCTTTAAGATTTGTATATTATAATCTAATTTTCAAATGTTGTGATATTGTCATGTAATATCTAATCCTGCATTTGTAAATATGAAATTAACTTGTTCATATTGGTGATTTGATCCCTTAGAGTCTCATAAGTACAAACCCTAGTTGCTTTCAATTAAACATGTAAGCACATATGTTGAAGATGGTTTGAAGAAGCTATAGGATAAATGTATGTATTATGAACACTAGTATAGGTTGCCTAACCTTTTGGAGGGGTGATAACATAGACTTGGTTAAATGGAAAGTAGCTATCACCCTCTTGAGGGAGAGGAGGAGAAGGGATTTATTTCCTCTGCATGAAATATGACATTGAAACAAGAGTAGCCAAGGAGGCATATACATCTAGGTAGAAACCAGCATATGAGATAAAATGCATGTAAGTGGAGATATAAATTATATATCAATATTATTATAGATAACATTCCATATGAGAGATATAAAACAAGGGATAAAAAGTATGGAACTGTGCACTGAAGCATAAATAACTTTGACATGTGCTATATTATGTCTAATATGTATAGCAAAATAGAGTTGGACATTATTCCTCATGAGAGAGAAAGAGTATGAACAATAAATATTGAAATATTGTGCAATTTTAGTAATAAATTTTGTAATATCATCTATAATTATGAAAAGTAACCATGAAGTGCAAAGAATGAAGCTATTTACTAACATATGATAAACTTCATCATTCATGTACATGATAGGGCCCATTATGGTTTCCTTGTTATTTACAAAAAAATGTAAGAAAATTGTGTACATAAGTGAGAATCATTTTTTTCAATTTGATTATTGATGTAAGGTGATACCTCAAGAAGCAAATAGGTGTTAGTATATGCAACTAGGGATTTGACAATAATATTTTTGTAAAATACTATGAATTTTTGAAATCAAAATTGAATTGTGAGTTAAGTATGGAAGTAAAAATTAAAAAATTTATGAGAAAGTGTTTGATTTAATGGGACCTAGTAGATGTAACTAGGGTTTTTAGATTTTTTTTTTTGAAATTACTATGAATTTTTGAAATTTGAAGTGATTTTATGATTTTAATATGTAACTAAAAATGTAGAAAATGAATGGAAAATTAGTTGATGTAACTAGGGTTTGAAATAAAATTATTTTTGAAATTACTATTGAATTTGAGAATTTGAATCAAATTTATGATTTAGATATGAAAGAAAAAAAATCAAGATATTATCGGGTTAATATTGGAAAATTATTGGGGCCTAGTGTATGCAACTACGGTTTGAAATACAAAATTTACTACTAAATTTTAAATTTTGGGATGAATTTTTGATTAAAATATTTAATAAAAAATTTAGAAATTTATAAGAAAAATTAGTTAGGAATTTATCCTAGGGTTTTTAGAATTTTTATGTGTAATTCGAAGTAAGTCAGGTTCACCAAATGTTTTATTTTTTTAGGGAAATTAGTGTTTAATTCCTGAATAATAAAAGGGTCTGAGTAAGATAAAATTAGTAAATAATATTCCAAATTAAAGCTAATAATTTATGAAATTTATTTTTAATTATAGATTTTCTAAAAATATTAGTGAGAGAGAGAAAATTAAACTTATCTTATTATATGCTAACCTAACTGAGATATGGCCTAGAAATTTGTGTGCATGCTTGAGACACTATCATAAATAGGATTTTGGATTTCATTTTTTGACTGGATAGGAGTGACAAAAGTGGATAGGATTGGCACCATCACTATAGTCCTTCCCTGATGTTATTGTCCTGAGGATCTAAGCTTTTTGAGTTTTATTCCCCTGATTAGTGTGAGCCTGTGTACCAAATTTTGGAGCCTTTCTATTGATAGAACTCCATATAGAGTTGACTTTTTACATATGTGTCTTTTATGCACTTGAGTAAAAAATTTGGCAAATAGGGAAAAGGGGTCAGTGTGTATAATATGAATTGGACATATTTCACACCTTGTGTGTGGGCGTGCTACCTACATACAAATACTCAAGGAGGGATCAAGCCATGTGTAGTTCTCCCTTTAAGAGTGCTTGGTGATATAGTGAATGGAAATGAAATAAATACAAAAATTGGGTGTGCTTGAGATGACTAGGGGATGGTGTAAGGACTTGAATTGGCTTGAAAGTGTATAGGTTCACTATATGCAGAGAATAAGGAAGATTGCTTGAGTGGTCTTGCTTATATTCTTGATTATTTGAGTGATATTTTCCAATCCTTTCCAAATGATATTTGAATGGGATTTTATAGGAATCTATTGGTCATGGATTGAATTCACTCACATTGCACCGACAAGGATAAGGATGAGAAACTAGATGTAATTGACCGTTAGGGCTAGAAATGAGCTTAGACAATAACACCAAAAGAAGACAATAGTGTCACTAATGCTCCTATCCTAGTTGGGTGTTATTTTCCTAAGTATATGAGACCTAGGGGGATGGATTGGTCATGAAGAGAGGGTCCTAGATTAGCTAGGGTCAAATCTGGAAGGCTACGAATGATTAGGAATTAGTGAAAACAAGCCTATGAGGGTCATGAAAGAAAGTAAGAGGGACCTATGGTTTGGGTGTCATTATCCATGCTCAAGTTACCAATTTTTGCATTTTATATGACTACACTCCTACACACGAACACATTTCCATTCCATCTTCCAATCATAATCAATACCAATTTTCTCCTAACCATTCAAATCCCAACCAATACCAAATTCCCCCTAACCAATTGAACTCCAATAATATAAATATTAATTGTAATAAGTTCATGTAAAGAGTTACCACCAATCCATCTCATTCATAAATTCATTATAAATCATACAATCCCTTACCTATTTCCTATAATATTTTATTTTCGCATAAATTGTAAGATGTCAAGGATGTAATATCAGGATTACAAGTCAGGAATCAAGGTCCAAAACACAAGTTCAATCACATATGTTCATATCCATTTGATTCAAGCATTTTATAGACACCTTTTGCATCTCATTTTTAGATTCATAAATTTGACAAGTATAAAGTAAAAGGTGACCCAAGAGAGTACTTAAGCCCATTTTTTGTTGCCTACCAAGAGGTAAGCTACGACACCAATTTACTACTTTGTTTATTTTCACTAAGTTTGGTTGGGACTACTTTAGAATCATTTACCCACATCTAAAATTTTTTTGTCTTAAATTTTGATGATCTATTAGAGAATTTTAATAATAAATTTGTATAACATCGAACATGTGTTGGCCATGGTTGACTTATGTGCTTTCAAATAATGAGGTGAAATTTTGATGCTTATATTCAAAGATGGTGAGCCTTGGCTAGTATATTTATGTATTCACTTCTTTATATTGAGTTATAAAATATATTCAAGAAAAATTTGAACTCAAGACTATATTTTAATCTTAGATTATAGTGTCCAAATAACTTTGAGAACATTATTACTAAAGGTTTCCAAAGAGAGAAGGCTCTCATTGATAAAGAATTGATCAAAATTATTTCACGAAATCAATCCCAATATAAAATTTAGAACCAAAACCATAACCATAACCAATCTCTAACTTCAAATTAAACAAGTGTGGTAGATAAGCCAAAACATTTTAATCACAATAATAATATGGTTAGGAATTAAGTTACAGAAGAAAGACACATTCACATAGCGTAGTCACCAAAAATACATAAGTCTCCTTAACCACAACCTCTTGCTTTAAAAATACAACCTCCTCAAAGAAATCAATTCAATATAAGACCATTTACTAATTTGGAAGATCCCATTGAGAATGTATTCATAATCTACTTGCTATGAATAGGATTGGTTGGCCAAATACTAAAAACTTTCATGAAATTTAACCTAAACTGGAGTGGTATAGGGATAATGAATATTGTGAATATCATCAGGTCAAATGTCATGTAATTCATAGATGTTCCCAACTTTGACATCTCATCTAAAAAATGATAAAAATAGGGTAAATTGAGTTAAAAAATGCATTATCATGTAATTTTGATAGGAATATGCAAATCTATAGAAAATATTTTCCTCATCATAATACCAATTAATATGAGAAACAACAACATAATAATATTTGTAATAAAAATAGGGTTCTTAAGATAAAAATGTTTATTACCATGCTACCCCCTAAGATTAAAATGTATTTGGATGTATCATGGAACATCATGTGTCCAAGATCAAAATCAACCACCATTACATTTCTAAAAATTCCCCACAACCAAATCCTTCCATTCTTGGACAAAGTCTATCTAATTTGGGAGTCCCTCTTTCCTATGGTCTTCATCCTTGAGTAATAATCTTAGCACATGTTTATTCTAATTAAAATTATTGTGTTTCTATTCCCATTCAATATTTTGATGTTACAATGAAAAGTTCTAAGATCACACTTTGAGGGCCAATATATTTCTCTATTGATCCTAGTCCAACTTATTTTTCTAATCCTATTCTAGAACAATAAAAACCCAAGTATATCCCTCCTCTAATAAGTAGTACGATATTGTGGATCAATTGAATAAAATTCAAGCACAAATTACCATTTTGTATATTTGTGTACTTCTTAGCTTCATAGAGATATATTATATGAACTATGGAGCCAATAAAAGATGTGTAGAAATATTGCACTGGATAAATTTTAAGTGTTGGTTGGACACTTTTCTCCTAGCCTATATATGATATTTAATCAAAGTGATATATCATCCCTTAGAACTTCCCACACTAATTCCATATATATTGAAGTTACAATCACTCACCATAAAATCAAATGGGTAATTATAGATAATGGTTCTAGCCTTAATATTATTCCATTAAAGCTAGTATAACATCTAGGATATACTATGGCAGATCTCAAGAATGATATTATCACTATTAGTGGGTATGATAATGCTTAGAAAAATTTATCGAGTATAATTTCCTTGCCCATATAGGTTGGGCCTATTATCTATATTACCTTTTTCTATGTAATTGATCTTCATTTATTATGTAATCTCCTTATTTGTCATATTTGGATTCATTAAATGCATACATTTCCCTCTACACTCGATTAATGTATCAATTTTCCTCATTTTAGAATGTAAGTCACTATTCTTAGGGATATGCAACTATATCAATATTTTAAACATCTAAAAGTAGAGGGATGCCAATATACTTATTGTCCTAGTGCTGACCATGCCATCAAAAAGGATAAGTGATATTTGATCTACCAAAGTCTAATTATATATATTTATTACCCTTGCTTCCTCTTTAAAATCACCGTTACCCTCACTAAATTCCTCTCACTTCAATATTCATGAAAAATGCCTTGGCACTAATAGTATTTAAAATGCCTTTCCTATCACCAAACTTCCTAGATCACCTAGTAGGCTCGAGATGGAATGGCATGAGAAGAGTGGATTCTTATCCCAAGGAGCATATTTCATTCATCCTAGGAAAATCATTTAGTCAATAAGATTTGAATCAAGAAGATGAGTCATGGATGTATAATGAGGATTTTATTCTTTATTTTTAGATAAAAGCACCCTATCCCAAATAGAATTATGGAGCATCATGATTATAAAGGAAAGGGTTTGGGGGAAAAATAACAAGGTAAACTAGACCCTATTATTTATAAAAATAATTCAAAGAAATAATGTCTTAGATAAAAATTTCCTAGGGTTGTGCCCACACATCTTAAAAGTGATTCCACCTTTATGTTAAAAGATGATGTTCTCAACAGTGACATATAGTCATATTATAACATCTATGATGAGATTTACAACACCATTCTATTCAATTCACTTTTTATTCTCACAATTTCCATTGTTCCAACCCTTCCCCTTACCCTCCATTATCCTAACCTTATTGATTGGGACCATCAACACTATGATATTGTACTTGATGAGTTATCAAATGAAGAGGCTATTTTAGAGTTCATGGGATTAAGATATGTTTTACTGATGGGTGACTAGAAGTAGGGATTTGTATATACTTTGAACCTGAGGCATACCTTGGGGAGCAAGTGAACTTCCTTGGTTAAAATAAAAATAAAACATCAAGATCATCAAGTGAAAACCTTTCTAAGCAACTTTCAGATTAGGGAAAAAGCAAAGAAAAAGATAATTCCATTGGTGAAAAATTGTTACAGGAACCATTAGATGTGGAAGTTATCTCTCCTTCACGAGAAGCCTAGGATTCCACAAGTCCATGATTGTCCTTTGGAAATGAAATCAGTGATGAATAACATGAATAATTTGAGCATATGTTCCCAGAGAATCCACATTTAGTAGATCATTAGCCATTACTTCTTATTAATGATTATAATTATCCATACATGGGTAGGTCTAAGATTCCACTTTCATATCTAGATGATAAATTTACTTCTTTACCTCTAATTATTTATGATGTTCCCACTCTTATTGTGGAAGATACTACTAAAGTGAATATTGGCATGTATGATAATCCTAAGATAATCTAGCTTGGCATGTCTCTCACTCTAGAAGAACATGAATTGATAATTTCACTTCTAACATAGTTTATTGATATATTTTCTTGGGACTACTCTAATATGACTAGTCTAGATCCTTCTTTGGTAGTACATCATTTGGTTATGAACCCATGCAAAGCTTATTAAGTAGAATTTATGGAATATGCATCCATGGATTCCCATCCTTATCAAAACATAGATAGAAAAGTTGCTTACAATAGGTTTTATAAAACCTATTACCTATGCATATTGGATATCCAACATTTTTATAGTCATTAAGAAGGCATACAACATCTGAATTTTCACAAATTTTAGAGATCTTAACAAAGTTTGTCCTATAGATGATTTTACATTGCTCAATATAGATATGCTTATGGAATATAGAATATGTTATGAGATACTATGTATTATGGATGGATTATCTGGCTATAATCAAATCAAGATTTATAAATAATATCTAATCAAAATAGCATTCACAACTCCATTGGCAACATTTTGTTATCGAGTCATGACATTTGGCTTTAAAAATGTCATAACCACATATCAATGAGAAATGAATGTTATCTTTCATGATCCCATGCATGACATTGTTTTACAATATGTTAATGATATTTTGGTAAATTAGAAAATTTATGTATATCATATTTAATTCATTCAAAAAATATTTGAAAGGATTCTTGAATATAAATTCCATATGAACCTTAAAAACCCATGTATTTAGTGTTACATCTAGAAAATTGTTAGGCTTAATTATATTTAGTAAGGGCATTAAATTTGATCTATTAAAAGTCTAATATATTAATGAGATTATTCCTCCTACTAATTTGAATTATCTATGTATCTTATATGGTAAGATCTAGGCTATTATATGTTTCATATCCTAACATGCTGATTATTGTCATCCATTTATACATCTTTTGAAAAAGGGCACTACATTTTAGTGGAATGCTCAATGCTAAGAATTTTTTGATAAAAATTATAAATAATTATCAAATCCTCTAGTACATGTTCCACCAATACATGTAAAATCCTTGTTATTTTACATTTCTATAATTTTTAGTGCCTTGGGGGCACTCCTCACTCAACATGACAATCACAAAAAAGAAAGAGTTGTTTATTATTTGAGCTATACATTAGTATCTTATGATAAAAAACATACTCAAATATAATTTTTTTGTCTTGCATTAATTTTCACTTAATATAATATTATAAATTATATTTTGAATAATAAGACCATGTTGATTGTAAAAGTATATCCTTTGAAATATCTATTTACAAAAGTAGCTTTAACTAGTCAAATGGTTAAATGGGTAATGTTGCCTAGTGAGTTTGATGTTAAATATACACATCATAAGGTTATAAAAGTTAAATCATTATCTATTAAATAGGCCAATGCACCTCTTCATGATTCTAATCCTATTACAGTGCACTTTTTTGATGAGTCTATTATGACTCTAGATGAATCCAAAAAATGGAATATCTATTTTGATGGATCTTTCATGTCTCATGGTTTTAGAGTAGGAATAATTTTTTATGCCACTTCCAAGAATATCATATTTCTCAATCTTTACAAGTCAATATTGTAGATACCAAACAGGAACTTAACAAAACTTCAAGATTATTTGATTGATTTGAAACTTGAAACTCTGTAAAATAAATAAATTGACCTAGTCCTGATAAATACTAAAGACTATAAATCAGTCTTAGGAACTAATTTGATATTATAGTTTCATGAAAATATCCCATTGAATGACTTATTTTACTATTATATAACTCCCATGAATATGAGAACATATTCTCATTATTTCTTTCTTAATGATTGGACTCAATAGTAATATTATTCTTGAGGCCTATATTCATCTAAACAGTCATTAATTTATTGTATATTACATTTTTTTATAATTTATATTACTTAATAAAAACTCCCTTATGTCTTTTAGAATCTCCATATCAAATTTTACTCATATTGACTGGATACTTTTCAATTTATGAGATTTTTATTTACTCATTACACCCAGATTTTTGTCCACATGCTGATTATATTTTGGAGATATATTTTTCATTACATAACCAATAAATATAAAATTGGATTATTTTATTTCATGATTTATATGTGCTCATACTATCAAAATTTTAGAAGGTTTTAATGGTTAAATCTTGAGTAATGCCCAATTTATTAGTCATGTCTTAATTCTAATTATAGTCATATGAGAAATGGTTCCTATCAAATATTAACATAATTTCATTGGAGAGACATCATGAATTATGATCCATAAAACATTAATCTTCATGCTCATATACATATAGAAACAAATAAAGAAATGTAAATTTAGTTACCTCTTGGTTAATCTCAAAATCCCATTATGGCTCAAGGTTTGTATCACTACCTATAAACCTCTACTATAGGCCTCTTATTCAAACCTTAAAAACTTTAATCCCCTTATCTCACACACTATCAAATATTTCATCTCATTTATTGAAATCATAACATTTAACGATGACCATTCAGAAGATATTCAAGCTCTTCTACTAGAAGATCCTATAGCTAATGCTTAATGTCAAAGCAAAACTATTGTAAAAGATAATCGCATGAGTCATAGTGTATATATTTATGTTTAATATCACATAAATTTAGTCACAACCCAAACAACTCATTACAAATTCATTTCACACCAAACTTCATTAAAACATAACTAATTACATATAAAATGAATGGCCTGCTCCACCCAAGATGGGTGCATTTTCCTCTTGGCTTTTTTAAACACTTGTGATTTTGTTATATGAGGTTGTAATTTAACTTCTAAATGTTTCCAAGATTTCAAAAAATTGTCATATGTCTGGTAACATGACTGTAGGGTTAAGCTAGTTGTTGGCTACATATGGAAATAATGAGAAACTTTGACAAATGTTATCCACACACATAAGAAACTTATAAAACACAAACCAAATCATCTATATTATTCATATTTTATTAAAATTAATTTTAATCTATTAAAATTTATCCATCCTTAGTCCTTTTTTAGATTCACCCTCCTCCAAAAAGAATCTCACACCTTTTTAAATGGAAATCCAAGCTATACTTGGCCTAACTATGCTTGGAAAAGTCTTATTTTATTCCTAAAATCTCTCAATATCTTCAAAAACCTCCTAAAGTGGCTTAAAAACATCATAATTTTTTTTAAATCTTCTATTAATGACTAATTCACACCAAAAATTCCTTAATTGACCTTATTCCACCTAGTGATATGGTGAAATGACTCATTTTGCCCAAACTATCACTTTTTTACTCTTTACAACAAAAAATTACATTTTATAAGTTTGAATTAAACTTTTTTTTTGGAGGGAAAATAATTTAAACACTCCTAAGACATATGATACAATCAAATGTAAAAGAAAACATGTCTATGTCCTTGATTCTCCTACATCACTATTCATCATGACAAAAGGTGATCTTTTTCTTAAGGATTTTCACATTGGGTTCCCATGCACAAATAACATAGTTGAATATGAGGATTTTATTTCTATGATTTGTCTTTTAGTTTAGTGAAATATTCACCATTTTTAAGTATATGGTGATTAACAACTAATTATTAATCAAACCACTGATTAGTATCAAACTAAGGATGAAAAACTTGTGCCTTACAAAGGCATGGTAGATGAACTCAAGCTCAAATTTGAAGTCATTTAGTTTAAATATGTTACTAGATCCAATAAATTTTTTATTTATGTTATGTATATCATTGGTTCCATGATTGTAATTTTTACATCTATCAAAGAGTAGTAGTTTCTAATTAAAAACATTCTCATTATAGCCTACAACTATTCAGATTCTTAGATGATATGTGTTTTTTTGTCCTAATAATTTTTAGTACACAAAATTTATTCATATATCCATAATCAAATCCTTCCCACATATCTCTCATGTAACCAAACAAAATCCTTTATCCAAACTACCTCTCGTTACACCATACTAGGCAACATGATCTATCCTAGAGGCTAGGATGGAAAATTTATTTGTTGTTTAAATTTTGGATAATATAACTTATCACTAAATGAATTCCATGAAGGTATTTGTGGGGCACAAAATATCAATATGATCTTAGCTAAAAATCTCTTTTGTATTGGTTATTAGTGGCCTACTATGGAAGCAATTACATGTGCTTACGTTAATAAATGTCTAACATGTCAAAAACATGGTGATCTTATTTATTCTCTAACACAGGTGCTTAAACCACTTAAAAATACTTGGTCATTTTATACATGGGGGATTGATCTCATAGGAAATATTAACCCTACTTCTTCTAATGGCCACAAGCATTCCTTACTACTACTGAATATTTCAATAAATGGGTAGAGGTAATCCCTCTCAATTATATAGCCAGTAAGAAAATCTCAAAATTCATCCTAAACTATATCATTTGACTTTATTGCATTCCTTTCACTATCATCTTTGATAATGGCATGCCCTTTAAAAATAAAGACATCGTATCCCTCTATTTTGAGATCTTTATCAAGCATATTTTTTCCACTCCTTATTACCCTTAAGGTAATGGTCAAGCTAAATCATGCAATAAAATAATTATAAAAATACTCATATTAATGTTAATGAGTTTTGACATGAATGGAATTTGAAAATATTATCAACTTTATGGGTGTACCATACCAATGTCTACACTTCTACTGGTGCAAATCCCTACTCCATGTTCTATGGTTTTGAATAAATTCTTCCTATTGAAATCAAGCTTCCCTCTTGACAAATTTTAGTATAGAACATTCTTGATGAGAAGACTATCAAGTGGCCATATTAGTAGAACTGGAGATCCTGGATAAGAAATAGCTAGCTACCCTTAACTAGTTCAAGTCCTATTAGAATTAGCTATGCTAAGGTTATAAAAAGTAAATTTTATATAAAGAGTTTAAGCTTGGTTATTTGGTATTAAAATAAAATCAAAATAATTCAAATGATAAATAGGATAATACATTTAAGTTTTAACCAAATTGGTTGGCCCCCTTCATTAGTTCAACTAACTATGGGTCTAATATATATAAGCTGAATACTCCATAGGTTTATGAAATAGGTGAACCAATGAAAATTATTCATCTTAAGAATTTTGATGTATGAATTGATGTGCTCTTTTTAATGTGTTCCTTCTTGGGGGAATATCTATTCCATTTTTTCTTCCCTATCCTTTCAACTCTTGATTTGAGGAATCATTTCACTATTCCTCACCTCTATTTCTTATTACCACCCTAATAAAATTATGATCATAGAGGTATCGTAGGTGACTCAAAGCAACACTTAGTAGGGGAGCAGATCAGGATTGTATAATGGTTTGTGTTAGAATTTTATATAGCACAAATGTTAAAATATATAATGTCATGATTTCTTAATTTGTATGAATTTAATCATTCCCTTGAGTTCCTATTCATTCTTATTTTAGACCCCCATTCACACTTATTACATCTCGATCCATTGATATAAGAAGGCATGATACTCAATTCTAATTTTTTATTGAGTGGTACTTCCTTACATTGCTCATGTATGGATAACCCTTTCATGTTTCCTCTTCACTATTGAGTTCTCTCACCCATGATCCCCATTTCCTTTGATAGGTTTTTTTAGAGTTGTCTTGTACCATTTATTGTATATTCTTTGGTCAAAATACTCTTGTTTATATCATATTTCAAAAATCCCTAAAACACTTCAAATATTACAAAAATCCAAAAATAATTAAAATATTCCAAAAATACCTAAAAATCTAAATATTCCATTACGTAAAAAACCCTAAAAATTTGCATGACTAAATATTCCACACAATTTCCTAATCTATGCCCATATCTAATGTGATGTAATTGATTAGATATCATCTTGTTCCTCAACTTGGATTTATATTCACTTATAGTTAGGTGGAACATACTAAAGTACAACATAGGTTATTTTCATCTCCTTGTGTGTATGACATCTCAAAAAGTGGGACAAACTTTCCATGCTTTCACCATTTTTTAAGTTAAAACCTACACTCTCACTATTTTTCAAGCATTTTTAGTGACACTCTCATTATTTTTTGAACATATTCAATCATGTTCTCTCTATTTTATGAGTTTAACCATTCCATCTCAAATATTCATTACTTATCTTGGTCTTGCTTATCATTTTTTGAAATTTTGGTTTAACTATAGTGGATTGAGGTTTAATTGGAATTTTTAGGTAGTGTTTATTTCTTTGAGGTCAGATAATCCATCCCTTATCCCATGATCTCAATGTTTTACAAGAATATCTCTTACCATTTATCAACCTTATTCCTTATATGATCTCATCATTTTGTGATTCCTTTCCCATTTTACCTAAATAGTCTATCTTATTAACTTGTCATTAATATTATTTTTCCCAAATCCTCGGGAGAACTACATTTGGCTTGAATTTCATAGGACTATGTAGGTAATTTTCACTTTTATGGTGCATTTGGATTCAGCTTGGCCACCCATTCCTTATTCTTCTATTCCCCCTTTCATGGTCATGATTGTTTCATCATAACCTTAGTCTTAAAGAGTGATTAATTGTTGCCACACACACACTCCTTTTTTAATTGAATGTTTATTTACTTCTGCTTGTGTATTTTTGTTTTGTTTATTTGTTTGATTATTGGTATGTTATTTTATTACTCTATTTCCTTAATTTAGTACATTCATGTTCTCAATTAAGTCTTGATTATTCATATCATGATTTTATGTTTTAAACAATGTGTATCTAAATTAGAATTGATTTCAATGCATTATGTTCTACATTTTAAGCTTGATTTTCCATATCTTGTTTTAATTTGTATACATTTGCATTTTGAATTCACATTACACATATTGGAAAACAAAAGTTATCATGATTCATTTCAAGATTATGATCCATATTGTCATGTGCAATATTAAAAATCAAGTGTCAAAAAATCTAGTAGTAATGTTTAACTCAAAAATATCTCTATCCAATCATAAGAATAATACATATCATTATCATTCAAATCAAGGTCATCAAATACTAATAGTAAGAACATTTATAAATTAGAGTCATATCAATCATGTATAGAACTAAGTTTAAGAGACATAAGGAAATGAAATAAGCATCACATGAGATAGAAGTGATAAGCATCATGGATCTCTAAATATATACATCAAAATGGATCCAATAAGTACATCAAATGTCAAATGTACATATATACATAAAAAGTGGGTCATAATACATAAATGAGAATACATGTACATCTCGATTCATCGAGTACAATTTGAAAAATATATACATATCACATGTAAAAAATGTAAAGCTTTGTCTCAAAAATTTAGCTCTTGCTATGCCCATATCTAACACATCTACCCTTTGGATCATCTCATGGATACATCTATCCTATCCTATCCTTCAATGGAGTCAATTATGCTAGAAGAACCATGACCAATGCTCATGGAGGTGTTTGGGCTATAGATCTCATTAATGTCTAAGTCCTTTGAGACTTGCCTAATCTTATGTTCTATAATCATGTCAACCCACTTCTAAAATCTAATTGAGTTTTCTATATTCAATCGTATGTAACTAATACAATCACATTTCTACTTACTAATCAAATCTATTTTCTAGTGAAATCATTTCTTCAGGTTCTATTCAACTTTGGCAATCCCTTTCTCTTTTCCTCCATATTCAATTTTTTTTCTTCTATTTAATTAGGACATTTTCATGATTTTCAAGCAAATTCACCATTTAGCAAGACCATTTCACCATTTTATAGTGATTTCACTACTAGACATGATCTGGGAATTTTCATCATTTTCATGATTAATTCCATGTTATATCTAACCATTTCACTATTTTCTCAACCATTTCACTATTATTATTATTATTATTATTATTATTATTATTATTATTATTATTATTATTATTATTATTATTATTATTATTATTTTCACTGATTGGAAATTTTGAATTTTGCCTAATCAATTTCATTGTTTATCTGACAATATCACCAAATACATAACCAATTCACACTTTTTAGATTCATTTTTACCTTTTAGTGAAATTAAGGGTATTTTGGAATTTTCATCATTTTTATGGTGAATTCACCATTTTGAGAGTCGAATTTATCATTTTCCATAAAATCTCTTTGAACCATTTCAACATTTTATGAATTAACCATTTTCTAGGTTTGAATTCACCGTTTCCATAGTTAAATTCAATACTTTCTTAGATAATTCACTATTTTTGTGAATGAATTTGTCATTTTAATTTTAAAATTAACCATTTAGAAAATGGTAAATCAAAAATTTCACCTAATGGTGCTCCTACTCCCCATGCCCATCTGAAATCTTAAACATAGTGTGGAAGTGCTTTAGGTCATGATCTACGAGCCATTTTCTCCATGTCACTTTTATGTTAAATCATAGAGGTAAATTTTGAAAATTTATGGTGAAAATTAACCAATTTAAAACTCCATGGTGAATCTATATCCTTTTATTTCAAAAACAACTTCCCCCATGCATTTTTTCCTTCTTTGAAGGCTTATTTTTAGCCATCGTGATTATTTTTCTCTCTATTTTCACCTATCTCTTTATTTCTTCTCTTATTATAAAATTTGTACACTATTATTTCATCATTTCATGGGTCTAATTATCCAATTTTTTTAATCTTGAATCTCCTTTTGAGGTGGAATATATTGCTTATCAATCCCTGCATTAGGATATATTTAAACCTATTTGCTAGTACTTTTTATCAAAATTGTTAGACTCAACATCTGTTAATTTTCTTATATGATTATTTTAATGAATTTAATTATTTTAAAATTAGTTTTTTCATCTAAATCTCAAAATTCCTTCTCAAAAGTGGGAAAATTTATCCACTCTATTTCTATCACTTCCATGTCAAAATTGAAAATTGGAATAACTTCTCATAGTTGCACACAAACTAGTATGAAATAATTTGTCTATATAACATACAAGTTTGAATTATACTTGGGAAATATCTAGGTGGGATTATTCACTATATTAAATCTAATCAATTATCATTTTAGTCATCTTCTCTAGTTAATTATTCTACTCTAATCAATTCACCAATTCTCCTTGTTCATCAATTAATACAATCAATTCCCCTTCTCCAAGTCATTCTTCTAACCAAATTCCTCACATTGTATTAATTAAATCCATCTTTGATTAATTGAATTAATCATTATTCTAACTATATTTATATAATTTGGAATTATATTTTATTTTCAATTTTGAATTTCTTCATTTCCTTCCAAAATGCATCTTCATTCAAGAAAGAATCTTGAGATCATATGGGATATTCTTTTGTGAGCCAAGCAATTTACTAAATGAATTAATATGCAAGATTATTATCTACCCTTCATATTAGAGATAACATGAAGGGCCCATAATTAATATTTATATATATTTTATTAACATTCTCAACCCTTCATCTTGGAAACAAGATGAAGGGTCTACATTGGTTATCCATGTGCTTTCTTGGGAATGATTCTCCACCCTTCATCTTGGAAATAAGATGAAAATACCATAATGAATCTCATAAAGATATTATGAGGATAATCCTCTACCCTTCATCTTGGAAACAAGATGAAGGGATCATATTAATCCTTCTTGTATATTTTCAATATCCATCCTCCACCATTCATCTTGAGCAAGAGGATGGGCCCACATTAGTGATCCATGTGCATTGTTTGTGATGTCCCTTACTTAGGGGCTCTTTTTTCTCCTTCAAAAGCTCTGAACAACTGTAATATCCCCTTTCAAATAGGGAATATATAAACACATAAAGCTCTGAACAAGATACAATTTTGTAGAATAGATTCACATATGCATAAACAAATCACAATATAATATCTCAATAGCAAATCAAAGATCTCATCACTTGTTCTTCTGGACGATTACACAATTGAGTCTCTGTTATACAAATAAAAGAATATTAAAATTTGGGCTTAAAACCCTGGCTTTTGCTAATCTGGAAGTGAAATCTGGATTATAGAAGGTCTCTGCTTTTCTATGTCGACACACAGACGCCGTTGTCGGTCGATATCTCGCTGACGTCGGTCACTATCGATCGACTTTTTGCCGACGTCGGTCTTCAGTCGACCAATGTCAGTCACTGGAAGCTCTTTGTCTGCCGAGGTTGGTGCCTGAGTAGATCTGTACGAACCAGTACGAACTTAGTACAGCTGCCAACCTGTCTGTTCTTAACCCCTGATAGCTGAACAACCTGATCTCAAGAATATATGATTCTAACACAGTAGATCTATATCTGTATAACTTATTGGATCAAAAAATAAATAAGAAATACCTGGAACATCTATAATAACTTTTGTGTGAATTTATCTCTCAAACCTGAAATTTTGTGATAACTTCTGGATGAAGCTATCTCTCAAATCTGTACCTCTGTGATAACTTTTGGATGAAGCTATCTCTCAATTTGGCAATAAATCAGCTGATATTTCATAGCCTCTAAATCACACACAATGAAGAGTTGACGTTCTCCACTGCAATGGAATCCTGGAACCCTTGGCTCAGTCTTCACAGAAGAATTTCTTCAATTTTAAATAATCAATAATCTATGCATAATTCCAAACTCTCTCCCATGAGAAATCTTATACCCTTCCAAAGGTGTGCTTGCTAAAATTAGATTTCCTCAAATTACAACTTGGGGTTCTAAAATTAGAATTCCTCAAATTAGAACTTGGGCTTCTTAAATTAGAATTTGGGTCTTAAAATTAGACCAATTAATTAATAATTAATAATTAATTAATAATTAATAATTAATTAATATCTAATTTAAAATTAGACCAAATAATTAATTAATTAATATCTAATTTTAAATTAGACCAAATAATTAATATTTGATTAAATCAATCAAATATTAATATCTCCCTCAATACATGTCAGATCCTCGAACCGTCTGAAGCTAGTGAACCAGGGAGTGATTCTGCACATGACCATATCAAAACAAGGGTGCTCTGCTATATGTCAAATATCCCTAAATAATAGGAGATCAGGCCCAATGTGTCTAAAATAACCTAAATGAGAGCCAACTATAGGAATTCTGTAAATCAAAGCCAAGACAATCTCCATCATGACCCTCTATCCATCCAATCAGCCTACGAAGGTCGCATAATAGGCTAATCATCAAGCCTGTCAATGTCCACGAAAAAGGGGACATGACAATCCACCCCTCTAGAAATTTCTTGTCCCCAAGCAATCTCGGAACAATGAACTACTCGATCCACCTGGATCCCAAATGTAGTTATGCTTTGCACTGCTGTGAATCAATGCAAGTACCTGCAACATCAGCAAAAGTAGAACAAAGAGGAACCCATAATCAAATTGGTGAATGTAACTCAACCAAACTATAAGAGCACAACTACCATAGTCAAGAACACATGAGAACCAAAATCTCGAAGCATCATAACCCAAGTAGAATGGACAACTCAAACTGCCAATTCCATCTGCAAGAGATGGTGCCAATCCGTCCCATAATGGATGGTAAGAAACTGGAGCCGATCTACACCTGTGTGAAATCAAATCTTCTCTCTCTGGATCAAAAGAAGAATAATGAGCATACCCCACCTCAAAATCCTTGTGAGGTAGCATAGTAGATAGGATCCCTATAATCTCCCCACCCAATCTGCTAATAGCACCAGTACCTTGGATGAGAACACCTTCTGTCACCCTATGTGAATCCAGATGAACACTTGCACTATCCAACAAATACTCCATGAATGACTCTGTGCAGTAAAAATTATATGTGGAAGCATCAACGTACTCCCCCACACACCACAACTGATCTCTCTGTAAAGGTGGCACAACCAACTGGACCACACTGTCATCTGTGTGAGAAGAATCAATCTGGAGAGGTATCCCAAACTCATCAAAACTAGGTACTCCCAAATCCTGAACCGGTGTGTCAACCTCAACAACATGTTCCTCAGCCACAACCATAGGAACGTACTCACCAACAACACTCAATGTGCTAACCTCTAAGTTTGGAGCTGGTGAAGACCGCAAATGATCTAACTCCATGGTCATCTCAGCCAAATGAAATTGTGACTCCTCATAAGCTAACTGCGTAGTCTCAAGACTCTCAGAAGTCACCTCTAGCTGCTGAGTAAGCTCGCTCACCTTATCTTCCTTGACCAATAATGCATCATATGCTGTGCGACCCCACTCCATAAGATAATCTCTGTCGACGACCAACTGCATATAATCCTATCTCAGAATCTGGATAGCCTCCCATAAAGAGTGGATCTCTGTCAAGGACAAATAACTACCTCCCTACTCAATGCTAGTAGGAGAACCCCATCCATAAACTGCTAACAACTGATGAGTAGCATCGAAATGCTTACAAGCAGTGGAAATGTCTCGTTCACTAACTCTCAGCTGATTAGACACATGATGGCACTGACTAGATTGTCTCCCACACTCCTCTTCTGATGCATGGTCCAAAAGAATAGACTCAAAATCACTGACCGCTGTAATACTACCATCTATACTCTATGAATCAAATCCAAAGCTCATATCAACATACGGAGTATCAACAACTGTAGCATCACTGTCTAACTCTTCCATACCGAAAGAAACAACCGGTGAAACTAAGTCTTCAAAACTATCCACTGCATTCTCCTGAGTGTCATCTACAATAATAGGATCCTGGGACTCTTCTACAATCTCTGCCATAGCTGAGAGATCATCAACCCTCAGTGCACTAACATCTGAGCACACCTCCACACTCTGAGTGTAAGCATCTAACTCATCCTCATCTTCACTATCTCCTATCTCATAATAATCATAATAATCATAGGACATGCTACTCTCTCGCCTAAGTGATCTGTAGTGCTCTCTCCTCAGCTTAACAAAGTGATCAAAAGGCAACAACTTCTGAACTCGAGGTGGTACTAACTCCCACTCCTCATTCGCTATCATATACCGTGTGGGTTTGTTTTTGGATGTAGGATATGAAAGAGATTCATTCAACCTCTTTAAACTTAGTTCCAGCTTCTTCATATCAATGTCCCACTGTCTCTAAATATATGAAGTCATTATGATACTTTGTTGATTCAATCTACCCAAACTACCCAACAAGATGGTAAGACATTGGCTCTAATACCACTGTGATGTCCCTTACTTAGGGGCTCTTTTTTCTCCTACAAAAGCTCTGAATAACTGTAATATCCCCTTTCAAATAGGGAATATATAAACACATAAAGCTCTGAACAAGATACAATTTTGTAGAATAGATTCACATATGCATAAACAAATCACAATATAATATCTCAATAGCAAATCAAAGATCTCATCACTTGTTCTTTTGGACGATTACACAATTGAGTCTCTGTTATACAAATAAAAGAATATTAAAATCTGGGCTTAAAACCCTGGCTTTTGCTAATCTAGAAGTGAAATCTGGATTTTGGAAGGTCTCTACTTTTCTGTGTCAACACAAAGACGCCGTCGTCGATCGATATCTCGCCGACGTCGGTCACTGTCGGTCGGATTTCTGCCGACGTCGGTCTTCCATCGACTGATGTCGGTCACTGGAAGCTCTTTGTCTGCCAAGGTCAGTGCCTGAGCGGATCTGTATGGACCTGTACGGACTTAGTACAACTACCAACTTGTCTGTTCTTAACCCCTGATAGCTGAACAACCTGATCTCAAGAATATACAATTCTAACACAGTAGATCTATATCCGTATAACTTATTGGATCAAAAACTAAATAAGAAATACCTGGAACATCTGTAATAACTTTTGTGTGAAGTTATCTCTCAAACCTAAAACTCTGTGATAACTTTTGGATGAAGCTATCTCTCAAATTTGTACCTCTGTGATAACTTCTGGATGAAGCTATCTCTCAATTTGGCAATAAATCAGCTGATATTTCATAGCCTCTAAATCACACACAATGAAGAGTTGACGTTCTCCACTGCAATGGAATCTTGGAACCCTTGGCTCAGTCTTCACAGAAGAATTTCTTCAATTTTCAATAATCAATAATCTATGCATAATTCCAAACTCTCTCCCATGAGAACTCTTATACCCTTCCAAAGGTGTGCTTGCTAAAATTAGATTTCTTCAAATTACAACTTGGGGTTCTAAAATTAGAATTCCTCAAATTAGAACTTGGGCTTCTTAAATTAGAATTTGGGTCTTAAAATTAGACCAATTAATTAATAATTAATAATTAATTAATATCTAATTTAAAATTAGACAAAATAATTAAGTAATTAATATCTAATTTAAAATTAGACCAAATAATTAATATTTGATTAAATCAATCAAATATTAATATCTCCCTCAATACATGTCGGATCCTCAAACCATTTGAAGCTGGTGAACTAGGGAGTGATTCTGGACATGACCATATCAAAACAAGGGTGCTCCGCTGTATGTCAAATATCCCTAAATAATAGGAGCTCAGGCCCAATGTGTCTAAAATAACCTGAATGAGAGCCAACTATAGGAATTTTGTAAATCAAAGCCAAGCCAATCTCCATCATGACCCTCTATCCATCCAATCAGCCTACGAAGGTCGCATAATAGGCTAATCATCAAGCATGTCAATGTCCACGAAAAAGGGGACATGACATTGTTGAGGACTCATTTGAAACTAGTCATATTGGATTCAAGATTAAGGGTCATAATTAATCCTAATTTGTTATAAATAAACCTCTTCTCTTTTTTATTTAACATGCTCAAGATTCATTACGAATCCCTGGCATTTTATCATGTTAACTTGTTCATCAAAGGTCATGATTGTCAACTCAAATTCTCAAATATTCAATGAGAGATGGTAAATTTTGGGACATTAACATTGATAAATATCTATTGAAGATACATCTAAGCTAAATCATATTCAAATATGAGGTTTCTAATGAATTTTTATATTGCATTGATTTAATCTTAGTATTACTAGCTTAATATTTGTATGCTCAAGAGGTCTTAGGTGTAGATCATTAGCTATTTATACTTATTTTTGATCATTTATAATTATAGAATTAATATAAATAATGATATTTAGATTCTAATGATACACTAATGTCTCCAAATATATGATAGGCTTACACATGTCAAAAAAAATCCTCATGAAATTATGTGCCATAAAATTGAATTTGAATTGGAAATATGGTTGACATGGATTGTTATACTATAATTAATTCTCAAGAGTGATATTTTTAGTTATGGGAACAAAAACTATTTGATTTATTCAAAAATAAATTAAATTTCATTTGAAAAATACTAACCTATAAATTATGATTCATAACTCTCCTATTTACTTCAGCCCTAATATTTCAATCTAACTCAAAGTTCAATAAGAACTATAATGTAAGCCAAAAACTAGGAACTAACTCAAATATTGATCTACTTTGGAACTAGGTAGGAATTAAAATACACATAGTTTTATTAGAGTGATATGCATAGTGCCTTCCTTTATTACTCAACCATATATGTATAATTCTACGTAGATCAGAGGTGTATTGATAAATGTAATTTGACTCATGATGAGAGAGAATAAATAAATGACCTAATCTCCATTAAAGTTACTAGATTGCAAAAATTAGTAGTCAAGCTAGAGTTATTTCCATTTTTTTTTATTTTATTTAATCTATTTACTTTAGGAACATGAATGAATGACATATTTCATAAAAATAATAGTTGAGTTTTAGTAGAATTTGTAAATGGTGTTGTTTTTAATAAATATTATAGATTACCAATGCTAGAAATAAACTAAAATAAACAAGTAGTAAAGGAATGGTTTAAGGAACATAAAGTTAGGGATATATTGAAATATTATATATAATACCATGATAATTTTATCTTGAAAATGAAGATCAACACCATACCAATATCATAATTTAGACTAGGTTTTAGGATTTCCATGGCTTTACTGGACATACTTCATGGAGCTTCATACATTTCTCGTGTTGGTGAAGTTCGGGTTACATTGTTATTCATAATCCTAGCTGGAAATGGTATCCCTACACTGGGAAAGGTCATATGCTATAATTTTAAGATTTAGAGACTAACTCACAATAGTCCCAATAAGTTTTTTACATGATTTAATATTTAGTATATGCCATCTATGCCATTATAAGTTCTACTAATAAATCTCCATTGGAACCAAGGGGATAAAAAAATGTGATGAATTTGACATCTATCATATTCACAAGTTCAATAATTTTATGAAAAAAATAGTAAACACATTCTACCCCATGGTATATAAATCAATAAATGCATAACCCATGCCACAGTTGTTTAAATAGATCAGAATATCATTTAAATAGTTGTGGGACTAATGGTACTACCTAGACCACATGTTCAAAGGGTAGAATGAGCATATACTAGTATAATAAAAAAATGGTATAATAAGAGATAGCATATCAACTATCTCAAAGTGTTAATGAAATTTTCAAAAGGCCTAAAATGGGAAAGTTACATAAGAGACCTCTCAACATAATTATAAATAGTTCAAATACTAGGAGCAACTATATAAGTCCAGTCACCACTAAGGCTTTTTTCCATTTAAAATTTTCATATTTTAGATATTGGGAACCTAGGGGGTGGTAGTTATACATATAAATAGATTCCATGACATAATTAAAACTAATTACATCCATATACTATATGATCATGACTGCTTTTTTTAGAATGCTAAGGATGACACCTATGTATGGATAATAATGAGATCTACAAGAATGACTTTGAAAGTTTATAAAAGGATTCAATATGATCCCATTATCATAAACATATATGTAATTGAAATAGAGAAGTATGATGAGCTAGAATAATTAGATGATAAATTAAGGGAAATAGTCCTCAGTATTTTTTCAAAATATAGATATAGATAATAACATTCTCCTTCAATTGAGATAGGGCCTCCTTTGGTTCCTAGGGTCACATTCAATTTCATACATGAAACTACATTTGAATCAGGTCCAACACTAATAGTAATTTATCCACCTCCTCATCATGTACATACTATAATAAGGTCTATTTGATCCACTCAAGTCAAGAGGACCCTGCCTAGAACTTGGCAAGCTCCCAAGGCCACATTAGAAGAGATGCCACTATAATGCCAAGGGGCATCATTGATCCTTGTCTATTCAAACAAAAAGGATGAAGAAATAGGGAAATACTTATCAAGAACTTATAGAATAAGTAGAGGATGATTAATTAGAAGGAAAATATACAACTAATATCTTCCATAAGGCTCTTACACATGTAGAATTTGGAATATCTAGTCCTAGTCCTCTTGATATTTATGACACAAAAATCATAAATGTGTAAAATACTTAGGTCCTATTATTACTAAAGAAAAAATAAGGGAATATAGTCTTATTAGTATGTTTGTTACTTCTACTAGCATTCCAATTATTTCAGTTATTGTTCTTATTATTATTTCAACTAATCTAATTGTTCCTCACACTATTACTTTAGTTTCTACCACTTAATTGGATTTAGTGGATGTTTTTATCAATCTTTATAATTTTTCTACTAATCCTCCTATATCTATAGTTCATTGATTATAATATTTGGTTAGCACTACTGCCACTATTGTGGAAACTAACATTTTTCCTACCAGATTCACACCAATTACATATTTTTTTAAATTTTTAACATAGAATACAATTACAAAAACTCTTATTTATGTTACTATTGTGGATATTTCAACATAATTCCACATGGGAAACTATTATTTGTATTTTCAATCCCACACTTTAAATATCTAGTCTATCAGTCTATCTTTACCACATATCAATTATAGAGCCATTCATTCACTCAGTTATGGTTACCAATGCATGAATGCACTCAAATATAATCCCCTGTAGTCTCAAATGTTAAGTAGTCCCCAACTGTCACACAATATATAAGAATAATACCATCTCAGATCATAATTTTAGGGGAGAAGATGATTAACACACTCTACACCTCTACCTACTACATCTTCAAGCTAAACCATTTCATATGACCTTTCCATTATAATACCACTACCACAATCCACCTCATCTCTATTCATCTCATCCAACCAAAAAAAATCATCTAATAAATTAATTTTGACACCTTCATGGATGTAGCATATGTAGACTTAAAATTTGTTTAGGAAAAATATGGTCATTATTCAAGAACCCAAGTTGACCATATAATTTCATGAGACCTCTAGTAAATTTAAAATGTTTATAACTATGAGGATATAAATTGGAGAGAATAATATTGAGTTTATAATAGAATAAGATCTCTTCTCATTGACAAAGAAGAGAAAAACCCAACTAGGAGATCATGATGAATTTAAAGAGGATCCAATCTCTATGGTAGATGCCACTAGTTGGATACTAAATAAGATTTTCTATCAGTTTTAATATAAAATATATATTCGAGTCTCAACACAAACTAAAATCCCTTGAAGACAATCAAGATAAGGTTCAGAATCCATCCAAGTATATATAAATTAGTTTTTCCCATACATAAAGCAAGATCTAAGTCATATCTATAAGGGGGCAATATGGTCTATTTTAGTGAATCTTTGAGGAATTTAGATTTTAAATTATACCAAATTTCTAAGGAATTAAGTTAAAAATCATACCCAATCCTAAACTTAATACCACTAAAATCTATTACATTGGCTCAAACTTATGCATGTGGCAAAAGGGAGGATTTGCTCAAATGACATAATTAGAAGAATTAATTGGTTAAAAAACTAATAATTCAAGAGGCCAAGGAAATTAAAATACTAATGGAAATGATTAACCCTAACATATATAAAATGCATGGTTAGATTATAAGTCATCCCTATTTTGACACAATACTCCATACTTTTGTATATAACATCAAAGCAAGGATTTATGGTATTCTTCCTAGAGGTGGTATTAGATTATCTAGTTAATCACATTTCCAAAATGGAAGATTGATCAAGATCAATCAATTATTGATTATTTCTAAGCCTCATTAATTATATATAATAATTTGTTGGACAAGATTCCTATTATTTTCAAAATTCCTTTTATTAGCTTTGGTGTCATTTACATAGATTTCACAACACGCTCAAAAACATATAGAAGGAATAAATTACAATAGATATAGTTGGATACTTGGCAAGAGATTCATCATCACAAACTCAACCATAAACTAATGAAATGTTACTATAACATATACATTAGTGTACACTTTAGTTTAGCATGTGTACTCTCAGATTGACTCTAATTTAGCTCTACTACGTACTCAAACATGTTTTATGTGAGTGATAACTACATTTTCATGTTTTGATATGTAATTTCTAGTTCATTAGGATTTTATACTACATCATTGACCTCTATTTTGAGTCTAATTAGGCAAATAGTTGTAACTAGTATTCCATATATTTCTAGTCTTGTTATTTATAAAAATGCCACTCATGAACTATAAAGTGGTTTTGGGTCCAATTTAGTGATTTATTTATATATTTTATTTGTCATCAATAATTATTTTGTACATGCAATCTCTAAAAGCTAAATTAAGAATTTATTTTATTTATAAAATTTATACATGAAACAATGTTTTGAACATGAGGTTGTGCCCATCCAAAACTATAGATACATGTCTCACATTCATTGTCAATAGAGTAGAGTTTTTTCAAATTACTACAAGCGAGAAAGCTTTGCAACTATTTTGTGAGTTTGTCTTAATTTGTTTTATCTTTTAATTTTTTGTGTTTACTTGAATAATTTATATTAAGTTGATATCATTATATGAATATTGGGAATTTATTCTAATGGCATTGACTATATTGAACTATATGTTGATATCATTAGTTTTTTTAATTATAGATCATACCTAAATTTTTTAGTAACATGATTATGCTTAGAAATTTAGTATTAACATTATATTTGATTGTGATCATTGAGATATGATACAAAGTATTTCCTTTGACTCTTCATTATGTTTTTTATACTATGTAATTAAACCTAACTTGTAGAAAACATTATTTGGTGGTCCCTATTCAGTATAATATAGTAGGTCAACTTGGGAGGGTTTAAACTTTGGTTTGAATCATGATATTCATTATTTTTTACCTTAAATTTTCATATTATTTTATCATTTTTAATTAGAGCCACCTTAGGTTAGACTATCCATCCAATGTAATTTAAATTTTAGAGTCTTTAGGTTAGACAATAGACATCTAGAATATCTGAACCACCAAAAGTAAATAAACACTATGCTCATTACTATTCCATAATGTAGTTATTTAAAAAACTAAATGTTCATAACTCGTGCCTTGGGGTTGTTTCTCACCAGTCCTAAAATGAGAGGATATTCTCATAATGATATTTGGTGTGCATAAAACCCTTATTAACAAGATATTATATGATGTTTTAAGGAGGGACCATGATGTTTAATCATTGAGTTCACTTGATCTTTCATACACTAGATTGACTAGAATAGTTAACAAGGTTTAACTCAAAATTTTGTCCATCCTTATTATCACATTATAGGGTTTAGAAAACCAAGATCAGGTAGAGGAGTTCTTAGGAGATGGATAATTAAACCAGATTCACCCACCTAAGGGAATCAATCTCAACCTTTCACTATTAATTAGTTATCTAGTTATGTCATCACTATCACTGGTTATGTCTATGATTTTTCTAATAATCTTAAAAATTATCTTCCTTCATTCTCTCCTTGAGGCTAAACATAAAAATAACATGTTAAATCCTTTAAAACCTATTTGGGACTACTGATTGTAACTCATGAATATATATCATGTAGAATTTTCCCCTTCTTAATGCAAGATATTGCATATTATCAATTACTAAATATCCTATAAAATTAAATAACCTTATATAATCAATGTCAAAATACAGTTGTTGTAAATTTTTGATAAATTACTAGACCTACTATTGTATACAAAAAAATATAGTATGAAAATAGAACATAATGAGATAATAAAGGCATTTAATGTAAGATTAAAAATATATATATAGCCACATAAATGTTTAGTATATACCTGCTACTATGTTAACTCTGTAAATTTACAAAAATGTTTTAGATTTAATGATGCAATGTTCTTATGTAGGGATCATAACATCAGTACCCCATAAAATTCCTATGTTGAATCTATCAATGTTTATAGTTAATTAAATCCTTAATTTCAATCCTTTTCCATACCCAAAAGCAATCCAAATTTCCCTTATTTGAATCATATTAAAAATTATAATAAAATGTCATAGTCAACAATTATAATCGGGACTTTAGTCATTTACCTCTATCTCATGTTGCACCAAACCAAAAAAATTATGAATATTATGTATCCACATCTAATCACTAAATTACAACAATTCCCTAGTTCTAGTCAACAACTCTAGTATGTAATGTATATTATCTGAATCGAATAAAATAAAGTTAGAAGCCATTTAATGCATGGTAAAAAATGTAGCAATAACTTTCTTTGCATGCATAAATTCCTAGGGAATACAATAGGGGGAACACATAATAGGAATTTTATCTTATAGAGATATAAAAAACCATTCAATAGACTTAAAAACAATCCATATCCATCTCCTAATAAGCTACCTAAAATAAACATATGTGAGATAGCCTTACCCAACTAGTGTAGAGTTCACAATACTCCACAACATGTTGAGTTAGACTATATAGAATTATGTACCACCTAAAAAATATTCCAAAAGGAAATATAAGGGTATGATATTAACCCATGTAATCTTGATTCATCTGCATTTGGTACACTTAGTTATCATATTGCTGCAATGGTTTTTGAAACATATGATTTTCCTAGTTGTGGATGAGAATAAACTAAAAGAAAATATATATGACTTTCATACTTTTCAACAATTTCAAATAAATAAATATAATGTAAGAAACAATAATTGAAATCATTTTATGAATTACATGACACTAAAATTTATACTCCTTATCCAGAAGCCAATAACAATCCACCTTCCCTGAAAGGAAATGACTAGTACCAACATGTTGATCTATCTAAGTATATACCAGATATTTGAGGATATGAATAAAATTAAATAAAAAATAAACCTCCATGAGTTATACTAGATTAAAAAATAAAGAGAATTATTTTTAAGATCATTTAATAATAAACCATGTTCTTAAATTTCAATGGTTACACTTACCAATATGGTCATATATAAAGAGAAAACTAAGGTCCCTGTTGACCATTTTTAGACATATCAAAATAGGTCAACCCATATATATTCAAGCTTCCTATAGGGTATTTTTAGGTTTTTAGTCATACAACAATGTCTTAGGTCACTTAACATGTTTTACACCTTATTCATTTTAGTCATTTGTATAATTTTTCTTTATGCCATCTTTTTGGCCTTTCTAGTGACTTGTATAGTTTTCACATAAAGCCAATTACATAAAACTATCTTCCAACATAAAATATGTTAGCTAATGTGTCAAGAGTTGATATGGTAGCTAAAAAATGAAGGTTTAATGTCCAAAAGAGGAAATATCAATAGATTCTAATAGTTTTAAGGAAATTATATCGTCAAGTACAATCTATTTGGAATGTAGGAGATTTAAGAGGATGTCCATAGGATCTAACAATCCATTTCCATGCTCAATAGGTCATGATAGGTTCAAATCTAGTAGAAACTGGTTCATATTCTCCATCACTCTCCTCAGCAAGCAAAAAGAGGTCAACCAATCCTACTTTGGTATGAATAGTATAAGAGGAGTTTAGATGAATGCACTTACCAAGTAATGGTATACTTAATCAACTTCATTTTCATGTTAATAGTTTCTAGATTGACATACTATGCTTTATGAACCATCTCTAAGAAGGTTGATCACTCAAAATTATCTATTCATCCCTATGGGCTATGGTTTTCTCATCTATATGTATTTGTCTGATGATTCCAAGTGTTTTAGGTGAATTTATAGAGTTTCCTCTTCCTTCCAATACTATTCTCATCCATGTTGGAACATGTGAATAGGAATATATATGCAAGATCACTTCATTATGATAGAAATGCATAAATATCAATGGTTTATAGGTGTTATTTTTAGTTATAGTGATTTTTCTTCTCATAATGGTTTTGAGTTAAAGGTAACATACTTGTATGACCTCCTTTCTAAGCATGATGATGGTCCAAGAATTTTCAATAGACCTATAGAGGTCTTAAGTCTTGGAAAAAGTTGAATTTGAAGATGGTCCCATATACACAGTTATGTTTTAGTACAATGGAAACCTATAGGACTATGTAGGAGGTCTAAATCAAAGTGTTGAAAATGGTCTAGAGGTGTGTAAGTCCAATTGAAACCTTCAGCCAAGTTTTAAGACATAAGAAAAGTCATTATATGAATGATAAGGCCAATGCACATAGTCAGATCCAAATCCATGTTCACAAGGTTAAATTGAGATTCATTACCTTAATATCTTTGAAAATGGATTTTTTCCTATATATTACCATTTTGTGATGAGAAGCTATATGGTCTGACTGATTTTTAGGTCTACACCGTTGCAACATGGACATGGTAGTAACATTTGGACATGAATGGAGGTGGTTTTGGTCAAGGGGAATAAATGTAAAGGAGATTCCAATTATTTCAGTTTCCCATTGAAACCACTCAGTTACAAGAATAGTGCTTTGAGTCAAAGAGTGTGAAATAAAGCTAGTTCATTATAGTACAATGATTAATACATAGGTTTGGGGTATGATAAGAGATCATCCAAGTGAGAGATAGTAATATTGACCTCAAGAAGGCTAAGAATAATTAGGAACAATACTAAATCACTTGTGATCACCTATAATAAGGTCTCATAATTTTGATAGCATATACATTATGACCACAGGTCTATAGCATAGTGACAATGAAGAAGGGAGAATGATGCATGATTATAAGGTACAAAGTGAAGTACATTTAGTTTTGGGATATATATAATGGATTTATAGGATAAAAGAGTATGAAATACAAAGGTCAAGCTTAGATTATCCCCTATAGGGACCCTTGACAACACCTATAGTTGGTTCATACATAGATTGATCTAAATCCATAGGAGCAGGTAGACTTAGCTAATGGTTAGAGAGATGGAATGAATTAACATGTATAAATAAATTTAAAAATATGTTATAAATCTCCATGTGTCTCTAAAATACATAAACATCTATATGATCCACTTGAATTAGTCTAAACTGTCACCTATAGGTGACACAATTAACTATGCTTACAAACTAGTTCATGCAATGAAAAGGGTTAAGTGTAGGTGAACTAAAGGGTGTGAATTATATGAACATGCATGAAAAAACCATCACATATCATATCACATTCTATGTTATCCTAAAACAAATAGTAATATAGAAGTGAATGTTTTGAAATTTAACCTACAATCCACCAAGAACAATGTACTCAACTTGCATATCTAGTGAGCCAGTTTTGAAAAGTTTAAAGGTTTAAAAATTTAAATATTGAGGAATAAGGGAGATAACTTATATTATATCTTAGATAGATTTCACTCCATAAACTACAAATCCTATAGACCTAACACATTGGAGATAAAAATAGTATGTGGGAGCCAAGAATGCATTGAAAGAAGATGTGTAAGGTTGGTTCTAAGGTAAAAAAACATGGATAAGTATCCACAATAATATGAAACCCTCAGGGGGGTAAAACATACAAATAAAAAAAACTAGGCCTATTAGATCTAGAGCTAATCCTATGACCTATAAGCACCTAACTTGATCTATATGACCATGAGAGTTTTACAAACATCTTAAGGACCTTCAGGGGAAAGTGGAAGAATAATGAGAGCTATTTGTCTACTAAAAACATATCCAAGATTGGTAAATTTGACCTATTTCACCTAAAAAATATTCAATAATAATGATATAATTCAATAGGCCAAGTTTAAACACTTTATGAACACCAAGTATGAGGTCTCAAGCACTTAGGGAGGGTTGAATAGGGTCCTATATGTTAACTTTGTGGAATCTATTCCAGAGTTGGATGTCAAGATTTTATGAACAATACATAATATTCCAAACTTATTGAAACCCTCCCAAAACCATTATTCAAACCCAATG
Source organism: Torreya grandis (assembly GCA_037957365.1). Classification (NCBI taxonomy): domain Eukaryota; kingdom Viridiplantae; phylum Streptophyta; class Pinopsida; order Cupressales; family Taxaceae; genus Torreya; species Torreya grandis. The sequence goes on from JARHVA010002731.1 coordinate 578,621, forward strand.
AGGAAAATATGATTGAATATGCATTCAGGAAGGATGAAATAGCCATGAAAGTGCTTGGAACATGTTTAGAACTTCCTCAAGCTTTTTGACATCTACCTTGGTCGTACTATCTATTACAAATATATTGTGTAACATGAATAATGTTATAATATTATTAATCATGAGTTGTATTATAAAAATCATATTAATAATATAGTTTATTATTGTTTTGAGTTTGTTCATTAAACAAACTCACGTAGTTTATTTTAGGAGATTGGGTATTTGGGTGAGATATTGGAGGAGATTGTATCTCCCTAATTATAGGAATTATCTTTCCTATATATTTGTAACCTTCTTATATGGTTTGTGATAAATAATATTATTATTATTTATGATTTTTGGTGATCAAATTTTATATCCTTTGCATGATTGTATGAGTTAAACTATTGATATTCTCATTAGATTATCAACACTATCATCTATATAGAATAGCCTAATACTATGTTTTTTGTAGGAATTAGGATGTTTTATAGGTATGGAGGAGGATATTTAATTAATAAAAATTTATTAAGGTATTTTTGTAATTTTTAAATCTTATATAACTCATTTCCTTCCACAATCAAGCATGAAAACATCTCTACTATCTCATTGCTAACAAGTAGTCAAAACAGACAATGAGAGGGAAAGATGGCTATCAAGTGATGGAGGTGAGAAGAATTACAAAATTTTAATGGAGGTATATTTTATAGAATATATGATGAAGGAGATTCATTTTATTTTCCTATCACCTATTCAATTTATTAATTTTAGCAACTACAAGCCATTTGGATGACAAGTGTGAGAACTACTTAGAAGACTAGTGATAAATGACTGTTGGTAGTGAATGACAAGTGACAGAGATGAATTCATCAATTAGGGATGAGTATATGACATGAAATGACTTATATACCTTATCAAATTATACCATATGTGTCAAGTATCCCTATTATAGTTTTAGACACTCAATTAGACTCCTCACCTTCATGAAGCTAGTTTCAAGCAAGATAATGAAGAGTCAATGATAGCTTGAGGAAGATGTTTTATTTAAGATTGACACATATTAATATCAGTTAATTGAATTGTTTTTCACTCAATTCCATGTCTTGTTAATTAGTTCTCAGATATTAACATCTGGTCTTATGACTTTTGATCTTCACTCCTCTCTCTTTTTCTAAGTTCTATAAATTTAAGCCTTTTTCTCCTTGTATGGGATCCATAATTGGTATGGAAAAGCCCTACTAGTTTTGAAACCTAATTTGAATTTGAATAAATTTTATAATTTTATTTTATTCTATAAAATATCTTACTTGAATGTGTTTAGTGGTTTGTGTGTTGATAAGTGATGAAAATGCTCTCTTTGTTTTCCATGTTTACTCTTACCTATTTGTGTAAATGAGATCTCTTTTAACAAGTTTCATAAAGTGTAATATTTGTTAATTTTATCTTTAAGTGTGAGAGGGATTAGTAATTTATTATATCATACCTTCTCTTCACTCACATAAATATAGTCATAACAATATACCTTTATGATAAATACTTGTGGTAGAAGGATATATAGGGAGGATTCAATTTGAGTTATCTTCTTTCTTTATGCAGATGCAAGTGTGTTGTGTGGAGTTATCTTGGTATATCACCTTAGTATCATATGTTATTTTATGTAAATTTCTTCCATTTTCACCCCAAACAATAATTATCTTAGTGTAGTATGAGCCTAAGAGACAAATCAAGGGAGTTATCTCTTTCAATCCTAGAGTTTTATCTCTTGTAGTGCCTCATATATGAAGGGAAATAGTTCCATTTTGTCCTAAAATTGAGAAGGTCTACTTGACTTCTCTCTGATGAAATTTTAGGTGATGATAGTCCCACCTATATTAAAATGAAATACGATAGATCTAAACCTTATCCTACTTAATAATATCCAAGCTTAGAGAAGTTAATTAACTAAAAATTCACTTAGAAATACTTTTTTTATATTAGGGTCATGACCAGTTATGGATATCCTAAACCTAAGGGATATATTATTACATAATTATCAAAGGAGAGGTTTACAAGGCCTATATTAAAATATCATAATGTAATAAACCTATATATTTATTATAATGTGATAAATTTAAATTAGCTAATATACTAATTAAATAAACATATAATATAATCTAGTAAATAAACATACAAGATAATCTAGTTTTCACCAAAGCTTGTGGCACAAATGGGGAAGATAATAAACCAGATAGGATAATTATAATCACAAAATTATATAACTAATCTAATCAAGGAGAGATATAATTTAATCCATTAGTTATACAACATCTACTTATAAAGATATGAAGGGCTAAGAATATACTTACCTTGTTGAAGTGAACCCATCATGCCTCGATCTCTTCATTGGCCAATGGTGCTTTGCAATAGTTTGTCATGGATTATAAGGATCACAAGGATGGATTATTTCTATGGTAAATATTTATCCTATGTATCCAATACCTCCAAAAGATAAATAATACTACTCTAAATAAAAAACCTAATCAATGAAACCTCTAAATGATAGTATAAGTAGATTTACGAGCTATAATGATGAAAATTTAAATTATCCTCTCCTTAAAAATGAAATTAAGATGGTATTTATAGCCAAAGATTTACCCTAAAATACCTTGATAATTAAGCTAAAAATGTCAAATAGGTTAACATTATTCGGTATGAAGTAGAGTTATTAGGCCTCAAACTAGGCTAGCTTGGATTGATAAAGTCTTGTAATATGTGCCAAATTTCAAACAAGGTTGACTATGTCACTGTAGTAAGAAAATTGAGTAAAATGGGTGTTTGCTTAGGTGGGGAATATTTTATATGGTTAATTAGTTAGGGGAGTGTATAAGTGAGTTTTTATTATCTATGGATGGATAAGGTTAGCTTGTAGTGGTTTTAGGTAGTGTTCTCGGGGACAACAATCTTATGAAGCACCAAAGGTCTACCAACCCCTTTCTAGTGCACCCTTTAAGGCATGAACTCAAAGATATTGAGACTCAACATGTTATTTCAAGAGACAAAGATTCGGTATAAGATAAAGTTAAAAAATATCGTGTGTTACATATGCATCACTTGAAGCTCATCATGTGTCACACAGTTGTAACATGGGATGGTTCTTCTGTAAAGAATGTAGCATCACACAATATTGAGCTACCTAAATTGTAGTAAATAGTAGAAAATAAATGAAACTAAATATAATTTTAAAAATGCATACCTTCACTTACCTTATATAATATAAGTTTTGTGAGAAGAAACTAGATGCTTACAATGTATGAAACATTAGGTGAACCTCAAAAATAAGATAAAATTTTGAATTTTTGCAAAAATATGGTTTAAATATATAGTAATTCTTAACATTGTCAAGATTCTATAAATTTTTATGTTTTTGAAAATGATATTTTAGAAACATATTTTTGATTAAAATAATAATGTTTTCATTAAATAATTGATATCTAAATAATTGATATATTTGAAATAAAAATAGGATTTTTTTACTGTTCATTTGTAAATTTACTGTTGTTAAAAAACTAGAGATTTGTGTGATCAAAAAGAGTGATGAGAGAGAATATGAAAATATTTCACAAAGATGAAGAACATGAGGTGGACATATAAGGTGGCTGCTAGCATGATCTAGGTATGAAATGTACTAAATTCTATTTTTTTGTCAATTTTCATTAGAAAATGAGGTGGATTTGAAAAACTAGGTGCCAAGGAAAATTCATGTAACAAAATTTACCCCAATATTTTTAGGGTAGACCAAAAATTAGGATGATCAATAGGTAGGGGGTGAAAAGGTTTGTTAATGCCTAGGGCATTAATGAAAAATGAAGTAGAAATCACCACAATAACTTATTGGGATCAAGTAGGCTGATGTAGTTAGAAATGAATAGGTTAATAAGGGTGGTTGATTGCATAATAATGGCCTGATGTAATTTGTCAATAGTTGGTTGATTGTGTATAGTCTATTCAATCTAGTTTAACATTATTTAGTGGTTAACTGCATGCATCCTGTTTCATGTAGTATGGTTTTTAGATATCTAATGTAATTTAAAAGAGTGGTTGAATTCATATGCAGTGACTGATGAAGTATAATTAATTGGTCTATGTAGTATCTAGTGGCTAATATATTTATTTTGGGTGGACAACTTTGTATGAAATGGCCAATTTAGCTTGATTTACAATAGTGGCTAACATAGTTAAATATCTAAACTGACTTGGTATAAAATTAATGTTTAACAAACATATTTAGTTATGTGGATGATTTAGTCTAATAGTTAGATTTTATCCAACATAATCAGTTATATGGCTAATATACTATAAAAATGTAAATAAAATGTCAAGATAAGTTGATGAAGTAGTTAATTTACATGTATTATTAATTTTATTATGATTTAAATTGATTATTATATGATGTGAAGGACTAATACATGCTTTGATGTTTGATATTTTAAAGAGGCCATGAAGACTCTAACATTTAATGGATGCTATGTGGCTACCATAATTATTAGAGAGACTAATAATTGATGATCATGTGTGCTTAATATCATTAGGATTTGGAGGAATCATTTATATGTGTCATATTTAATTAAGTTTTGACTTATTCAACATGTTATTAGGATCATGGGAGCAACTAACCAACACTTTCAAATGGGTGGTGGATATGGATAATACTGAGGTGGGTATCACCCTAGAGGATGTCCATGTGATTATAGAACGTCTTAGTATAGGCACTCCTATTATTTATGATACCCCTAACACAAATCATGAGATATGAGCCCTACCCCTATGGGTGACCATTTTAGATAGGCATTTTAATGTTTTATGAGTGTAACTATTTGACATTGATGTATCGATCATTCTAGATATATGTAAGGCCATTTTTGGCCTTATGAGACATTGTGTGATCTATCACAAGTCATTTGGGAAGCTACCACTATATGTGGTCACCTCGTATCGATCTATACTAGAGTAGGGTACTATATATGACCTAGGGTTGATTATTTGGGTATAGTTAGTACATTATATGTATAAAATAATTTCATGTGGGTAGATGACTATTGGCCCTATGATTTTACTTAGTAGTTGGATTTATGAGATATTTACTATGTATCATCTAACTATATTTCACCATGATATAGATGATAGTTTCCCTCATGTCTTAATATGGTAGAAGGACCATGTATTATGGGTTGTGACTCATATCCAAGCATTACAGACTATGACATGAGGAGATATTTTTTGGTAGCCATATGTAGGTATTGTAGATACTTATCCTTCATGGCTAACTATTTTTCATGGACTGGACCATGTTTAGATTACTACACATTATACTTGATGCATAGAGACACATCATGTTACTTTATTGCATGGTTAGCTAGGTTTTCACCTCCAGTGGCACCTATAGTAGTGCCCACATATTAGACACAACATGTAAGGGAGTAGAGGGTTAGTGGAGGTGTAGGAGTGCATATAGATGTACCTATTATTGAACCATGTCAAACTATACCTTGGATAAGATGATGATAATGATAATAGGGAAAGGCTCAAGTGGTTTAGGAGGAGGTAGTAGTTATGGTAAATTATATGGAGGTGATAATTATTATACCATAATAGGTATTATATTTACCACCATAAACACCATGATGATAGAGACATTACTGGTGAAAATGTATGTGGAGGTGCAGGAGGAGGTGGAGCTATAAGTAGATGTAGCTGATTAGGGAGATCCTATTAAAAAACATACACAAATTTGGTCTATATAAAATAGATTTAGATTATACCATGTTGTGATTTTATTCTCTATCTTGGTTTTGTAGCACCTCAAAGGCAAGCTCTAATAGATGTACTTGGTGGATGTGTTGATGGGGAGACTAGTTTTGGTTGTTAGCAGAGGTTCCTAATACTATAGAACATGCTAAGGATGAGGATAACTAAGTTTTATTATATTGTGTAGGATAGTGTAGAGAATTCATACTTAAGAGAAGCATGTTAGAGAGGAACTATCATGTAAAAGATAAAAATTAAGATTAACCAGAGGTTTCTTAGGGTTTGCAAAGTATCCAGATTAATGTAAATTAGATTAACCCAAACATTAAACATATTAATAAATACAAGGAATAATATAAGAAATAAAAAAGGTAATTATAACCAAAAAATCTATTTTTATCAACATCTTACCCAGTACTTTATTGGATGCTTTAGCTTGGCCATTCGCCTAGGGATGATACTCAGTGCTTTTGTGATGAGAGATCATAAATTATTTAGTCAGAGTCTTGATGGTATTATTTATAAAGTGTGTTCCTATATTTTTATCAACATAAAAAGTCTATTTTTATCAAAATCTTACCCAGTACTTTATTGGATGCTTTAGCTTGGCCATTCACCTAGGGATGATACTCAGTGCTTTTGTGATGAGAGATCATAAATTATTAAGTCAGAGCCTTGATGGTATTTTTTATAAAGTGTGTTCCTCTATCACTAACTAATTTTATATGGAATCCAAACCTTGTAAAGATATTTTCATATATAAACTTCATTGTGTCCTTCATACCATAGCTAGGTGTTACAATAGCTTCAACCCACTTAGTAAAATAATTAGTCATAGTAATGATGTACCTTAATTTATTGCACTTGCTTAGTGGATTTATTGGTCTAAAAAATTCAATACTCCATTATTAGAAAGGTTTCTCAACTAACAAAGGTTGAAAAGGCATCTCATCTTTCTGTAGACATCTAATTCCTAACACCATTTGTGTTAAAATTATCAATCTTGAATTACATTTAAATGCAAAATTTAGGTCAAAATCACTAAAATGTGATAAATGGTCCTAACTTGTCATTTATAAGTACTAATTTAGGTTAAAATATTCCTAAATGGGGAAATGCATTTTATGAGATACCTAACTTTGATCAATTCATTTCAAGTCAAAATGATTATTTTGCCTTTTTGTGCTCTAGATCACTCTTTTATTCTAATTTGTTAGTACACATCATGTACCTTTGTTATTTTTTTTTGTGACATCCTAAATTAATATATTCTTCCAACGCGTCTAACATCACCTTCCAATTCTTCCTAAGTTAAATTATGACCTAGTAATATGACTTTCTGACCATTTTTTATTAATTGAGGGCCAATTTCCAAATAATTACACAAATGTTGATTAATCTTGTGTAAGGATAATTAATCCAAATCAAGAGATAAAGTGGATTTTACATGTAATTTTTTGAATATTTCTTTTTTTAAATTGATTTTTATTAATGCCATCACATAATGACATCATTTCCTAGAAAGGCAAACCTAGACCATAAATACATAAAATATTTAAATCACGGCCTCCCATGCCTCATTAATGCATCTCATGCCTCATTAATGCCCCTTATTCTAAAACCATTATGAAGTCATTTATTGATTTTAGCCTCCAAAATTGAATGGATTCTTGGCCACACATCTTGATCTCAAGATGGATGGTCATAATTCATCCTGGTCAATCTCAAAAATATATACATAGAGAAGCCATGAAAATCATTTTTAAGCTTGATTTATGTAATGTTATAATGATAAATTATCTCCATAACCCTTTGTGTTGATCATTGTGTTTGATTACCAAAATTCATTTGATAGGCTAGATTAGATATTTCATCTACTTTGATCCTAGGTTATGAAAAGAGTTCTTGAGGAATTGGAGGGGTTTTGACACCATTGTTGAGAAAGAAAAGAGATCTTGATCAAGGGGAGAACATGCTTATGAGCCTATTTTAAGAAATGAAGTCACTTAGAAAGGTAATAGTTTACTTCCTTTCATTTGTATCTTATTATTATTAGTAAACCTCACATGAATAGATGGATTAAATCATTTAGCTCTTTATGCATTTTTATTTGGTTTTCTTGGACTAATGCTTGACTAATGGTTTTATGTAATCCAATCTAAATTTTGGTATGCCTAGTGGGACCACACACCATGAATTAATCAATAAGCACATAAAAACAACATACTAACCATTGTCATGTAGGATCTTAGAGTGTGGAAGCAAAGAAAGTGAAGATTTGAGCAAAAATCTATTTTTTGTAAGTCACAATTTTGTTTTTTGGACTATGTAACCTGACTCAACTATGTAACCCGACTCAACCTAAATCAGTTGTGTAACCCAACCCAAACCAACTTGGCTATGTAACCTGACCCAGCCAGACTTGGCTATGTAACCTGACCCAACCTGACTTGATTGTGGAACTTGAACCAACCTAACTCAGCTATGTAACCCAACCCAACCCAGCTCAATTATGTAACCTAACCCAACCTAACATAGCTATGTAACCCAACCTAACCTAACATAGCTATGTAACCCAACCCAACCTGACTCAGCTATGTAACCCAACCTAACTTGGCTATGCAACCCAACCCAATTTGGTTGTGTAACCTAACCCAACCTAACTCTACTATGTAACTCAACCTAACCTGACTCTACTATATAACCTAACCCAACCTAACTCAACTATGTAACCTAATTTGAACCAAATATGTGAACTTGAGATCTCAATTGGCAAATTTATTTGTTTCACTTTGAAAATTCGCTTTAAAGATAACATAAGTGTTGACAATTTTATTGTAGGATCTACTTGAACAAGTGTTAAAAAAATCCTAATTAGTACTTTCACACTTCTTTTTGGATGTTCTAAAATGAATTAGGCATTATCATTTTGGGTTTAACAAGAAAAATTTACATGTTTATGTTGACTATTTTTTATTGATCTTTCAAAGTTCACAACTTAAAGCCAAGGGGCTAAAAGAACATCACCACACTTTTCAATTAAGTGCTTTAAAATTGAACACATTTTCAAAGTTTGTATTCAATAGATCATTAATTAATTATTTTTCTTTGGTAAAAAGAAAGATCATGCATGCATGCTCTCCCATCTGTCCCATTTAGGGAACTTTTGGGATCAAAAACATCATATTTATTGTAAACTAACTTAATCAAAGGCATGAAAGAGATGTTGTGAAGGCTCTCCTCAAGGACCCACATGGCTTGAGTGACCTAGAAATAACCTTTAAAGCTATTTCACTTGTAATTTGTTTTCATTACATCTTGGCCTATGAGGGGGACTTCATTACCTCTCATGAGTTCTTTAGGAAGGCCTTGACTCATAATTCATCTCTTGGCATTGTCTTCAACCCCTCTCCACAAGGGGGGTATATAAATTGGGATCACCCCACTAGGATTGATGGTTTGAATATTTAAACCATATCTTATCATTGGGGCTAATCCCAAGACATTTGAGCACATTGGACATCATACTACACTGAATGAGTGATGGATGTAGTGATTGTAAAAGGACAAGACCTTTTTGAAACAAGCCAAGTGCCACAGACCCAAATGACATGAGATTATTTTGGCACATTGGAAGTGAAAGTCCTATGAAATTGATCCATCTATAACATTCAAAATCAATCAATTTATTTAACCCCACTTTGCCACACATTGTCAGTTAAAGATTTAAGATGATTAATTAATTGAGTTATCTTTATCTTAGATTACTTGGTCTTATTTTGGGTCAAAACTAATTGTTAACATAAATATCATAAACCAAAACACATTTTCCCAAAATTTATTAAACAAGGAGGTGTTACGCTATCCAAGTGAAAATCAATCTTTTCCTTGTTCAAATTTGTCATCATAAACATTGTGTCATCATTGGTCTAATTGGTGCAGTTATGATGCCCATTTGAGTCTAAATCATTTTCCAAATTTTTTAAAGTCCCTAATCGACAATTAAAATTCATGTTGGGATAAATAACCAGAAGCACACAATTGATTACCAAGCAACTTAATATGTAGAAATAAACCAGAATACACAAGTAACTAGAATTCAGAAATAACACATGATATGAGAGACAATACACAACTTGTATTAAAACTCTTTCAGAAGGAAATACAACAAAGAAGGCTGCCACAATTATTCTTCCTTACACACCTCTAGGGCTCCCACAACTCTAGGGCATAAACAGTAAATCTTTCCTCAAAGCTCTCTCTCCTAGGTCCCAACACCCAACTCAAACATAGAGTTGGTGTTCACCTTACACCTGTGCTCCACGCACTCCACAAGTGCTCCACACACTCCATAAGTACACACTGTACTCCAAGTAGACCTTGCCTGATTCTGCTCCTTGTTGTGTTGCTATCCTATCTGATCTTGCACACCTGCAAATCAACCTAGTTTTGCACACCTGTGAACCTTGACCTTGCACACACATACACCTGCAAATCAACGATCTTACTTACCATGCAGATCTCCTGTAGAGGCCATGCTCACCTAATGACCAAGATCATACATACATGAAGAACCCTACTAATTCTCCAATCCAGCACCCACACTTGGTACTGTGGCACTAGGATGAACACACCATTACTCTCTTCTCTCTGAAGGAGCTTATTTGCTCTCTTACTCTCTAGCACTAGTTTACAATACAACCAATGAGTCTCTTAAATATATCTCATGAAAACAATAATTAGACACCTAAATACAATAATTAGATCCGTAGCTCTCAGTCTAAAATTGGCTCTTGACATGCAAACACTTGGTTCGTTAGCTAACTGCCCGTAACATACGCAGTTCAAAACTACATAGGTGACCGATGTCGGTCCCTGTCTGCCTAGGGGGTGATGACACCGGCTGACTTCTGATCGACGTCAGTTGCTATCCTGCCTTATCCTACCGACATCGGTTGGCCTGACCGATGCCGGTGTCTGTGACACTCTGCAACCCTTCACAACCTCCTTCCCTACTTGCATCAGTGAAGCTTTTAGCTCCATAACCTAACAATCTCCCACTTGGAGATAAACAGTTGCACTATACCTATACCTGTACCCTGTCTAATCTATTTCCTGGATTGTATCCCTCTTCAAGCTCAATCCTGAAGACAACCCACTGCACAACCTGTGATGTACCTCCTATCATCCAAGTACCCTGCCGCATCCGCATCTACAAATCCATGTAGTGAAGTCCTGACCCTGAATAACATGAGTCCTTGCTGCTGGTCCCTCTCAAATACCTGAGAACCCACTTCCTCGAATTGGCTCCTAACTCTCTGACAACACCCAATGCTTGGGCAAACTCAGGCCTATACTAGACCTCATGTGATTTCAGACACTAAATTTTCTAGCCCTTAGTGTGCTCTGATTCTACATCCTGAACCTCGCCAACACCTGATTCACATCAGCTCCCACTCAAGACAAAATCAACCTATGATCTCCCATGTGCCCCATGCCAAAGAATTTCACTGCTCAAAATTCTTCATAGCAAACCACTGAACTAATCTTACCCTTAGCTCAGCAAAACCCTGTATGTACAAACCTGATAGCAAACATACCATCCACATACAACAACAGAATGATGTTGCAATCATCATTCACTTGGTAAGACAAACCATAGTATTTACCCTGACATTGACTAAAGTCATGCTTTGTCATCCCATTGTCAAAACTTGTACCACTATCTTGCATCTTCTTCAAGACCATATGCCTTGGTCTTTCGTCTCACGTGTCCATTCTCTCTATTCTTCAACTAAGGTATCCATTCATCTCTGTGCTTTCTTCCAGCTGGCAACCCTACCAAATCTCCCGCTTGGTTCTGCAAACTCTCCATGCCATGCTCCCACTGTTTCCTAGATCCTTCCTACTCTACAGTCAACAACTAGTATAAAGAAGAGGAACAATGAATTTGAGGCTTACTTACCATCTTCAGTCCTCCATATGGGCATTTGAGACTCCTTAACAACTTTTTGTCCACCCAAAATCTGTTACAGTGACTGACCTCAGTCACCACACAGTTTGCATCCAACTGACGTCACTTCCATGCACCTGTCCTGACTACCAACTCTATCGACGTCAGTGTCCTCTTACTGCCGATGTCGGTCCTTGAGACCGATGTTGGTCTTATACTGCCGACATCAGTTTTTCTGCCGACGTTGATACCTATGTTCACCTGTGAGTGATGACTTTTTCCCCGCAAGCTCCTTTGAATCAAGTCCCATGTCCAAACTACCCTACCTAGAAGTATCCAGCCCCATCCACTGGTCTCTATCCACCATCTCCTCCATAAACACCAAGGCTTTCCAGTTCTTAAGCCTATAAAATATATCAGTCTTCCTCTTAAGAATGTGCATCTCCTTCCTGATCATGTGACTAAGCCTACGAAGCCATGTCTCCGCAACAAAAGAAGAATCAGTAATATAAACAAGTAGATAAAGAGTACCTATTTTCTTACCACCAGCTAATTCAAGTATCCACTGTGAGAGCTCTCATGCATCTCTCATCACCCACCCTTTTTGAAGAAATTAGCAACATCTCCAAACCTGGGACCTGCATGACCTCCTTCAACACCCATGTGTTGGCCGCCTGCGATTTCAGCTTCACTTCCCCTCTACCAATTCTTTGACAAGGCTCTCCAACTCCTCTCCCTAGGGCTGCATGGAAAGAGGCAACATAATCTGTTATCCAAGATTCAACTTTATCCAAGAAACCTCCTAGATCATCTTGTGCAACAACCCCTGTAATATCTGCATCTTCAGTTCCTTCATGCTGATCTGCTACCAACCAAAAATATTCTTTTCCCTGCTCTTTCTTTCCATAGGACCGTAAGTGACCATCTGTGCTTTTCAACTCCTCCATTCTTATCTTACTTTGATCTGCCATTGCTCTACTCCCACTCGATCAAAAACCACTGAGAGTGACCTATAACCAAACACAAAACCTACTCCTTGCAACCTTAGCTCTGATACCATGTGTTGGGATAAATAACCAGAAGCACACAATTGATTACCAAGCAACTTAATATGCGAAAATAAACTAGAATACACAAGTAACTAGAATTCAAAAATAACACATGATATGAGAGACAATACACAACTTGTATTAAAACTCTTTCAGAAGGAAATACAACAAAGAAGGCTGCCACAGTTCTTCTTCCTTACACACCTCTAGGGCTCCCACACCTCTAGGGCATAAACAGTAAATCTTCCCTCAAAGCTCTCTCTCCTAGGTCCCAACACCCAACTCAAAAATAGAGTTGGTGTTCACCTTACACCTATGCTCCACGCACTCCACAAGTGCTCCATGCACTCCACAAGTACACACTGTACTCCAAGTAGACCTTGCTTGATTCTAATCCCTATTGTGTTACTATCCTATCTGATCTTGTACACTTGCAAATCAACCTGGCTCTACACACCTATGAACCTTGACCTTACACACACATACACCTACAAATCAACGATCTTACTTACCATGTAGATCTCTTATAGAGGCCATGCTCACTTGATGACCAAGATCATACATACATGAAGAACCCTGCTAATTCTCCAATCCAGCACCCACACTTGGTACTGTGGCACTAGGAGGAACACACCATTGCTCTCTTCTCTCTGAAGGAGCTTATTTTCTCTCTTACTCTCTAGCACTAGTTTACAATACAACCAATGAGTCTCTTAAATAGATCTCATGTAAATAATAATTAGACACCTAATTACAATAATTAGATCTACAGCTCTCAGTCTAAAATTGGCTCTTGACATGCAAACACTTGGTTCGTTAGCTAACTGCCTGTAACATACGCAGTCTGAACCACACAGGTGACCGACGTCGGTCCTTGTCTACCTGGGGGGTGTCAATGCCGACCAACTTCTGATCGACGTCGGTTGCTATCTTACCTTATCCTGCCAATGTCGATTGGCCTGACCAACACCGGTGTCTATGACACTCCACAACCCTTTGCAACCTCCTTCCCTACTTGCATTAGTGAAGCTTTTAGCTCCACAACCTAACAATCTCCCACTTGGAGATAAATAGGTACACTGTACCTATACCTGTACCCCATCTAATCTATTTCCTAGCTTGTATCCCTCTTCAAGCTCAATCCTGAAGATAACCCACCACACAACCTATGATGTACCTCTTGTCATCCAAGTACCCTACCGCATCTGCATCTACAAATCCATGTAGTGAAGTCCTAACCCTAAATAGCATGAGTCCCTGCTGCTGGTCCCTCTCAAATACCTAAGAACCCACTTCCCCGAATTGGCTCCTAACTCTCTGACAACACCCAACGCTTGGGCAAACTCAAGCCTATACCAAACCTCATGTGATTTCAGACACTAAACTATCTAGCCCTTAGTGTGCTCCGATTCTGCATCCTAAACCTCACCAACACCTGATTCACATCAGCTCCCACTTGAGACAAAATCAACCTGTGATCTCCCATGTGCCCCATGCCAAAGAATTTCGCTGCTCAAAATTCTTCATAGCAAGCCACTGAACTAATCTTACCCTTAGCTCAGTAAAACCATATATGTACAAACCTGTTAGCAAACATACCATCCACATACAGCAATAGTATGATGTTGCAATCATCATCCACCTGGTAAGACAAACCACATTAGTTACCCTGACATTAACTAAATTCATGCTTTGTCATCCCACTGTCAAAACCTATACCACTGTCTTGCAGCTTCTTCAAGACCATATGCCCTGGTCTTCTGTCTCACGTGTCCGTTCTCTCTATTCTTTAACTAAGGTATCCATTCGTCTCTATACTTTCTTCCAGCTAGCAACCCTATCAAATTACTTGCTTGGTTCTACAAACTCTCGATGCCATGCTCCCACTATTTCCTGGATCCTTCTTGCTCTGCAGTCAGTAACTAGTATAAAGAAGAGGAACAATGAATTTGAGGCTTACTTGCCATCTTCAGTCCTCCATATGGGTGTTTGAGACTCCTTAATAGCTTATTGTCCACCCAAAATCTGTTACAGTGACCGACCTCAGTCACCACACAGTCTACATCCAACTGACGTCGGTTCCATGTGCCTATCCTAACTACCAACTCTGTCAACGTCGATGTCCTCCTGCTGCCGATGTCGGTCCTTGTGACCGATGTCAGTCTTATACTACCGACGTCAATTTTTCTGCCAACACTGGTACCTGTGTTCACTTGTGAGTGATGACTTTTTCCACGTGAGCTCCTTTGAATCAAGTCCCATGTCCAAACTGCCCTGCCCAGAAGTATCCAGCCCCATCCACTAGTCTCTGTCTACCATCTCCTCCATAAACACCAAGGCTTTCCAATTCTTAAGCCTATCAAATATATTATTCTTCCTCTTAAGAATGTGCATCTCCTTCCTGCTCATGTGACCAAGCCTATGAAGCCACGTCTCCACAATAAAATAAGAATCAGTAATATAAACAAGTAGATAAAGAGTACCTATTTTCTTACCACCAGCTAATTCAAGTGCATCTACTGTGAGATCTCTCGTGCATCTCTCATCACCCACCCTTTCTGAATAAATTAACAACATCTCTAAACCTGGGACCTGCATAACCTCCTTCAACACCCATGTGTTGGCTACCTATGATTTCAACTTCACTTCCCCTCTGCCAATTCTTTGACAAGGCTCTCCAGCTCCTCTCCCTAGGGCTACATCGAAAGAGGCAACATAATCTGTTATCCAAGATTCAACTTTATCCAAGAAACCTCCTAGAGCATCTTATGCAACAACCCCTGCAATATCTGCATCTTCAGTTCCTTCATGCTGATTTGCTACCAATCAAAAATATTCTTTTCCCTACTCTTTCTTTCCATAGGACCGTAAGTGACCATCTGTGCTTTTCAACTCCTCCATTCTTAGCTTACTTTGATCTGCCATGGCTCTACTCCCACTTGATCAAAAACCACTGAGAGTGACCTGTAACCAAACACAAAACCTACTCCCTACAACCTTAGCTCTAATACCATGTGTTGGGATAAATAACCAGAAGCACACAATTGATTACCAAGCAACTTAATATGTAGAAATAAACCAGAATACACAAGTAACTAGAATTCAAAAATAACACATGATATGAGAGACAATACACAACTTGTATTAAAACTCTTTCAGAAGGAAATACAACAAAGAAGGCTGCCACAGTTCTTCTTCCTTACACACCTCTAGGGCTCCCACACCTCTAGGGCATAAACAGTAAATATTCCCTCAAAGCTCTCTCTCCTAGGTCCCAACACCCAACTCAAACACAGAGTTGGTGTTCACCTTACACCTATCCTCCATGCACTCCACAAGTGCTCCACGCACTCCACAAGTACACACTGTACTCCAAGTAGACCTTGCCTGATTTTGCTCCCTGTTGTGTTGTTGTCCTATCTGATCTTGCACACCTGTGAACCTTGACCTTGCACACACATACACCTACAAATCAATGATCTTACTTACCATGCAGATTTCCTATAGAGGCCATGCTCACCTGGTGACCAAGATCATACATACATGAAGAACCCTGCTGATTCTCCAATCCAGCACCCACACTTGGTACTGTGGCACTAGGAGGAACACACCATTGCTCTCTTCTCTTTGAAGGAGCTTATTTTCTCTCTTACTCTCTAGCACTAGTTTACAATACAACCAATGAGTCTCTTAAATAGATCTCATGCAAACAATAATTAGACACCTAATTACAATAATTAGATCTGTAGCTCTCAGTCTAAAATTGGCTCTTGACATGCAAAAACTTGGTTCGTTAGCTAACTACCCGTAACATACGCAGTCCGAACCACATAGGTGATCGACGTCGATCCCTGTCTACCTGGGGGGTGCCGAAGCCGACTGACTTTTGACCGACGTCGGTTGCTATTCTGCCTTATCCTGTCGACATCGATTGGCCTGACCGATGTCGGTGTCTGTGACACTCTGAAACCCTTCGCAACCTCCTTCCTTGCTTGCATCAGTGAAGCTTTTAGCTCCACAACCTAATAATTCAAAATTGAACCTTTCTAAGTTCTAAGCATTCATGTGTTAAACTGGGTTCACCATTTACACATTAAACTTATTTTAACTTAGGTTCAATTTTCTATTTTTTTAATTAAGGGCCATTTATAGATTCATCATCATATTATCATCTTTGGTGGAATAAATTAGTCTTGTGTATCACTCACACTTTGAGTCCTAGAACACATTTTATACTATCCCCCTTCCTATCACCATGTAGTGGCATTGTGTTGGTCGTTTGGTTTTAGTTTTATACTTAAGAATTCTTACATGTTTTCCCATCATGACTTTCTTAGTTCACATTGTCTTCTTCATAATTCAAATAGATTTATTCTATTTTTTTAGTAACAACTCATTGAATTTGAACTAGTTTTTACGGTATTGACATATCACAATGGTCTCCCTTTTAGTGTTCAAATCACACTCTAGATTTTTGAGTTATCATACCCTCTTCCAATATATACGATTTAGACATTACAAAAAATTGAGTAAATTCATGAACTAAGTATTCTAATTGTGTGTGGTTTTAAGCCACCCTCCTTTTATAGTCTCTTTGGTTCCTTAGTCATTTGTTTGGAAAAGGATCAAAATTCATATCTTGTTTAAACATTTACAAAACATTGCCCAAATATTTCCAAATATTAGGAATACTCTTATGGCACTAAGGTATACTTACAATAGGGTTTCTTATGGCCCTAGTTACAAGGTAGATCATTTTTATGATGGACATGAGAACTCCATCTTGTTTGAGGATGTTGCCCTCTTTGGGCCTATTTATTGAAAACCAATCACATCCATGAAAATTTTCATACATCATCCCTCATCTTTCCCCTTCGATTTGCACTCCATGCTCAGAGGTTATTATTTTGGGGTATTTTTCTTCTACTTTAGCTTGTATGAGAAAGTAGGCTCTACAACATTGGAAGGTTACCATTTTAGGATGTCCTCCATTTCCTTTTATTTACACGTGAGAGCAATCAAGCTCCACAATTAAGCTTGTGTGAAGGTTACCATTTTAAGACCTCTTCCTTTGGTTTGCATAAGCAACCAAATTTTGAAACATTTAGTCATTACCATTCTTGGCCCATCACCTTCATCTATTGAACCTATTATTGAAGAACATTCATTTGATGAACCAATTATTTTTTATCCCTTATTTAATAGTCTAATCTTTGGAGAGTCCATTATTGAACCACAAACCATTGACCATTCTAAACCAAATGTTACCCACTTTAAAAATTATGTGTCAATCTTTGATCTAAAACATGAATCATTACCTCTTTAAGAGCCACCTTATGAGGACCATAATGTGTTCAAATTTGATTTTTTGCAAACAATTATGAATCAAAAGCACAATGCTATTGTTGAAACACTAATTTATGACAATTTAACCTATGATAAGTTACCTATTCATATTTTACCTATTTTTAAAGAGCCTCATCTCCTTAACAAGCCAGTCTTTATAGAGTTATCTCTTGATTTGTTCCCACTAGTTAAGGAGTCTCACTTTGATAGATATGATTTTATTGAGACATCCCTTGAGTGGTTCCCTCTCTTTGTGGGGATTCACTTAGATGAGCTAGTATATGTTGAACCCTTCCAATATGAATTAATTTTTATTGAGCCCGTTATGCCATTACAAGCTATTACTTATCAAACATTTAGCATTCAATAGAACATTAAAGAAACAACCACATCAGATGAAGAATCAGAATTAGAGTCAGGTTCCATTTCCAAACTAACATCAGATTTAGCATTAGAAATAGAATCAATATTAGTTACAACATTATATTCAGAGTCCCTTTATTTGGAATCATATTCAGAAACAAATTATAGTCATGATTGTTAAAACATTGGTTACAATTCTACAATTTTTAAGGATGATTAATTCAGCATCGACATAATTTCTCATATTATCTTCTATGAGGATTATGCTACCTTTCATCATCCCATTATTACCACCCAACATAGCCATTATATTGAAATTCCACCTCCCACAAACATCAATTGGGACTGATAGAATCACACTTTATTGAATTGCATCCATGGTGGCATACCATTTATAGAATATCAAGGGGACCAAGATAAAATTTATGCAGAAGAAGAAAAATATTTTAGTGAAACCTTTTTGGAGGAATCAAGGGATAAGAAAAGATCAAACTCAACATATTTTAGTGAAACCTTTTCAAAGGGACTAGAATAAAGTCAAAGTCAAATGTTAACATCTCTTTGTGAAACCTTCTCACAGGCACTATGGGATGATCAAAACAAATTCATTGGTGAAAACCTCATTGAGGTGACAATAGTTGTGCACAAAATTATTCACTATTTGATGAAGACGTTATCAAAGAACAAATCAAAATAACTTCCAACCTACAACATAATTAGATGGTAGCTACTCTCAAGATCAAGCAACAAAAAAATATGGTGGTCATATCAAGAGCATATTTAGAGTTCTTTGGTCATGCCACAACCAAAATTATGTTGAATATGATATCAATAACATTATATGTGGCTCAAATTCCTAATAATCATTTGTTTCCCATTCATTTTACATTCCACTATCATCCACCTATTCATTACCCACTCGTATCATTTATCACTAGTAGAACTTTCCTTTATAGAGGCTATAAAGATATCTTGTTTTGACATTTGAGGGAAATAGACTCAATGACCAATGAATATCACTAACACATTATTGAGATCTAGATTGGTAACAAGTTCTTGATAGAGTAGATTTTTTGAAAGGGTGTTGGATGGTAAATTTATAACTAATCATTTTTATTATCTCACATATTGACTAGGATGTGCATCTCCCTATTAGCAATAACAACAAAACCATTTTTCACTTTTCCAATTATTATTTTCCATTACCATGCCTCATCTCTTAGGTGTTAAATGTGGAGTCTGTTTCACCCCTAAGGTTAAAATAAAGTTAATAAGGAAATTTTAACATGTATTTATTTACTTTTAAAATTTTGGGGAATTTTTTTTAGTGTGATAATCACTTCCCACATTTGTGGCATGATTAATGGAGAAATAAGTGTGATTTAAAGAGGTTGATAGAATCAAGGGATTATATTTTATCTAGTTGGTTAAAATCTCCCTTATTTTACACCATTTTGGTGGGGATATGGCTTATCACCAAGCTATGGAATTTTTTTAAAGAGTATAACAAGAGGTGAGGGGAAACACATTGTATTTATGTTTTTGCATCTCAGTTTGAGCTCTGATTTCTCTCTACGATCAGTGTGATTGGTTTTGAGGTGTATCTCTACATTTCAAAAAAATTGGTGTGAATTCAGGCTAGAGAAAATTATTTATATGAGAGGTTTCTTATTTAGAGTTGTTTTACTCTTGTTTATAATATTATTGAGATCCTCTTGGTGGATATAGCCCACATTGAGTGAACCACATTATATCAATGTTATGTGTGTATTTTCTTAGATCTAAATTTTTCTTCCATATGTCTCTACTACTATGATTCTGAGGAATGATTTTTGTATTACATATTATTGTATAATTAATTAATTTTAATAACTTATTCCTAACAACTGGTATCAGATCTAGCTTTAGTGGTTTTTCTCAAGTGGTGATTTATAGGGAAAGATATTAGCTTGAGTGGGAGCTGTGGTAGATAATGATAGATTTAGAGTAGAAAAATTCAATGGGAAAATTTTTAGATTGTGGAATATGCAAATAGAGGATTACTTATTTCAGAAGGATTATCACTCCCTTTGATGGGGAAAATAGGCCAACCTTTAGGTATGAATCAAGTAGATTGGAATTTACTTGATATGAAAGTATTGGGATCTATATGGTTGTGCCTTGCATCTTCGATTGGCTTTAATATTTAAGAGGATATGACCGCATTTGGTTTGATGAGTAAATTAGGGGATTTATATGAAAAACCCTCTACCTCTAATAAAATATTTTTGATAAAAAGGTTATTTAATATGAAAATGTCTGAAAATTGTTTTGTAATTGATCATTTGAATGATTTTAATATGGTTGTGAGTATGCTAACTTTTGTTGGTATTAAATTTAAAGATGAATTTAAGGATTTATTGATTTTGTGTTCCTTACCTGATAGTTTGGATAGCATGGTTATGGTTGTGAGTAATGTCATCCTTGCTAAGGGAAGTTTAAAGTTTGAAGATGTTATAGGTGTGATTCTTAGTGAAGAAATGTGAAGGAAGAGAACTAAGGAATCATCTTTAGGGAATGATTTGATGGTGGAAACTAGAGGGAGACTAAAGGATAGAAGTAAAGGAAACTATATAAAGTTAAAGGGTTGAGGAAGATCTAAATCTAGAACCAAGGTGGTGTGCTGGCACTGTGGGAAAAGTGGACACACAAAGAAGGAATGTTGGGAACTTTGAGACAAGAAGACCAAACATGAGGAGACCAAGGAGGTAAATATGACAATAGGTAATGTTAGTCAAAATAATTTAATTATTTCCTTGGATAATGTTTTTAAATCTTGGGTATTAGATTTAGGGGCTTCTTTTCATGCCACCCCACATAGGCATTATTTTACTGATTATGTTCAAGGAGATTTTGGACATGTTTATCTTGGTGATGATGAACCATGAAGTATAGTAGGGAAAGGTTGTGCTTAGATAAATATGAAAAATAGGAAAACATGGATACTAAAGGATGTCAGACATGTCCCACAACTAAGGCAAACTTTAATATCAGTAGGGAAATTAGACAGTGAAGGTTGTTAGGTGATGTTTTCATCAAACTTTTGGAAAGTCACTAAGGGTGCTCTTATGGTTACAAGAGGTAAGAAATTTAGTAATCTATATTTGACTAGTAGTTATAATCATTATAATTTAGTTACTATAGATGGAGATATAACTTTGTGTCACTATAGGCTCAGTCATATGAGATGGAAGGGCATGAAGATCTTGAAAGATAAATTGCCCATATTAAAACAAGTTGATTTGGACTTTTGTGATGATTGTGTGTATGAGAAGCATAATCAAGCTAAGTTTCTAAGGGTTGAACCTACAAAGAAGGAGAATAAGCTAGATTTATTTCACTTGGGTGTATGGGGTCCAACTCAAGTATCTTCTATTGGTGGTTCAAATTATTATGTTACATTTATAGATGATGCAACTAGAAAAGTTTGGGTTTATTTCATTAAGAAGAAATCTGATGTATTTGAAGCATTCAAGAGATGGAAAGATTTAGTTGATAATGAAATAGGTCTCAAGTTGAAACATCTTAGGTTGGATAATGGAGATGAGTATTGTAGTAAAGTATTTTATGATTATTATTCACAGAATGGAATTCCTAGGCAAAAGATAATTTTAGGGACACCATAGGAGAATGGAGTGTCAGAGAGGATGAACGAGATAATCATGGATCATGATAGGAATATGAGGTTGCATATAGGGTTGCCCCTAATGTTTTGGGTATAAGAAGTTAGCAAAATGGTATATATGATTAACAAAGGACCTTCAGTGCCTTTGGATAGAGGCATACCTGAGGAAGCTTTGTCTAGTAATAAAGTTAATTATTCTTTTCTTAGGTTTTTTGGATGTGAGGCATTGGTTCATGTTCCCAAGAAGGATAAGACCAAGTTAGAGGCTAATTTTGAGAGGTTAACCTTTATTGGTTATGGTGAGGATGACTTTGGTTTTTGAGTTTGGATTCTTAGAGACAAGAAAATATTCCAATCTAGTGATGTTATATTTAAATAAAAAGTAATGTATAAGGATCAATTACAGGAATAGAAATAAAAAGATTACATATTGTTGGATGATATTATGAATGATAAAGTGTCCAAGGAGATAGTTCAAGAACCTCCCACACAGGAACCCAAAACTCCTATAGTAAGAAGGTCTTCTAGGATAAGAAAATATCTTGAACATTTTTCCCCATCTTTGAGTTATTTATTACTTACTGACAGTGGAGAACCAGAATGTTTTGAGGAAGTAATGTAGGCAAATGATAAGAAGAAGTGGGATCAATACATGTAAAAGGAACATCATTCTCTCATGAAGAACTAAATGTGGGATTTAATGAAACTACCTAATGGCAAGAGAGCATTTCAGAACAAGTAGGTATATACAATCAAAGAAGAGGATGGAGGAAGGAAAAGAAGGCCTGATTGGTGGTCAAGGGGTTTAAATAGAAGAAAGTATTGATTTTGATGAGATTTTTTCTCCTATTGTTAAAATGACTTTTATTAAAACTATGCTTGGTTAGTTTTAATAGAGAATTTTCACTTAGAGAAGTTAAATGTGAAGACTACATTTTTTCATGGTGATTTGGATGAGGAATTATATATGGTGTAGCCATAGGGTTATGAGGTCAAAGGAAAGGATAAATTGGTGTGAAAACTAAATAAGAGCTTGTATGGCTTGAAACAAGATCCACGACAATGGTATAAGAAGTTTGATAGTTTTATGTTGTAACAAGGTTACGCTAGGTGTCATTCTAACCATTGCATATATGCCAAGATATTTGAGGATGGTAATTATATTATCCTATGCTTATATGTAGATGACATGTTGGTCTTAGGAAAGAACATGCAATAGATTCAAGTACTCAAGAAGCAGCTTAGTGATTATTTTTTTATGAAGGATTTGGGTGCAACAAACCAAATCCTTGGTATGAAGATAACTTGGGATAGGAAGGACAAAAAGATGATCTTATCCTAGGAAGATTATGTGAAGAAAGTTTTGGAGAGGTTTAGTATGTAGGATGCTAAGCCAATTGGAACTCCTTTGGTAGGCCATTTCAAATTATCAAAGGAGTAATGTCCTAAGATAGAAAAAGAAAATCTAAAGATGTCTAAGGTACCTTACTCATCGATAGTTGGTAGCCTGATGTATGCTATGGTTTGTACTAGGCTAGATATTGACCATATAGTGGGATTAGTAAGTACGTACATGACTAATCTTGGCTATGAACACTAGCAAGTAGTGAAATGGATTCTTTGATATTTGAGAGGAACCATGTGTATAAAATTATGTTTTGGTGGATCAGAAACCACTTTTCGTGGTTATGTGGACTTAGATATGGTTGGGGATATTGATAGTAGGATTACTATAGGTTATATATTTACTATTAAGAGTACAAAGGTTAGTTGGATTTCCTAGATACAAAAGATTGTGGCTTTATCAACCACAAAGGCTGAGTATGTTGCTACTATAAAGGTTAGACAGGAGATGATTTGGTTACAATAGTTACTAAATGAGTTTGGGTATAAGCAAGAAGTTAAGGGACTACATAGTGATAGTCAGAGTGTTATAAATTTAGCTAAGAACTCTGCTTTCCACTTGAGGACAAAGCACATATAGTTGTGGTATCATTTCATCAAGACAACTTTGGAGGAAAACATGGTGAAGATAGAGAAGATACATACAGGCCAAAATCCTATAGATATGTTGACCAAGGTAGTCACATTAAATAATTTGAGGCTATGTTCAGATTTGGTTGGTCTACATGAATATCATAGTGAAGTGTTAAATTATGTTGAAGGGGAAATGAACTCCAAGTGGGATATTGTTAAATGTGGAGTCTCTTTCAGCCCTAAGGTTAAAATAATGTTAATAGGGCAATTTTAACATGTATTTATTTAATTTTTAAAATGTGGGGTGATTTTTTTGGTGTGATAATCACTTCACACATTTGTGGCATGATTTATGGATAAATAAATGTGATTTAAAGAGGTTGAGAGAATCGAGGGATTATAATTTATCCAGTTGGTTAAAATCTCCCTTATTTTGCACCATTTTAGTGGGGATATGGCTTATCACCAAGGTATGTCATTTTTTAAAGATTATAAATAGTGATGAGGAAAAACACATTGTGATTATGTTTTTTAATCTTAGTTTAAGCTCTGATTTCTCTCTGTGGTCAATGCAATTGGTTTTGAGGTGTAGATTTGCATCTCAAAAATTTTGGTGTGAATTCAAGGTAGAGAAAATTATCTCTGTGAGAGGTTTCTTATTTATAGTTGTTTTACTCTTGTTTATAATATTATTGAGATCCTCTTGGTGGGTTTAGACCACATTGGGTGAACCACATTATATCAGTGTTATGTGTGTATTTGCTTAGATATAACTTTTTCTTCCATATGTCTCTACTACTGTGATTCTGAGGAATGATTTCCATGTTGTATATTATTGCATAATTAATTAATTTTAATAACTTATTACTAATATTAGGGGAAACCCTATAGACCCTTTTTAGGCATATTATACCATTGTATTATGTTTACCATACTATTTAAACTACATTAACTTGAGGTCTTTCAAGACTATGTAGGTAGTGATCAATTTCTATTGAGGTTAGCTCAGTCACCCCTTTCTTCTTGCTCTCACCATTTTTTGAGAAATTGTTAAGTTTAAATGCTCTCACCATTTTCCAAAGAACCTAAGCAATTCTCTCACCATTTTTCAATCAAACTAATCCAATCATCGCTTGGGGGTAATTTTTTTGTTACTTATAGCCAATTATCTTTTGATCATTTTTCTTATACCATTTTTATTTTACCTTTTATTTACTATTGGCCAAGGCTTGTTTTTAGTCACCCTACTTATCCTATTTTAATCTTGGTTCCTTTGGTTCTTCTTACACTTTTTACAAGGGGATTTTGATCCAGTTTCAAAAAAATTAGAATGCCATGTTGAATGATAGTCTATGAGAGTAGCGTGAATTTTGATTTGGAAAGTTATCTTTCATATATCATTTTAATTGGTGTCACTAATTATAATTGCATATTAGAAAATAAATATTGTATTTGATACCCTTGATTATAACTACCTTTGGGAAAATTAGAATTATGACATTATTTCCTAATAATAACTATCTATGGGCAAATTAGGTATAATGCTTTTTTATCATGCGTTATCACATTATCTGGTCATTAATATGATTATTTGTCTTGTTGTTTGCCTTTATTTTCAAACTTGTTGTGACCTAGTCAATTTTTCATCACCTTTTGTGTGGGAAGAGTTACTATGACTTATGATTATTATGGGATTATGTGGGCCACATTTGATTCATGTCAAGGTTAACACAATCCCTCTAATCATATACTCTCACCATCTTATGATTATTTTAAGTTATCATGCTCTTACTATTTTTCAAGCATTTTATCCTACTGAATTTTCATAGTGTAATTCAGCTTGTTTCACACACTTTCCATTTTGAAAAATTATTTTCTCTTGTCCCACTACATTTCCATTTTGCAAGACCAATCTCATTTGTCATGTATTCTCTTTTCTTCTACAACATTAATCATATGCTTGTAGTCATCATCATGTCTTCTATCCCACTTCTTAGGAGAACTACATTTGGCCTAAAGTTCATGTTAGAACATATGTCCATAGAACTATGTAGGTAGCATCCACTTATCTTGTAATCTTGAGTCAGCTCAGCTAGCTCCTTCCTTTTTATTCTCTTCCTTCATTTATTTTATCATTGTTCCTCTTTAATTAGGGAACAAATTTTGTGTCATTTTTATTTGACACGATGTGATGTAAAGTAACTCCTCTTCCACATGTGCATGAATAATTATGTTTAAACCACACTATCTTGGTTTTTGTCTGTGTGTATTTATTTGAATTTTATTAGTATTTTTTTTGTTTTTTATTGGTGTTTTATTGTGATTTTACACCTCTCCATTTATTTATTATCCTTTTATCTTTTTATTAATTCTTGTATCATCTTGGTCTTATGTCTCCCTATATGTTTTTATTTATCTCTTTTGTGTTTCAGAACATCTTGATGATTCACATAGATCTTGATTCTTTATATATTGATCCTATGCCATTAAGATTTTCTTGATTTTTATTTTTAAACATTTTTGTTCCTAATTAATTTTTTATTGATCATATCTTGATTTCAAGTTAGGCTAATTTATGTTTATCTTTTTATTTGTCTTTGTCTTTTTTGTTTAAATGTAAATAGATGTAACTCTAGTTTTGGTCATTGTTTTACCATTATCCATAGTTATAGGTATTCACATTTGAATTGACTCAATGTAATTGGAATATTATGTCATTGTAAGTTATTTATACTTATGATTCCTAATTTTTTTCTATAACAAGAACTTTGTGCTCAAGTTTCAAAGTCTTAACATTAACACCACTCTGATGAATAGTTCTCAAGAACACTATGCATAATATAGGCTCATAATATGAAAATAGGCATCTAGGTATCACACATTTTAGTACTTTAATCTAAGCTTAGACATGCATCTCTTTTCATACATTATGAGTCTAATCAATTCTTGGTCAATTTTCATCATCCCTCATTCCATTCTCTCCAAAACTTGGGTAAACCACAATGGCTTGAAGTTTATGTTGTAACATGAGTCCATAGAACTATGTAGGCATCATCCACTTATCTAGCACATCTAGAGTCAGCTCAGCCAACTCCTTTCTTATTTTCATCTCTCTCATCACTTTGTGCATTCTCATATGTTTACTTTCTTGTGGCTCTTTAAGCCATTCTACCATCACATGTACGTTTGAACCCACTCATTTTAATATATGCCATAGGTTATTTCCTTGAGCTATGTTGCTTACCAATTTCCTATGCTAGGGCAAAACATCTAAATAACATTAGAATCAAATCAGCCCTATAGGGGCAAACCATTATTTATTCTTTATTAGTGATCAAAATTAACCCTACTAGGTTATAATTCTCTTATCATGATCAAATATGCTTTAGTAGAGAACTTCTTATTATCTTATCTTTGGAGACCACATTATACTTTTCCTCTAATTCCAATTTCTACACACTAATGCCTATGATAGAAATATTTAAGTGTGTAACTTGTCTCAAGATTGATCAATGCCATAAGCACACAACTTGCACTCTCAAATTGGGTGCATTTTGAGTGTGTCCCTTACATGTTTATATTGAATATTTTCCAATCCCCCCATATTTGGGGTCCATTATACCTCTAATTATATTTTGATCATTGATGGTAACCATGTGTGAAAGTATTAGCTCATATGGATGTGATCTATTCTATGGGTTAATCTCTCACTTTCCCTCTCTTTTCAAGATTCCATCTTATTAGGATAAATTAAAACCCAAATCTATCCCAAAATCACATACAAGAAAAAGTATGAAATTAATTAATCAAAAATTTAGAACATAAACATAAACATGCACATAATAAGAGATGCTATATTTAAAATGGTTCACCCAAGATGGGCTACATACACCAAACTTATCTAGTATATTATTTTCATCAATAGAAGGGAGAAATAAGATCCTCTAACAAACCCTGTTACACCTCTTTACCTTTTCTGCCTCATCTCTATGTATAATATTTCATTATTTTTTCACACTCATACATCTCAGCCATATATCAATACATTTTAGGGTAAAAATGCCTAAACATAACCTCTATCATCATATCTTAAAACCTTTAATTAACATCCCAAATTGATTATGAAATTACAATTTAACAAGGAAATTTTAATTAAAAAATTCTCCAAGGCACGCGGCCCTTGGACCCCCCATCATCGGGGTCGTCTCCCCAGACCCCATAAGTAGGGTTCCCCCCACTATAACCCCCTATTCCATCAAGGATTCAAATAATGGGATCAAAACCTAGCTAAAATAACATCAAAATTTTAACCTCTAATCTTAGAAGACAATCAGGCTCCACACCTAACACATCCTTATATTCCATCCTATTATGTCTTCTCAAGGGGGCATCATGGGTCACTTCCAATTTCTTATCGAAAGCCCTTTTCTTTGAAAATATTTTTTTTCACTTGAATGTCTCACTATGCCTTCTAAAATAGGGGTAAAATGTAGACATCCAATTCCTAACACCATTTGTGTTGAAATAGTCAATCTTACTCGAATTGTATTTAAATGCACATTTTAGGTCAAAATCAATAAAAAGTACTAAGTGATCTAAAATTGTCATTTACAAGTTCCAATTTAGGTCAAAGTATCCATAAATGGAGTAATTCATTTTATGAGATACTTAAATTTGATTAATTTATTTTTAGTCAAAATGATGATTTTGCCTTTTATGATCTAGATCACTCTTTGATTCTAATTCATTAGTAAACATCATGTACATTTTTTATTTTGTGTTGGTGACATCCTAAATGAGAATACAGTTCTAATTCATCTAATATTGCCTTCCAATTCTTCTTGAGTCAAATTATGACCTAGTAATATGACTTTTTGACCATTTTTTATTAATTGACGGCCAATTTCCAAATAATTGCACAAATGTTGATTAATTTTTTTTAAGGCTAATTAATCTAAATAAAGAGTTAAAGTGGATTTTCCATGTAAGTTGTTGAATATTTAATTTATTAAATTTATTTTTATTAACTGCATCACCTAATGACATCATTTCTTGGAAAGGCATCCCTAGGCCATAAATGTATAAAATATTTGAATCATGGCCTTGCATACCTTATTAATGCCCCTTCTTCCAAAATAATTATGAAGGAATTTATTGATTTTATCCTCCAAAATTGAATGTATTCTTGGCCACACATCTTTATCTCAAGATGGATAATCATAATTCATTGTGGTCAATCTCAAAAATATATAAATAGAGAGACCATGAACATCATTTTTAATCTTGATTTATGTAATGTTATAATGCTAAATTGTATCCACAAACCTTTGTGTTGATCATTGTGTTTCATTAGAAAGCTTAATTTGATAGGCTAGATTAGAGATTTAATTAGTAATGGCTTTAAAAAATTTAGGAATCACATAGATGTGGAAAAGATGGGCATCATGAGAATATTCTTTTAATTCTTTTAGCTCTTCCCCATTTGGTATGCAGATAAGATGGTCTAGTCCTACATTCTCTCTTCCTGGCTTGACATTTATGCAACATTGAATCTCTTATAATAACATAAACCATTGAGAGATACATCCTCCTAACATCAGCTTGTTGACCAAATATCATAAGGATTGATGATCAGTGAAGTCTTCAAATGGTGTCACAAGTAGATAATGCTAGAATTTTTGAAGTACAAACATAATGGCTAATGCTTCCCATTCTATGGTTGTGTAGTTTTTATCTACATGAGATATTTTCCTACTATAAAAATGAATAGGATGGTCTAGCACACTATCTCTATGCTACACAAGCACAACACCAACTATGATTCTTAAAGCATCCACATGTACATGAAAAGGCTTGATAGAGTCTGGAAAAATAAGTATAGGTGTAATAGCTAATCTCTACTTCACCTTAATGAAAGATAATTATCATTCTAAAGTCTAGATAAACTTTAATTTCTTACAAAATAAATATTTTAATGAATATGAAATGGTTGCATAACCTTTAATGAACTTACAATAGTATCTTGTATGCCCCAAAAAAGAGTGCACTTTAGTGGGACTAATAGGTGGAGGAATACATAGTATTACTATGATTTTATCCTGATATACCAGAATACCTTCACTAAATACTAAATGTCTAAACAAAACACCAAAAGGTGTGAAAAATAAACATTTCTTCAAATTTAAATTGATGCACAGAGCTCAGCATCATTCCAACATTAGATGTAACTTAGACAAGTGTTCTTTGAATAAGAAAAAGATAGCTGAAAAATCCAAATACACTTCCATAAAGTCATGAATGAAATCCTTGAATGTTGTAACTACTATATTAGAGAACATTATAGGTTAATTCTTAAGGCTAAAAGGCATGACCTTGTATGTAAAAGAACCCCATTCTATTGCAAAAGTTATTTTGAATCAATCTCCTTCTATGATCAGGATCTGATGATATCCACTAAAAACATCTATGAAGGAATATACTTTATGTCCTGTGACAGACTCCAAAACTTTGTATGTGAATGGTATTGGAAATGGATCATTTACACAAGAATTGTTCAAAATGTGGTAGTCACCACAAACACAATTTTTTCCTATTTTCTTGGTCTAAAATACCATGGGGCTTAACCAATTGGATTTTTCTACTAGATAGATTATTCATGCATCTTGCATTCTATCCAATTCAACTTTTACTTTTAGCTTCATATTCAAATTAATCTTATATGTCCACTTCTTGATTGATGATGTTCACTCATTTATTTTAATGCATATCTCACCTAGAGATGGGTTGACTCCTCAAATTTCTAAGAATTTGGTGGGAAAAAACATCTTGGTAATCCCTCAAAATATGTAGAGCTTTTAAAATTTCAATTTTTGTGTAATAGTCACCTATATTTGCTAGTTTTAGAACCTCCTATATTCAAATGTTATCAAAATTATTCTTGATAGCCTGATAATAAATATTATGTTTTTATTCATTGATATATTAATATATCCTCCTTTACTCTTCTTTTTTAAGAATTTGGATGTTGTGTAGCTTATCTTATTTAATTAATGTTGTGTCAATGTACTTGAGTGGTTCAGCAAGTTACTCTATTTCGAATAAATCATTAAGATGTAAATCACCATCACAATCAAATTCTTTAATGTCTTCTACCTCATCTTGAATCTAGTGACATGGCTATGTTAGAGATTGTTCTTCATTTTTAGCATCCTTATACCTTTGTAGCACTGAGTTAAGGTCAGAGACTATATTATTCTATGTAATAGATTTTGTTGTGGTGCTCAAGTATTCTCTGCACCCATGGCATAAAAAATAATTGAGTTTATATAATTTATTATGGACAAGAGGATTTTCATCTTCAAACATAAAGGTCTATATAAAATCACTCTATACTTGTGCCCAATGTTTAGTCTCCCTTATACATTCTTGGTGCATGTACCAGGCCGTTGGCAATGGAGAAAGTGTATAGTGGAATATGTGAGCCCAATACTTTGGTGTCACACGTTCATCATTTAAAAATTCAACACATTTATGTATATGATTTTTGGGACACTCACCTTCTTGAAAGGATGGCCAATTGGTGCAGATAAACTATGTCATCTAGAATCTATTGATCATTAACTCATAAGCATCATATCATTCCATCTAGTTATCCCAATGAGTTTTGTACCATGTCACAACAACTCCCTTTAGAGCATAATTTAAATCATTGACCTACTGATTGATGTTCATAATATGGACTTTCAAGTGTAAAATGAAATCATTGAGGTCTTTCATTACATAGTATACAAGAAATTGTCTCTCATACAAAAAAGACCATTCACATTGGTCAAAGCTCATGGTCACCTTAGGCCCAGTTGATGAGGTGTATATCTAAGTCATCATTGATAGATGAAGCTAATTCTCATGTAAAATTACCTTCCTTTGTTAGCTCTATGTAGTCTTGCATGTGATCATCAACTTCATAAATGAAATAAACTTTAGACTAAGTAGGAGATTTTTCAGACTTAGAGGCACATTCTTCAATGATAAACTAATTTACCACTAGCTGTGTAACTACTGGTTTAGGCTTCCATTATTTTAATGTCTTAAATTGAATAGTGAGCAATAATTGTACTTGAGGTTTGGTATGTTGGTACATGAAGTTATATTCAACTATGCACAAAGCTTTTGGATTTTCCTTAGAATTCATCTTCATCCAACTAGTTTCTTGTGGAACATATGGATTATTTGGTTTAGATGGAATTGCGTTAGGCTTATGAATTATGTTGAGAGGAATGACAACAAATTTATCACCTTGATGTGCCTCAAGATGATTGTGCATTGTATTGATATTCATTTGACCATCATATGCCAACTTTTTACCTATCAACATAGGTTACTGTGTTTTTATAGTCTCCATGTCAATGAATTCAATGATGGGGAATCAAGAACAACAAACTATGATTCCACTTGTCAGGATCTTGCTCCTAAATAAGAGAACAATATGATTAACTTGTATAAGCAATTAAACATGGAATTATACCAGAATGAAAAAGTAACTAGAATTCACAAATAGCACAGAATATGAGAGACAATACACAATCTTGTATTAATACTCATCCAGAAAGAAAATATAATAAAGAAGATGCCACTTCTCCTTTCACCTCTATGAGGCTTCCCACACACCTCAAGGGCTCCCAGTAATTCTCAATCAAGAGTTCACTCTCCTACCAAAAATGGTCCCAACACACAACTCAAACACAAAATTGGTGTTCACCTCCAACCAGTCAGTAATAACCCTGCCATTACACAAGTACTCAAAGTACTTCAAGTAGATATCCCATGAACTTGCAATAAACTGCAACTCAAATGATCTTACTTACACATGTAGAACTTCTCCCTAATCTTGCAATAACCAGCAGATCAACCTATTCTTACAATTGGAAGGATCTACCTTGCCTTCCTCTATTTGCTCATAATTACAATACATGCCAATGGGTCTATAAATATATCCTAGACTAAACCATAACTTAGACTCTTAATTTAGACACGTAGCTCAAGACTCAAAATAGCCTTTACATGCAAACACTCGGTTCAAAAAACTAATTTTTCATGCAACAAATAGTTTTGGAACTGCACAGGCGATCGATGTCAGTCCCTGTCTACCTGGAGATGACCAACATCAGCCGACTCCTGCCGATGTCAGTTGTCCTTCTGTACTGGACATGACCAATGTTAGTTGTGCTGCTAATGCCGGTTTATCTAGAACTCAGTGACCTCCTCCATGTCTACAAATAGTTGAAGCTTTTAGCTCCATAACCTAACAATCTCCCACTTGGAGATAAATAGCTGCAACTATACCTGTACTTGTACATCATCTAGTTTGTATCTTGGCATTGTATCCCTCTTCAAGATCACTCTTGAAGACCAACCACCACAAATCCTTTGGTGCACCTCCTGTCATCCAAATCACCTACCACATCCACATCTACAAACCCATGTAGAAAAGAACTTGACCCTGCATAGCATGTACACCTGCTACTGGTCCCTCTCAAATACCTGAGAATCCACTGAACTGCCCTCCAGTGCTTCTTTCCCAGATTGGCTCTAAACTTGTTGACAACTCCCACTACTTGGGAAAACTTAGGTCTAGTACATATCATGCACTTAACCTCATTATGTGAATTCAGAACACTGTTCATAAAACTGTCCAACCATCAGTGTGCTAACTGGCTTCACATAATCATCTGGAGACAAAATCAACCTGTGACCTTCCATGTCTCTAGAACACACTCATGCCAAAGAATCTTGCTGCTCCCAAATTCCTCATGACACACCTATGAACTAACTTTACCTTTAGTTAAACAACTCCCTGCATATGTGACCCTGCTATAAGCACAACATACAGAAACAGGATAATGTAGCTAATATTATCCAACCTGGTAAAGAGAAACACAATGGTCAAACCTTCATTGTCCTATAGCTTACTCAAGACCATATACCCAAGCCTTCCATCTCACATGTCCATTCTTGCTCTTCTTTATCTTGAACATCCATTCATCTCTTAGTGCTTTCTTTTAGCTAGCAAATCCACCCAAAAAATCCCATTTGGTTCTTCTCCAAGGAATCACATCCTTCATCCATGCCAAGCTCCCACTATTTCCTAGATCTACTTGCTCTGCTTCTTTAATAACTTCTTGGTTCTTGACCATCAGTGAGCAACAAGTAGTGTAAAGAATGGAAATTATGAATTTAAGGCTTACTTGCCCTTTCAATCCTCCATATGGGCATTTGAGACTCCCTAACAGCTTGATGTCTGCCCAAAATCTGTCTCAGTGACCGATGCCGGTCACATCTCAATCTGCACCCGACCGATGTTAGTTCCATGCAACTACCTCATCACCGACATCGGTTCCCCCTGACCAATGCCAGTGTTTATCATCCTGAGTCACTGACATCGGGATGCACATAGCCAACGTCGGTCCCTATCTGGATGCCGATGTCAATTTTTTAACCGACGTTAGTCTCTATGTTTTACTTGTGAGCGATGACTTCTACCCATGAGCTCCTTTTGGATCAAACCCTTGTCTATATCAACCTTGCTCTGCTTAGAATTCTTTAGCCCCTTGAACTGATCTCTGTCTATCATCTTCTTCTTGAAAACCAAGGCTTTCTTGTTCTTGTCATGAACATCAGATTTCTCAAGAAACGTCACTTTCTTCTTTTGCTTACAAAAATCTCAATCCATGCTCTTAAAATTTGAAAGTATACCCTTTGAATCAAGAACATGCATCCCCTTCTTATTCATGTGGCCAAGCCTATTAAGCCACATCTTCAAATCTACAGCTGAAGTAGATAAACCAGAAGGAGAATCAGTAATACAAGTAGATAGATAAAGTGTACCTACTTTCTTACCTCTTGCTACAAAAAGTGCACCCTTGGTAACCTTCCAAGAGTCCGCTGTGAGAGTTATTGTGCAACCCTCATCACCCAACTTTCTAACAAAAATCAAATTCTACTTCAGGACTGGGACATGCATGACCTCCTCCAACACCCATGTGATACCTATCTGCAATTTCAGCTTCACTTTCCCTTTGCCAACCATTTGACAAGGCTTACCATCCCCTAAATAAATTTCTCCAAAGTCTCCCTGGACATATTCATGAAAAAAATTTCTATTTGGGGATGCATGGAAAGAGGCACCAGAATCTAAAACCTAAGATTCTACTTTATCCAAGGAACATACCAGAGCATCCTGTGTAACAAAATCTGCAACATCTGCTTCTTCATGTCCTTCATGCTGATCTTCATTCACCCAGCAATCTCTCTTTAGATTCCCTTGCTTTCCACATTTCTAGCAGGTTATTCTGCCATACCTGGACTCGGATCTCCTATCTATCTTTGACCTTGATCTCCCATGCTTGATCTTCTCTCTTTTCCTTCCCCTACTTTCAACACTCAAAGCATTCCCTGATGATTCACCTATGCTTTTCCTGTGAATTTCTTCATTCAAGATTACACTCACAACATCATCCACTTTTAAGATTTTTGAAGCAGACGTAGTATTACTAACTGCCATTACCAAACTCT
This sequence comes from Torreya grandis, assembly GCA_037957365.1. Classification (NCBI taxonomy): domain Eukaryota; kingdom Viridiplantae; phylum Streptophyta; class Pinopsida; order Cupressales; family Taxaceae; genus Torreya; species Torreya grandis. The sequence continues at coordinate 614,346 of JARHVA010002731.1, forward strand.
CCCAACTTTCAGGCAATGAGCATAAGATTAAGAGAGCCTTAATTTCATCATCAAAAATAATATTGACTGAATTTAACTAGTTTACCAAACCATGGAAATCACTAAGATGACTATGTATAGATCCACCTTCCAACATTTGCAAATTAAATAATTGCTTCATAAGAAATACCTTATTCAAAGCTGAGGGTTTTTCATATAAATTTGCCAAAGATTCCATCAACTCTACCGTTGTCTTAGCCTGTGATAAGTTGGAAATCACAGATGATGCAAGACTCAAATTTATAGATCCCAGAGCCTTCCAATCAAGAACCTTCCATTCTTAATCCTTCATATCTAGGGGCTTGCATGCAACCCCACCCAATGGTAAGTACAAATATTTTTGATACAGATAATCTTCAATCTGCATCCTCCATAATTGATAGTTCTTGCCATTAAAATTCTCCATTTATAGCTTACTTTCTTCTGCCATTGCTATACTCCCACTCAAACAGAAACCCCTGTGAGTAACCTGTAATCAACACACACTAACTAGATCTGATACAACCTGTTAGTAACCCAATCAAAAGCTCTGATACCAATTGATGGGGAATCAAGAATAGCTAACTATGATTCCACTTGTCAGGATCTTGCTCCTCAATAAGAGCACAATATGATTACCTTGTATAAGCAATGAAACACGGAATTATACCAGAATGAACAAGTAACTAGAATTCACAAATATCACATAATATGAGAGACAATACACAATCTTGTATTAATACTCATCCAGAAAGAAAATACAATAAAGAAGATGCCACTTCTTCTTCCACCTCTGTGAGGCTTCCCACACACCTCAAGGCTCCCAGTAATTCTCAATCAAGAGTTCACTCTCCTACCAAAAATGGTCCCAACACACAACTCAAACATAGAATTGGTGTTCACCTCCAACTAGTTAGTAATAAGCCTGCTAGTACACAAGTACTCAAAGTACTTCAAGTAGATCTCCCATGAAATTTCAACAACCTACAACTCAAATGATCTTACTTACACATGTAGAACTTCTCCCTGATCTTGCAATAACCAGCAGATCAACCTATTCTTACAATTGGAAGGATCTACCTTGCCTTCCTCTATTTGATCATAATTAAAAAACATGCCAATGAGTCTATAAATAGATCCTAGACTAAACCATAACTTAGACTCTTAATTTGGACACGCAGCTCAAGACTCAAAATAGCATTTACATGCAAACACTCAGTTCAACAAACTAACTGTTCATGCAATGAACAATTCTGGAACCGCACAAGCAACTGACGTTGGTCCCTGTCTACCTAGAGATGACTGATGTCGGTTGTGCTACCGACATCGATTTATCTGGAACTCAGTGACCTCCTCCATGTCTACAAATAGTTGAAGCTTTTAGCTCCACAACCTAACATTCAAAGTCACCTCACAGAGATAAGTATGTGACTATGGTATTGACATCTTCTAGTCTACCAATGGGATCAAATTTCCCATAATTAGTTAAGCTTAAGGTTACGAGGTTGTAGCTCCAATCTGATCATCCAATAGCTTTCCATATAGACCAAGGAATCATATTAACTATGCTACCAAAATCAATGACAACATTCATGATCTCGTAACTATATATAAATGAGGTAAAGATCATATCATGAATGATATATATATATATATGTGTGTGTGTGTGTGTGTGTATGTATATATATATATATGTATATATATATATACACATACATACATACATATATATGTATATATATATATATATATATATACATATATATATACATATACATATACATATACATATATATATATATATATATATATATATATATATAGGAAAACTAAATTGGACCTACCTTCCCACAACATTACCCCATTCCTCATGACCCCTTAAAGAGTTGTTGATCTACTGTGAAGATTGGGTACTTCTGTGCGAAATTAGTTATCACTACATAGAGTTTTAACATCTCCTATCCTAGTCTACTATCCTAATTCATCCTAATTAACCTCAACTCTATCACAAGGCCAACTATGGAGTTTAATATTTGACTAGGAATAGGATATGTGCTAAGATATGAATCACATCTTTTGGTGTGATTTTGACTTTTTAATGTTTATTTTTTTCCTTTTATCTTTACCTTTTGTTTAAAATGATTTGGATTTTAGATTTTTATGGGTTTTCAATTTCTCCATATGGATTTGAAATAGCTAAACATGAATGATAAAAGTGACAAACAAAAATAATTTATAGGATTTGGTTATAAGATACATAAAACCTAGAGATTTTATCACGTTACTAAATAATTAGGCTTGACTATAAACTAATATGTGATTTGAATACTAATTATATGTGTTTTGACTATGAAGGGAAAATAAGGGGAGAAATGGAGATCAAAGAGATCTATGTATGTAGTGATACAATGAAAAATATTCTTGCTAACTTATCATATGGTAAAGATAAGGTATTAAATGGGTGTTAATTTTAGAACCATGTCACAATAATAACAAGCATAAAAGAAAAAATCATCTAAAGAAAATAAATGATAATGAAATTAAGTCATGAAATATTTTTAAATAATAAGTAAAACATAAAATTGATATATGCTCATAAATCAAATCCAAATCATGTAGTAATATAATAAACAATGTGAGGAAACAACAAGATGTGTTGACACATACTGATAAATATCATGACAAATATCATCCATAATATCTAATACATCTTTATGTAGCTGAAGTCTAACATTAATAAAAGTCTCCTCAATCATGGTAGAAAATCATGAGAATACTTCATGATGTATAATATTTATAGATAAGATAGGTATGCTATAAAAATAATGATGCTCATGAAGCATATCTTGCATGGGATAATCGATGCAAGGAACTAATGTTGAAGTATGATGAATATCATCAAAATTTTAAGGAGATGTAGGATGTGAAGAAGGTGGTTCCTTTATTTAGGAATGTACTAGATAATGAGGCTAAATCAATGAAGGCATAGGATGTGGAAAGTCACTAAAGTGATATGAGAGCATTTGACATCTATCTGTATGGTGTGCAGTACACTAAATCTAGAGACAATAAACCTTCACATATTTAGGGATGTATTCTAGAATTATTTTAGGATGTGGTAGGATATATTTTTTAGATTGTGCCTTCTCTAGATGAAGTATATCAATGTATAGTCAAAGCTATTGGTAATGAGTAGAATAATGATTACATGTACCATAAAATCAAAAATTATGTATATTATCAAACATTGAAAGCTCACTATCTATAGTAGAAGTAAATCCTAAGTCTTTCTGTTACTAATGTGCATGAATATCCTTAGCTCAATGATTGAAAAATATATGGATATCCTAATTTGGTTCATCTTCCCATCATGCTGGTAGAGGATAAAAATTAGGAAAAGGTAGTATTCCATTATTGCTAAGAGGAAATTTTTGAATAAGAGTAGGACTAGGATGGACTACACAAAAAAATGAGTTTGAAGTGGGTTAATGTAGTGTGATCGACATCTCTAGAGGAAGTAAGCTATAAGGATCATGGAATCTTGTGAACTAGTAGGGTCCTATCATAACATGGTCAATAAGGATACTTCAAAGAGGATTAGTAATAAATGGAGTAATGTTTGAACTCCATCTTAGATATGTGAACATCAAAATAAAAAATAATATGATGAACTCTATAAGGAGAAAGAACTACATGAAAATAACTAAGATAATGTTGTAAATAAGTATGGTATTTAAGTATCTCTATATTTTTAGCTTGATAAAAGTTATCTAAAAATGGATCATCTAAGGAATATCCATCATCATAATAAGGATTTTGAAGGTTAATATTACATGTGTCAATGATTTAATCTATTGAAAATATATGATGGATGGAGTCGTTAGTTTTTATTAGCATAACCAAAATATTGTCTATAGTTTTTGATGAGATCAAGGTCATAGAGATGGTAGTAATTGATTGATTATGTTAGGAGAGAGATCAAAAGTTTTTATTTTTAAACTGATCTCATTTGGTTCATGATCATATGAATTGAAAAGATTAGATAGTATGTTTCCTATTAATTTAGGATGATCATTTTAACCTCTAGTATAATTGATGGGATAATTAAAGTATTGTGATTAATGAAATGGGATGTTAGGAAAAGGTTCTGCTATGTACCTAGGGATATGATATATTGATGTATATGGGTTGATGGAGATGTCAACATGTGGCACACATCCCCTTAGTTAGTTATATGGGTACAATATATTAGGATAATAGAGTAACTTGTGGAATTAGTACATTGGGTAATGGTCGGCCTACATTGGGATTAGGAGGTTAATCCATCCATGGGTTAGATAGATGTATATATATAGGAGATGATTATCATGGTAAAGATATCAAGTAAGCATTGAGTCTTCTATTGTAAGAGGATATTGGAGGTTGTCCCCTCGAAGAGACATTGTGGAGTTATTCCTTCCTAAAGGAGTATTATATGGTGTTTCCCTACCTTAAGGGTATTTCTACATATATTGAATATTTGAATCATATCAAGTTTAATGGTAGGTATTTTAAAAATACCTCACTCTTGAAATTATTCAAAATTCTAAAGATTCTTATCTCCTCGAATCTTTTACATTGTATTCTTATAAGAAAACTTAACACATTTGCATTTGAGGAAGCTACTACTCTCATGTGGTGTGTCTAAGGATGACTGAGTAAACTGTTATAATAAATTAGAAAGTTATATATCATGAATTTGATGTGCATTATGATAGGAAGAATCATGATAGGGACTTAAACATAACCTTAATGAGGAATTTATCTTCTATGATATCCTTGACATGTAATTTGAGTATATTTTAAATTACATTTAGAGTATCTAAGTGTTTTAATAAAATCAATAAAATACATGAAATTGATTGAACCTTCATTGATTAACACATGTTTAACTTGTATATCTCTTATATGGATACTAATGAATAATCAAGGATCATTCATATGAAGAAATATCTCATCGAGAATCATGGAAGAGATAGGGAATTTGAGTGAAAGAGAGATGTATACTATTTCATCAACATGGATAGCCATTTATTAGCACTACCAAAGGATGCTATCTTTAGGTCTTGAAAAATTAACTTCTTGCCCCATATGTGGGGAATGAGGGATGTTCATTTTGAATAAGAGTTTCATTAGATGATTACAATGATAAGGAGAAGTTATCATGAGTTATAATAAATGTATTTGAGATGGGAGGTTTGAAATTTTAGCTATATGACTCCATTCATCATACCCCATTAGAATTTTATTGGATAAGGGTACATAGTGTTGTAATGAATCCTTTGAGGGTATAGTGAAAGTGCATTGCAATTGATGTTGATAATGTATGTTTTTCTTGGGTTACTTTGGGTTGAATAATTACATATTTTTATGTGGTTTTATATGACTTGGTTGAATCATTGGTTATTTATTGTGTTTGAGAGGAATAAATTCTAATGATATAAGGTTGTGGGATTTCTGAATGAGAAGTTTTAGTTGAAGGAGGAGTAGAAATTATATCGATAGTGTGTGAGGTATCATATAATTACATAGTTATATTTGACACTTTTGAATTTTTTGAATTCGGTGAGATTATTTTTGCATGTACTAATTCCATGAAGTGAGATGGGTAAGAGTTTTACACATTGCAAAACTTTGGGAAATTATTCTAGGTAAAAACTAGATAATGATTGATATAAAAAACTAATTTCCTCATATAATTCATGTTGACAACATTATAATAATCTATGTTAGGATCCACATAACTTTCAACATTGTTATTAGTGGGAGGTTGGTTAGTGTTAGCTTGATGATTAGGAAGAGGATCCTTATAAATAGCTAAATGAACATTTGCTTGGTTTAAGGCTTAATGCTTATTTTTTTCATGGGACTTAGATTATATTTAATATGATTTTTGACATCTACATATGAGTGAGTCATGATAAAAGTTAGGTCCAATGAGATAATCCATAGTAAAGTTTCTTAAATTGTGAAAGTTTCATGAGAATGGCCCAAATTTACACAAAACCAACAAATTTTTTAGGGATCATACCAATGTTTTTTAGGGAACGTAGGATCGATATCTTATGGGAAAGGTCATGTAAGTCACTTTTGAATCTATGCTAAGGAAAGTGGTTTATGGACATCTATATTATGATAAAATGTGGAACTAGGACGAGAATTGTTGGAAATTACCATTGAGCATTTAAACTCTATGAGATTAGTTGGATTTATCTCTTCAATGGTGTTTATGAAATCATAGGTATTCATAACACCATTATTATTTTAATTCTTAATTTTATATTTCATAAACATTTGGGTCCTTGTTAGAGGGTGTGAAGGCTCAATTTTTCATATAAGGAAAACTTGACATTTATCTGGGTCAAGGGATTCTTCCAAGGATTTTATAGAAATATTCCTTACATGATATTGTAATTTTGAGTGAAGATAATTATCGAATATATGAAATATATTATCATCAGACATGTTATGCTCAACTTTGTTAGATGAATAATTTAGTTGTGATTTTGGTAATTTTTACTCCCAATTAATGATCTAGTCATCACTATTTTCATGTGCCTTGTCTATATTTTATTCTCTTTTAAAAGGGTAGATGTCTGATACATAAAAAATGGGTGAGATTCCAATATAAAATGGAATCATTAACTCATAGTAATTATTATAAATTATATTACAATATCAAATAGAATCTTTAATTCATAATCATTAGTAGATAATTTCCTTAAAACCTTACAAGGTCCAATTTTCTTCATCTTTAGTTTGTTATATTACCCCTTATGGAATCTTTATTTTCTAATGTGTTCTATCACTATATCACCTATTTCAAAATTTATTAATTTAATTTTTATATTAGCACTCCTTTTACACTTACATGTGCTTATCTCCAATTATTGTTTGATCTATTCATGCATTTCTTGTATTGTTGTGGCAAAATCCTCACCTTCTATAATTATTTTCTCCTTTCCCAAGTTCCTCACCTCATATTATCCTATCATATTGATTACATACACAATTTGGAATGTTCTATAGCCTATAATTATTATTGTATAATCATTTTATGAAAATTTTACTTGAGCTAGTACTTGATCCCATTATTTTAGGTTATCACTTACTAAACTTCTAAGTATGTTTCAAAGACTCTTGTTGAACAATTAAATTTGACCATTAGTTTAAGGATGGTAAGATGAAATGAAGCTCAAACCAGTCCCTAATTTATTCCAAATATTCCTCCAAAAATGCCCCATAAATTATGTATCCCTATCTAAAATAATACTCCTAGGAAGACTATGCAATATCACTACCTCTTTATTGAATATGTTAGCAATATTAGTTGTATCACTTGTTTTGGTGAAAGATATTAAATATTACATTTTAAAAAAATGTATCAACTAAAAAAAATATGAGGTCATTACCCTTTTTTGTCTTTGTAATCTCAAGAACAAAAATCATGCTAACTAAATCCCATGAACTGTTAGGAATAGGAAATCATTGGTATAGACCTGCATTCTAGCTTTTTCCTTTATCATGTTGTCATATTTTACACCTTTATAAAAACCTATTCACATTATATTTCATCCTCATCCAATAGTAATATGTACTCAGTTTATCAAGGGTATTTGTTTGCCTAAAATTCCCTGCTTAGCTACCTTATGTTTTTCCTTTAGCATATTTTCTCTCATGGATCATCTTGGTATGCATAAATGGTTACCTATGAATAATAGACAATATTATATCATGTATTCCATACATGGAATAATATCCCTACTTACTATATTCTCACATTATTCATATGCCTATTTGAAATCAAGATCTTCTCTATACAAGGCTTTTAATGAATTAAAGCTTAAAATATTCACTTTAGACTCTTACATAATCATATTTTTATTCTTATTGCATATACTAGTTTGTTATCTTTCCCACTTTTATGTTTTATAACAAAACAAAAAATATAAAAAAATAGACCCACTTCATATTCCTTTCAATCAATTTAGTTTGACTCGTAATGAATTTTAAGGCATTGTTTTCTGTATAAAGCACAAAATCTTTAGGCATAAAATAGTACCTTAGTTTATTTGAGGATTATACAATGGGATAGAAATCTTGGTCATAACAACATTAATTATTATTTTCCTCATTGATTTTATCATTGAATTAATCAATTATTTTTCCTTCTTGGCTCAAAAAACTCATATTTCAGTCCCACTAACATCACACTCTACATGAAATAACTTGTTAAAATTAGGCAAAGGTAGGATAGGCTACTCTAGTATTTTTTCTTTAATAACTAAAAACTTTTCTCAGCTACCTCAGTCCATTGTATTTTTTTTATCCACTTTTATAGTATCATCTATTGGAGCACAAATTCTACAAATTCTTAGTGAATTTTATATAAAATATATCCAAACCATCGAAGCACCTTATCTTAAATGTGTTCCTTGGAATAGGCCATTCTACTATGGCTTTTACCTTCTCTTTATCCATCTTCAATCCATCTTGGGAAAATAAATACCCAAATAGACCAAATTTATCTTCATAAAACCTTACTTCTTGAGATTGAGTAACAATTTTTCTTCTTTATACTTATTTAAGACCCTTCTAAGATGTTTAATATGCTCCTCTATTGACTAACTATAAATTAGAATATCATCTAATTAAAAAATGACAAATTTACCTTTAAAATATTGAGTAATTCATTCATAAGCCGCATGAATGTATTTGAAGCATTATTCAACTCAAATGGCATCATAATCCATTCATAAAGTCCACCATTTATCTAAAAATTTATCTTCCATTCATCTCCCTCTTTGATCTTGATATGATGGTAACCACTTTTTAATTCTATCTTGTAAAAATACCTTGCACCACTTAGATGATCCATGAGATAATAAATTTAAGGCAATAGAAATATATGCCTAATTATAATCTTATTTATATATCTAGAATCCATGCACATTCTCCATCCTCCATCCTTATTATAGGTTAGGACTATTGGAAAAACATAAGGAATTAAGCTTTCTCTGATCAAACCTTTGTCTAGAAACTCTGACACTTGCATTTTTATCTCCTCATTTCTTTTGGTGTCATTCTATAAGTTTCATTGTTTGGAAAATTTGCTAGTAGAATCAATTTTATATGGTGACTAATGATTATTATTAGAGGTAATTCATGACGTGAATCATCCACAACTATATTAACAAACTCACTCAATAAATTCTAAATCTCTAAAGGTAGATCAGTCAATTTAACAGCTGTAATAATTTTTTAAGGTTTGCCAACTAATGTTTAACTTAAATTTTTTTATTTAATTAGGTGTAATAAATCTTTCCCACTTTTTAACAACACCTTATAACTATATTATAATATTTCATTCTCATCTTTCAATGGTATGAGTGTGTTTCTATTTTCATCTTATTCAAAAGTATAAGTATTGATGTTCCCATCATGTATGGATATTTTATCAAATTGTCAAGGCCTACCTAATAGGACATGGAAAACATCCATGGGAAAAATATCACATAACACATCATCCCTATAATCCAAGGCTTGTTGTCTTTTTTCATCCATGACACCTTTTAAGGAGTGGGCGTGTTAATTTTTCAAGCCTAACTTATCAAAAATTTATAAATATACTAGATTAAATGTAATTCTACTATCTATAATTACCTTACAACACTTACCTTTGGACTTGGAGGTGGTTTTGAATAATGTTTTCCTCTATGTTTGTTCCTTGATCTCATTTTTTGGTTTGAGCAATACCATCCTCCTATTCAAAGACTCTCCTACTTTAGATGAATCCTCATGAAATGGTGATCCCACTCTCTATTACTTAGCTTGAATAACTTTATTGTTGACTTCAATTCTTTTATGGATTATTTTTTGATTCTTAAAGAATTCATATGACTTATGTCCAGCATACATAATACATTTTACAAACTTTCCCAAAAATACTCTTCCTCTACCTCTTGCATATGGTATTTTTCCTCTAAAATAATAGCCACCTCTTATACATAAACTTTGTGAACTATTGGCTTCATCATTATGGATATGTAGTTGAATCTTGACACTATGTTTCTCTTTGCCTCTTCCCCTTGAATGTTGGATTTTCCTCCTAGATAGTTTCTCTTCTTTTTAAGGGAAAATTCATATGGTTCCTCCATTGATCTTGGTGATAAAAGACTCATTTAATATTGGTTGTTGATGTTTAATCCATTGATTTATCTATCCACCTTTTTCACATCTTCCTCTATGTGATGTATTCAAATGGTTAATTTGTATAACTCTTTTATATATTTCAATGTCATGTCCTTTTGCTTTAGGTTTTGAATATTCTTAAACATATTAGTATGGTTATATTTTGGAATGAATTTTCCTTTAAATTTGGTTACCATTATGTCCCAACTCTTGATATTCTCTTTGTTTTATTTCTTTCTTTCCTCTTGTATACTATTCCACCAAAGAGATACATGTCCCTTGAACCTTGTATAGGTAAACTTGACCTTCTTATCTTCTACTATTCCTTCAAAGTCATAATAGTTTTCCATTAAAAATATCCAATCCACCAATTATTAAACATTTATGCTACTTCCATATACTATAACTTCCAATTTGGAATTTGATCCTATTCTTATGACCACTTTCAAGAATCTTTCTTCCATTCTCTCTTCATCTTCTTCTTCTACAAATTGTTCTTGTGGTTTTTCCTCTCCTTAAATAACATCACCTATCATAAAACTTATTATTTGAGTGTCTTATATTTACTTCAAGAATTATTGTAAGTTTATTAACTCCTTTATAAATGCATCTCTTGGTTGTCTTCTTTGACCTGCTCTAACATCATGTCTAGCTGATCCTCTAAGTGTATATCTTAAACTTTATTTCAAGTTTATTTTTGAAAAACTTATCTTCATTTATATTAATTAAATATTTCTCATTTTTTCACCTTTTAAGTACAATCAAATCCCCACTTTGGTACTAAAAATGATGGTGGCAGGTAAAGGAAGAATCAACTTACAATTTTTGCTTATAAGAGAAATAAGGATTAAAACCTTATTCACTACCAATATTAACTAGAAAATTAATATTTATGCTTAAAATACCTATTTTATATTCATTTTGTTGTCCCCCAAAAATATCAGCTATTTTGGGACAACATTTGAATTATTTTGGTCCTACAGACCAAAATTATCTCTTCCCTTTCCAAATTTTGTCTTGGGCATTCAAATTCCTCATTTTTCAAGCTTTTTAGAAATCTACAGACTGCAAATAGGCTCATTTCTTCAAGTTCAACAAAATTCATGACTTCTACAAGTGGGTTCAATCAAAAGAATTAGTTTTTAACAATTGGTCATTTTCAGAATTGGTTCATCACTGTAGTTCAAAGAGTTATTTCCATTGACAAGCATTAGCAGCAGGTTTAACATTTGGTTCAATGTCAAATGGTTCAAAGGCAAGTTCAATCAAGTGTTTCAATGCTTTGTTTCAACATTTGGTTCATCCACTCAACTTCAGCACTTTGATTCATTCTTTGGTTCAATCAAATGGTTCGTTAGTCAGTTCAAAGCTTTATTTGAACTGTTGAACCAAAATTTGGTTCAACGTCTTGGTTCAACTGAAAGGTTCAAGTCCTTGGTTCGATGGTTAGTTCAAACACATGGTTCAAAGTCTTGGTTCAATAGAATGGTTCAAACATTTGGTTCAATGGAATGATTCAATAGTTGGTTCATCACCAAAGTTCAAAGAGTTTCCCAAAGAAGCCTGAAGGCCATTCAAAGACTGTCCAAAGGGTAGATACCCTTGTGGGAGGCTCTTACTGACTCAAAATGGGTCATTTCTTAAGGCCCAAAAGGACAAGTTCAATCCAAAAAAGTGCCAAATAGAAAATCCAAAAGAAGACAAAGGAATGATGCACCCGAAAACATCAAATTCAACATAGTGAATTAGCCATTGATCTTTTAAACATATAGACATACAGATCAAAATACATTCATAGATTTCAAAGCCAAGACCAGTAGAAAGTAGAGAAGGAAAAAGAACAGTAAACTAAATCCAAGACCTAATTCAATTAATCAGACAAGGAGGAATGATGAAGATAAGATCAGATCGCCAGGTGGACATTGAAAGTTGCAAACTTTCAATAAGCGTGACTTATTCCTTGCATTGATAAAATCAAATGGGTAAAGTGCCCCTAAGTTCCAGCGTGTCTTCTTAATAGATTCCAATGCAAAATGATGCATTGATTGTTTCCAAGTCCTTCTTAAAGAGGATATATAAGGGACTTTCTTCTATTGTAACTAGGATCTCTTTTTTGACATTTAGAATGAAACTCTCCCAAATTGAGAGGCATCATTGAGACTTTGTGCTTAGTCTGTTAATCATATTTTGTTACTGGAATAAGAAAGCAAGGGACTTTTTCAGACTTTGTGCTATGATTTCTTTGTTATTAAGGAAAATTTTCTTATGTCTTTTTCCTTGATATATTTTTTGTTCCATTAATTCAACAAGTAGAATTAGTAAAATTAGTCAGGAAGGTGTTTTGAAGAATCAATTTTGGAGAGACTTTGTGCCCCCATAGCTGCCTTCAGTGTGTTTTCTTTTCATTACTATGTAAAGGACTTTGAGAAGACTTTGTGCCCTCATTGTCAATCATATATTACTCTTGAGCATTTCAAGTATAGACTTTGTGTTGTATCTTAATTTGTTGGTTACTACACCCTCAGTTACATTCTACTTTTATTTCCAAGAGTATTCTTGTGGTTTGCTGAATAGTACTTCTGAAAGAAGAGGAGTACTATCTGTCATTTCCCCTAAGTTTTTCCTTTGATTTGTGTGCATCATCTCTGAAGAAAGAGAGATGGATGGTTTGTCCTACACATGAGTATTATTTTTTGTTTATATATATATATAGCATACCTACAGGGAACCTCCCATTCATGAGAGGAGAGATCAGTGTCTTTCTGATGTGGTAAAACTACACATTTGGATGACTAATATTCCTACTTTGGCGTATCAGACCTATTTTGTTTATCAGTATGTTGATTGACAAAATATTCAACCAATAGTTTTTGGTGACTTCACTAGGGATATACATAATATTGTGCAATTTGGAACCTCAAGTTTTAGATTGAAACATCACCTATATAACCCATTATCATTATAACCTTATCCATTACAGACTCTAGTGACTCCATTTCATGTCTTACCCATTATCCATTTATAGCCTTACCATTTTCATCCATCTCCATTAGATTATCTGGTCTGCAAAACTAGAGCTATTGGGAAAGAAAGCACAGTTTGAAGCCTCAAGCTTTAAGCTGAAGCTAAGCCAGTCCTTTTCCATTTTTGTTTTGTAATCTGGAAACTCCACTCAGATGTGTTATCCTTATTGTTCATAATCTGATCATGGTAGTTTGAGGCCCCTGGGGTAACTCATTTGGCCGACTTAATCTAACTCCACCCCTGCATGAGCTACCACTCAGTTCAAGGAAGAATTTCCCCAAATTCATTGGTGATGGAAGAGTCCATCCTGATGAACACATTGCAGCCTTCACCATAGCCTGTGGTGTGATAGGGGTGGAATTTGAAGACATGGTAGTCAAGATTTTTGTGGAGACCCTACAAGGTGCTACTGCAGATTGGTTCTACCATCTGCAAGTTGGATTAGTGACTGACTGGGATACACTTAAAGCCAAGTTCAAAGCAAGATTCAAGCCCACAAAATATGCACATGCCTTGCTAGCCCAGCTCACATAGATGAAAAATGAGCCCCATGAACCTATGAGGGACTTTATTGCCAAGTTTAACAAGCTAAGGCACAGGATTCCCATGATCACCCAGTTGACACCTTAGAATCTCATGTGTTTCTTCATCAATTCACAGCTGCCTGAAGTGAGTTTTCTATTGAGATGGGCTAGACACATAGACCTTGAGGCTGCTCAAGACTTGGCTACTGAGCTAGAAGATGACCTTATTTTGGCAGGAAAGATAAGGAGAGATCCTAACAGAAATAAAGCTTCATCATCTTCTAAATATTCATCTACAAGCACCACTGATCCAATGGTGCAAAAGTTGGCAAATGAATTGCTATCCTTGAAAATGCAAATGACACAAAGTATGTCTTCTACTCCTCTATATAAAGATATACCAAGGAGGACATTCCCTAATTAGCCATATCAAGGCAATGCTACTAGAAGTCAAGGGCAACAAAATTGTCTTCCTCCCCCACAGAGGAATCTTGCCCTTGAAGCACCTCCAACAAACTCAGTAGTTGGATATCTAGAAATAGAGCATGTTTCCTATTTCCAACCTAAGTTAGAGCAAGAAAATGGCACTGATCTCTTTAGGGAGGATCTAGAAGAATCAACTGGTGACTCCCACATTGGTTTCTTGAATTACCAGGATGAACTCAAAAGTGAAGGTGAAGCAGTCAAAGGATCATACGCAGTATTCACCAGGTCCCAGAATCAGTCAGCCTAGTAGGCTGACAAAGAGAAGATAGAGGAGCAACCCCAACTAGTAATTTCTATTGCTGAGCCAAGAACCCCTCTTCCTTTTCAATCAAAGGAACCGGTGATTACCAAATAAGTAAGTACATCGAACATCTATGCACCTTCTACTTCAACTTCACAAACAAGTCCTCCCCCTCCCAAAAATCAAAATGATGAACTCCCATCTTCTCTTCCAATCCCATTCCAGTCATTTGACATGATTAATCGTGTCAAGAAATCCAAAATTTAGATGATTGAGTTTGAATCCCTGCAAGCCAATCCTGAGCAATTAGATATTGATGGAAAACTAGGTGTGGACCTGTCTGAGGTAAAAATTGTGGTCACCCAAATGTCGGCCCCTACAGCTCAAATTCTACTTGAGCCTTCAGGCAGGGGTAATTACTTCTTGACCATAGAGGATGCTCATGTCTCAGCTAATGAAAGTCATGTAGCTGGTAATCTAGGATTTGATCCAAACAAGGCATCAAAAGAATTAGTAGGGTGCAGTATAAACAAGGAAGGATCTTCCATCTCTAATGAAGATAGATCTGATAAGAGATCAACTTCTGATGATTACAACAATTCTTCCACCAATGAGGAAGTTGGGACTATGTTAATATCTCCTCAAGGAAATATTCTTCCTTCATGCAATTTGCAAGTCAGCAACACCTTCAACATAGCTGGATGCAAATCTTTGTTGCTCAGATTGAAGATTGCTCAAGATGAAGAAGTCAAACTCCTTCACATCAAAGGAGATGCTACGCTGATAGTTTGTCAAGAGTTTGGTATGGACAATCCAATCATATGCTGGACTAAACCAGAAGAACAACCAATTATGGTAATGGATCATGCTGCTACAAATCAAAATTAGGAAAATGAACCCTTCACTGGGAGAGCAAGGAGTTATGGTTTTTAGTTTGAAGACCATGTCCTGCCATAGAGCAAAAAGAAGGAAAGGCCAAGAGGAAGATGTAGAAAATTGGTTTCCTGGTGGAGAGCTCTATTCGCCCATCACTATTTCTAGGGACAAAATGTCTTCTTGTTAGTTTACCAAGATGGCACACTATTTTCACTATCTCTCAAGAAGCAGCATATGAAATACTTCAATTTTTGAAGTATCAGATCATTGCATATGTATATATGTATATTTATATAGTTTTTAATTATATTTTGTTTTGTCTATTTTCATTTTTGATGCCTTTTATTTCTGGGTAGCATGACTCTGTAACCCAATGGCATACTTGAAGACACTGGAGATTCTGGTATCTACTCCTTTCAATTCTTTTTGTAATTGATAGAAGTTCCCCAACTGAAGCCAGTTGTTGTCCCCCAAAAATATCAGCTATTTTTGGGACAACATTTGAATTATTTTGGTCCTACAAACCAAAATTATCTCTTCCCTTTCAAAATTTTGTCTTGGGCATTCAAATTCCTCATTTTTCAAGATTTTCAAAAATCTAAAGACTGCAAATAGGCCCATTTCTTCAATTTCAATGGACTTCACGACTTCTGTAGGTGGATTCAATCAAAAG
This sequence comes from Torreya grandis, assembly GCA_037957365.1. Lineage (NCBI taxonomy): Eukaryota > Viridiplantae > Streptophyta > Pinopsida > Cupressales > Taxaceae > Torreya > Torreya grandis. The sequence goes on from JARHVA010002731.1 coordinate 630,418, forward strand.
AATCAATTTCTAACAATTGGTCATTTTTAGAATTGGTTCATCACCTTAGTTCAAAGAGTTATTTCCATCGACAAGCATCTAGTAGTAGGTTCAACGTTTGGTTCATCTTTTGATTCAATGTCAAATGCTTCAAAGGCAAGTTCAATCAAGTGGTTCAACGCTTTGTTTCAACATTTGGTTCATCCACTCAGCTTCAATGCTTTGATTCATTCTTTGGTTCAATCAAACGGTTCATCAGTCAGTTCAAAGCTTTGTTTAAATCATTGAACCAAAATTTGGTTCAACGTCTTGGTTCAACGAAAAGGTTCAAAGCCTTGGTTTGATGGTTAATTCAAACACATGGTTCAAAGTCTTGGTTCAATAGAATGGTTCAAACATTTGATTTAATGGAATGATTCAATAGTTGGTTCATCACCAAAGTTCAAAGAGTTTCCCAAAGAAGCCTGAAGGCCATTCAAAGACTACCTGAAGGGTAGATACCCTTGCGAGAGGCTCTTCCCAACTCAAAATAGGTCATTTCTTAAGGCCCAAAAGGACAAGTTCAATCTAAAAATGTGCCAAATAGAAAAGCTGAAAGAAGACAAAGGAATGATGCACCTGAAAATGTCAAATTCAACATAGTGAATTAGTCTTTGATACTTTAAACATACAGACATACAGATCATAATACATTCACAGATTTCAAAGCCAAGACCAGAAAAAAGCAGAGAAGGAACAAGAATAGTAAACTAAATCCAAGATCCGATTCAATTAATCAAACAAGGAGGAATAATGAAGATAAGACTAGATCGCCAGGTGGACATTGAAAGTTGCAAACTTTCAATAAGCGTGACTTATTCCTTGCATTGATAAAATCAAATGGGTAAAGTGCCCCTAAGTTCCATCATGTCTTCTTAATAGATTCCAATGCAAAATGATGTATTGATTGTTCCCAAGTCCTTCTTGAAGAGGCTATATAAGGGACTTTCTTCTATTGTAACCAGGATCCCTTTTTTGACATTTAGAATGAAACTTTGGCCAAATTGAGAGGCATCATTGAGACTTTGTGCTCAGTCTGTTAATCATATTTTGTTACTGGAATAAGAAAGCAAGGGACTTTTTCAGACTTTGTGCTGTGATTTCTTTGTTATTAAGGAAACTATTCTTATGTCTTTTTCCTTGATATATTTTTTGTTCCATTAATTCAACAAGTAGAATTAGTAAAATTAGTCAGGAAGGTGTCTTGACAAATCAATTATGGAGAGACATGTGCCCCCATAACTACCTTCAGTGTGTTTTCTTTTCATTACTATGTAAAGGACTTTGATAAGACTTTGTGCTCTCATTGTCCTTCATATATTACTCTTGAGCATTTCAAGTAGAGACTTTGTGTTGTATCTCAATTTGCTGGTTACTACACCCTCAGTTACATTCTACTTTTATTTCCAAGAGTATTCTTGTGGTTTGTTGAATAGTAATTCTGAAAGAAGAGGAGTATTGTCTGTCATTTCCCCTGAGTTTTTACTTTGATCCATGCGCATCATCTCTGAAGAAAGAGAGATGGATGGTTTGTCCTACCCATGAGTATTATTTTTTGTATATATATATATATATATATATATATATATATATATATATATATATATAGCATACCTACAGGGAAACTCCCCTTGATGAGAGGAGAGATCAATGTCTTTCTGATGTGGTAAAACTACACATTTGGATGACTAATCTTCCTAATTTGGCTGATCAGACCTATTTTGTTTATCAGTACGCTGATTGAAAAAATATTCAACCAACACATTTTATGTTTTCACAACCTACCATTTTGGGTTACAACTCTTATTCCACATGAAGAATGTAAGAAAATGTAAACAAGGTTTTCTAGATGATTAGGCCTACAATCCTACTTGATTGTAACTTGAGATTAAAAAATTTGATTTTTATTGATAAAAAATTACTTATAATATTAATTTAATTTTATATCAGCTCAAATTTTTTATCTTGACCTTTTTCTTAGCTTGAAATTTCAAGATATGTAAAAATAGGAGTTTCTAGCCTTTACAATTAGGCTTGCTGACTAGAAAATCATTAATATCTTCTTTCGTAGATTCCCAAAAATATTTTAAAAAAATTAAAAAACTTAGGAAACATCATATAATACCATTATACAAATTTTAAATAAAATTTAAGGGTTTATTTTTTCTTTGGAGAGGTTTTAGTCTTGAAAACCATAGTAGGCTTGTACACAAGCTAAGAGTTATAATTTAAGGGAAATTTGAATTTGATTTATTGTTTTTAAAATATTTAACTTGGAGGTAGTTTTAAAAACCATTACCTACGATTATATTTAATTTTATACTTTGAAAAATCTTAAAAAGTGAATAAAACAACTGTTTCTTTGACTATACTTGCACATTTCTAGACTGCAGGAAACATGTAGTTATTCTATAAGCCTAAAATATGGATAAAATATGTCTCAAAGAATTAAATTGGTTAAAAATAAATAATATAATTAACCTAAAATGATAAAAAATTATTAATTTTCAATATTGACTCAATAAAATAGTCCCTATATTGTGTTTGGAATGCAAACTTTATACAGTCCTATTTTTATAGCCCTATCTTGATAGATTTTTTATTATTTTATAAAATATTTATGATTATTATTTAATTTAATATATTATGTCCCTTTTTTATACTTAAAAACATTCTTATAAACCTCCTTATATCTTCTTGATTTTAAAAATCCTAAAATTACTCAAACTATCTAACCAATTCTTTGTAACCCTACTTAAGACTTAACTCTTAAGTGAGGTTGACATAAACATATATGGTTTAGGAAATTTGAATTATTATATATAATTCCTATGAAATATTTTTATACACATAAATAAATGATAAATACAAAAAATCATTATAATTTATAAAAATATCTTGAAACACCCAAAATACATTAAAAATTTCAATTTTCAATTTTGGTAGGAAAACCAAAAATAATCTATAATGACCAAGAGAAGATATAATAATCATGTATAATGATTTTTATTTAATAAAAATTATTATATAAACCTATATAATATCAAAAAAAAGAAGAAGCATAATTTACCTATTATATACATGCACTTTCATCAATTGATTTGTAACCTAATAGTTGAGATCAACTCAACCATATAACCCAATCATACTTATAACCTAGTGAGTGTGAGTGAACCAAGTCAACTCACACTATAAAATAGTGACTTTGGATGATTTAATAAATTAAAAAATATAAAATTAGAAATATTGAGTGATTTAATCACCTCAACCATACCAAAATTGAACTAACTACGATAGTATATTGCCTCAATATAGTCTATACAAGTTCAATGTAGTAGGTGATGACAATCCATAGAAGTGTTTGAAATATGAATGTTGATTTAATTTTGAAAAAATTGTGTTATTTTAATATAATATTTAACTTATATGTGTCTCATGAATAAATTATGTATAATAGTAGAACCAATGTAGAGAATTCTGCCATATATGTGTATCAGAATCATATAATTGTGTAGTTTGGCCAATTCAAAAACTATGTTAGTGAGGATAACATTATTCCAAAACATTTCCCCACTATAATATGAAACTAAAAACTAGTGTATGTGTGTATACTGTGTTTCCAAAACATTCACCACTATATATTTGAATCTGAGAACTAGTGTGAGTGTGGATAAAATGTTTCCAGAATATGCCTCCAATGTATATCTAAATATGTGAAGAATGTGGAATCTATGACTCTATGATATTCCCCCACTAATATTCCCCCACTTTTGAGGTTAGGGGAATTATAAATTATGAGTCATATTACCTCAAAATATAAGATAACTATATAATATGTGTTTGATGTAGCATATAAAAGGAACATGTCTAGGTAGATATATCATTGAAGCATACAAAATGTGATCAAATCAAGTCTTGAGATACATTATGTGAATCATTAAAACATATATATGCTATATCTAATCAAGTAATCAAACACACACACACACATAAGAGCACTCAAAATCAAATCAAAATGCAATGCTCTAATGAGACCTCAAAAAAGGGACATGTTCAAATGTTACACAATCAAAGGAACATGATTTAGTCAAATGTACTCAAAATAAATAATGACAAATTCAAATTTCAACATATAACAAATAATGATGCGTTCAAATGTCAAAGTGGTAAACAAAGGCACATGGACCATAAACAAAGGAGCATATTCACATTCTCAAATAATCAAATCAAGACACTCAAGGAAGTGAATAAAGGAAAAGTATAAACACCTAACATAAACATATCATACTAATCCTTGGATATATATGTTATCAAAAAATGTTAATTACATAGCATATCAAGTACAGTGTGAAAGATATAAGCATTGATAAAGGCATGCATAAGTATATAAGCTCAAATACTTATAATGTAAAGTGACCTTAGAATTATATAACCTAGGTGTATTATGATTAAAGAAGTGGATTCCCCTAATGTCCAAATGACATGATTAGAGGGAAGGCCCAAAATATGAAAGCACATAAATCATGTATCTATGTATGCATACATCACACTCAAAATATGCATGAAACATGTGTATATAAAAAGAAATGATATATTATCTACCGACATGAAACCAATAACATATATGCTGATGAGATAAAAGAACATATAAAAGGTGATATAATTTTTGTATCTTTGACATTTTTTTGTTTTTTTTTGTTTTAATTTTTGAAATATTTCATATAAAACACTATCTTATGATCTCATACAATGAATGGTCAGAGGTATCTCACCACTAAGAACCTAGTGCATTAAACTAGTGTTACTACCAAGGAGCATGTACAGGTGCAATATTTATCACTATAGAATATGTAATGCTTTAAGTATGTAAAATAGGACTCTATGGCTATGAATAAAAAATAGGAATAGGGGTACATGAAATTTTTCATTGAGTGCTCTATGGTTTATTTGGAATATAAATAATAGGAACATGTGTAGGTGCTCTAGATATCTAAATATGGTGTGTAGTATATGAGTATTCCATGAAATCCACTATGTATATCTAATGTAACTAGGAAATTGGATTACCTATTATTTACTCTTTTTTTTGGAAAAGTAACCTTATTAGGTTTTATAATTAATTATTTGGATATTTGTTTTTATTGCTCAAGAGGATGTTCATATGGAATGAAAGAAACTGTAATTACCCAATTAACATGCATGTATTTAACACACTCATGCAATGTGGAAGGTATTTCTCAAATTTCATGTATCCAAGGTAATCTTAGTAACATATCAAAGACACACATGAAAGGTATAAATGATAAATTAATAACCACGTGTGTAGGACCCACCTAGAAAGGTAAGTCAATCTCACCAAAAACCTATTGTGAAGTCTTGTTAAATGCTCTAACTAATCTAGTTGAAGGATGTAAATCATGATTTATATAAACCAAATGTATAAATAATGTCATGGTAAAAACATTATCTCTTTCAACATTATCAATCATAACATTGTGTATAGGTTGGTGGTCAAGGTATGCTTGAATGAATAAAGAATGAAGATCAGAATCATTATCCACAATCTCACTATCATTAAAATTAGTAGATGATCTTTGAAACATATGAGTTTTATGTCATGTATAATTACCAATAATCTCATCTAATGTGTGTCCATAATGTGATTGAGGAGGATGTGCATTATAATCCATTTGCACTTATAAATATTTCTTAGAATGGTCTTGTAAAGGATTATTAAACATTTTATGTTTGTGGTGATCATTATATTGTGAATTTGATTCCATTTGAGGATCATAATATGTAATATTTTTTTCATCAATGAGGTCTTGTATCTTATGTTTCATGGTAGAGAATCTATTCTTATAATTCCTAGGGTCATGGTGATAGTCATAGTAAGCATTCACATCATACCTTTTTGGTATATGTCTACTCATATAAAAATCTATAGGATGAGAGACAGATATGAGGTGACACTCAATAATCCAAAAGAGTAATGAAGTGGGAGGATTAGGTAAATGTGTAAACTTTCTCCATGGTGCATTGGATAACACAAGTTGATTAGGTTGTTATGACACTGAATTAACTATGGTGGTTGATTATTTTTTAGGCTTGGGAGGTTTGACCTTATAGCTTAGTTTGATAGAAAAATTAGTATTGGATGTATATGAAGTTGGTGTGTTTGATAATACTTACATTTTTTTTAATGAGATAATTTTCATTTCATGATCACTAATAATGTGGCATAAGTCATTGAAATTTTTAAAAATAATAGAATCATGTAAAGGATAAATAAAACTTTGCTTGAAGATGTTTTTAAGTTGTTTATTTGCCATATGATTGGTCACTTTAGCTAACATTGTCTTGTACCTCAAGACATGCTCATTAATTGGTTCATTGGTTCCTTGTTTAATTTTTGAAATTTAAGTGTAGGAAAATATTGATATAGAAGTGTGCCAAAAACTTATTTGTAAGAAGTTTGAATGTGTTTATTGATTGGATTGGTAAATCATAAAACCACCTTAAGGAATAGTCTTTTAAGATCAATGGAAATAATTTGGTCAAAATTTTATCATTTGGAGGCATAATAGAGGCATGCCTCCTAAAAATATCAAATATGTTGTTTAGTATCACCCTTTCCATCATAAAATGTTAAATTAGGTACAACAAAACCAATTGGCAAGGGGTGAAAAGATATATATATATATATATGGTGAAAGAGGATTATGTAATACCTCTTGTGAATAAATATCATACAATGATTTAATAGATTTTTGTTTAATATTTATAACCTTAGTTTAAATTCTTTTGATTTTTTGGAGAAGATATTGCACCTCTTGATCTTTTAGGTTTGATATTTGAGAATTCATTAAAAGAGGTGTAATCATGGGTTGGTTAGATATAGTAATTGAAACCATAAATTGGGTTGAATTTTTAAGTTTTTCTATATATGATGTGGTAATAACAGTTTTAGGAAACAAAGGTTGGAATACATATCATTTTTCCCCATTATAAGTATGAATTAGTAATGTGCTCAATGGGATGGTTGCTGGTATGTGGGCATGACCCTTGTTCTAATTACATGATCAATAGTTGGACCTAATTATTGATCTAAATATTTTTCTTGTTTAGTTTTTAATATGTTTTTTAGGATTTCATCAATATCTTTGAGTTTTTTATGAATATGATCATGAAGAAAAGTAATTACTTTCACTTACTCATGATCTATTTGATCATGTTCATCAGTTTCATCAGGCTCATGGTTTTCATTATCAAAATATTATTCTATGATAACCTCATCAACATGTTTTTAATTCTCAATATGTATATCATCATGGGTCATAGGATTAGTCCTTTCATTAGTTTGAGACATATTAAGTGGTAGGAGGGGAATCTCAATGTGATCAATTAGCACACCTCCCAATCTAGGGATATACCTAGGTTGAATGAAAAATAATATAAGTAGGAAATGAAAAAATACAACAATCTAGAACCCTACCTTGTTGGCCCAAATTCCAAAACAAATAATAATGAAAATTACATCATGACAAAAGCCTTTTATTTACACACCAAAATTGTATTGTATTATTTCTTGAATCAATATTTACAAAGCATGTGAAAATATTTATAGACTTTTCATAGGTGATTACGGGTTAAAACTAACTTTCCCATGAACCAAAAATTTATTTAAAACAAATAATAAAAGTAAATTAAATACAAACTATACTAACTAAATATTAATCTAATAAAATAAACTAACTTTGGATCATTAAATGACCCAAAAAACTCCCCCTTGATCCAAAGGGGTATAGAAAGAGTGGAGAAAGAACTATGATTCATCTAAGTATACTCTACCATAACTAAAATTAGTATACTATGCATCCTGGACTGATCCACACCCTGATCATCCCTGCACTGTAGTAGAACATGATCATGCACTATCTAACTACATCAATCCTCACATAAAATCCATTTAACAAGTGACTAACCTTTGTACTGTGCATGACACATCTCAAACTGATGCCCAATAATCACCAATATCTCCCATAGGCCTCTTCTCAGTACTAAAAATGCTAGCAACATAATTTTGACTCTTACCATACATCACCGATGATTGATCAAAAAATTGATATGCAATATCTTCTCCCCCTATCAGGCAAGAGGTGAGAAGTCATTCAATAGTTAAACTAAATACAAATCATTGAAATGATCCACATCAAAGATCATAGAAACACTACATCAATGAAAGCAAAGTACACAAGCTAAAAAATGCTACTACATTAAATCCCAATCTTGAGCCTAGAATCTTGTACAAGATGAGTGAGTCATTATCTCAAAATATAGAATCATCAGCTATGAAGTAAGAAACTTCATAGTCATCCCATCCATCAAAAGAGTATGTAGAAGAATAGCCAAAAGAGGAACTAGAAGAATAACCAGAGTGACTGGAGTGATCAACAATGTTTGCTTCTACCTTCTGTTGATGTCAAGAGGACCTCCTTTTAGAGAGGCACTTTGTAGAGAGATGTCCTATGCCACCACAATTATAACATATTCTCTCACATCCACTAGAACTAGAGGAAGAATAGCCACATGAAGAAGAATGTTTGTGCTTGTGCTTGTGTCCATGTGAATTTTTGTGGTGATGCTCATGATTTGGAGAACTATAATGATGTCTATGTTTATGAGAGCCTGAATGATCCCTATGTCCATAATGATGCTTATGTCTCAAATAACTAGAATGATGTTTATGCCTAGAAGTGTGCCTCTGAGAGTCTCTATTTTTCTTTGTTGGGCTCATATAATGGATTTTTTGTTTTAGAATAGTGTGCCTCCTTAATAGGTTTGTCTTTCTTCTTTAAAAATTATCGCTCATGTTGAGTGAGAAACTCAAAAATGGAAATAAAAGTAGATTTTTAAGTTTATCACTAAGCTATAAGATTTGTAAAAAATTCCTATAACTAGGGCTTTGACCATTCAAAATAATAAAAATGATCATTTAATCATCAATTTTTTTACTAGTGGTGCCATATTCTTGTTTCAAGTTCTTAATGCATGACACATACTTTGAAACATCACCATCAATGAGTTTAGTATTGATTAACTTAATAAGGAGATCAATTTTCTTGTAAGCAGGTTGTTTATCATACAAGGCTTTTAAATCTTTCCATGCTTTAATTTTGATAGCTTTGATGTGAATTATGACTTGTGCACTACAAATAGATTTTAACAATGCAAGAATTTGTCTATTCCTTTTGTGAAAATTTGCAAGTTTTGTGGCTTCAATGGGTAATGTTGGTTATTTTTCAACAACTTACCAAAAGTCATTAAAGATTAATGTGTTTTCCATGTTCATTGAACATTATTTATAATTCTTAGCAGTTAGTCCTCTCATGTCAAAAATGAGGCTCATAATTTTAGCCATGATGTATAAAAGTAAGGAATGTTATCAAGGTTTTGCCTTTACCTTAAAATTAGCTTCCATTTTAGAAATTATCTTGGGACTTGTGATGAACCATATGTTCTTTGAGAATATAATCATAATGAAACAAGAAAAAAATTGAATTTTGAAGGTGTCAATTTCAACCAAAAATGCCCCTCGATACATCACTTGTAATACATTTATGTGAAAAAATCATAAAATAAAGCTCCAAAACATAAATTTGATCATTCCAATGCATCCAAAATATCTCAAACCATTAATATTACCTAGTCACACGACCACCTTTGCACAAAAATTATGACTCAACAAAGAAATTCACAAGTGTCACAAATGTACGTGACTTACATCCTTATATCTCCAAGTAAAAAAGGAATATACCTCCAAAATATTCTCTAAAAAAGAATATTATTTCAAAAATAAATATTTGAAGCCTCCTCTTTTCAAACTAATTCAAAAAATTAAGCTATCCAAGTGCTCCATGAGCATTTACAAGTTTACAAAGTTTGGAATTTCTATATGAACTTGATGTTTTTGCTCGAGTACAATAAAAAATAAATTACTTGGTTGAGAAAAATTAACTTTTCTCATGAAATTAATTTTTCAAATAAAGCCTAAATCTTTCAAAGCTTTTGTAGGACCCACCAAAACCTATATATGATCAAACTATAGCAAAGACTTTATAAAAATGAAATCTTTTATTTTTCATAGTGTTCTAATGCCATGCTAAAGTTTTTCAATGTCATGGCTGATATGAGAAATTCTTGGACTCCTTATGCAACCCTTAGGCCATACAAAACCCATACAAGATTGAATCTTTCACCATTGGGTAGTGTTTAAGACTTTCAAAGAAGATTTTGACTGATTAAATTTGATTTTTGATGTAGGGAGACATTATGAAGGCCAAACATCTGCATGTGTGGGCTGTACAAAATAATGTTTCATCTTGAAAAAACTTTTGGGAGATCTTTGGAATTGATTTTTGGTATTGAGGAACTCAAATTCAAAACCAAAACTTAGCAGATTAGATTAAAACAAAATTTTGAAACCATTTCATTTATTTACAGGCATATCCAAGATAAAATATTGTACTACATCAGATTTTTGGCCATACAACTCAATTTTGTAGTTCGAAAACTTCCTAGATTCCTTATGAATTGAAATGTGATATTAAATTGCTTAAAAACATATTAGAAACTAAACAACTAAATTGAATGAAGGTTGGATCCATTTTTTACATTTCACAGAGGTTTTTAGACTAAAAAAATCATACAAATGGATTTTTGACAAATTTTGGAGTGTTAAAAACAATTTTTGAATATTTGAAATCTTACAAATTCAATCTAGAATGCTTAAAAAAAATTGGCAGTAATACCAGGGAGCTTGAAGAGCTTGTCCAATATATGGCTATACCAGGCTTATTTCTCCAAAATTTTACAATAAAAATATTGAAAAAATAAATATTGAATAATTTTCCAAATTCTAAACTTTAGACAAACTAAACAAAATTTATTTCATTGGCATACGATTTTTGGAATTCATCTTTCACCCACTTGCTTTTCACCATGATTCAAACACCATACTCTTATACCACTACTAACCCAGATTCCAAAGTAAATAATAATGAAAATTACATCATGACAAAAGCCTTTTATTTACACACCAAAATTATATTGTATTATTTCTCGAATCAATATTTACATATCATGTGAAAAGCTTTATAGACTTTTCACAAGTGGTTACAGGTTAAAACCAACTTTCCTATGAACCAACAATTTATTTAAAATAAGGCATAAAAGTAAATTGAGTACAAACTAGTTTCAAATCATTATTTACAAAGCATGTGAAAAGATTTATAGGCTTTTCATGAGTGTTATGGGTTAAAACCAACTTTCTCATGAACCAACAATTTATTTAAAATAAATCATAATAGTAAATTAAATACTAGATATACTAACTAAATATTAATTTCACAATATAAAATAAACTAACTTTGGATTATTAAATAACCTAACATACCTAAATGAAATCCTTAAGAATTAAAAAAATTACATTTATATATATTAGGCTCACCAAATTTTTAACCCTAAAATATAAATTGAGTAATATAGGATTAAATGGGTAGAGATAGCCTAGGGCATAAGGATGGTAGACTATCTTTAAATCATGCCAATTAATTGTAAAGCTTAGATAAACATAAATTAAATTTATTATTTTGAGATATGATAAGAATAGAAAGTAAAACTATTATAGATATTACAATGATAATGAAAGCAAGATACATAGCTAGCTTTTTTTTTTTCTAATATAGAACAGGAAGAAAGTGGATTGGATATAGATTCTAGATCAGTCACCTAGTTTTGTAAATTATCCCTTTATAATTGTAGGCACTTACATCAACTTAGGATTATTGTGTCTATGATTATATCTAACTTGGATGAAATTTTCCATTATGAAACACCTCCTAAAACTTTATGCAACCATGTGGAACTTCTAGTTTCAGTGTTGCCTTCACTCTAGTGCTTTTAGATATAAGTAATGGATTATCATCCCTTGTCAAATGATACAACCTTATGTATTTATTTTCATAGTGGTTTTGGTGGAAATGGGTTAGTGTTAACATGGTATTGAGCTACCTAAAATACCCCTCTATTAATGAAAATTTCCTACCTAGCCAATACTCTTAAGAGGGCCTTAGACTTATGTAGTTATCCTCTACATGTTGGATTCTATGTGTGTCATATAATATGTGATAAGAAAGTGAAAAAGTTAACTAGCATGTAAATTATAAAATTTGGATCATGTAATGATCCTTAAGTACTTTAGACTTGTATATGTGTTGTCCCTATGAATAATATGGAAATATGAAAAAACATAGAAATGTTTCTTACTTGAATGTTTTATTAAGTGCTTTTGGTAAGTTGTTAGGTGAGGAATAAATGGGGGTTGATAATATGTTTATACCAATACCTTCAGATAATATATCACATTAAAGCAAATCAAATGACCATAGTAATATGTTTCATTTGAAAATTAGATGACCTTAGGTAACTAGACACTTACATTGGGTGAGGACTCTTGTGTCCACATAAGCATCTGACTAAGATGCAGGTGTTTAGGTAGCTAGAAAATAGGAACATGTCCAAATTTTTTAAAGATAGATGATAATAATTTTTATAATATTATGAGCATGATATAAGGTCTGAGTCATCATAATAACATTGGTTAGACTAACATATAAGTAATAGGCATATAGAAATAGTGTATACGAGTTTTTTATAGTAGGATGGTCTAGAAGTTGAAGGTACATCCATGATATGTATTTTTCAAGTGTATAATACTTAGGTGATATAAAATTCATAAATAGTGTCTAAAAAACCCCTCATTCAAAAGGAATTTTAGAAATTATTGGATGCTAAAATCATATTCCCAATTAGACACTCTATTTGGGTTGTTAATCTAGTTCATGTGCAAAATAAGAGTGGTGAAATTAGACTCTAGGTTGAGTCTAATTGGTTAAATGGTTTTAACTAGAGTTCTATCTATTTATTTTCATTTTATTTATATAAGTGATACCCTTACACTATAAATGGGATTTTATCCAATTTTAATGAGTTATTTATATCTTTTCTTAGTCATCGATAATTCTTTTATAATGCAAGCTATGAAAACTAAATTTTGAGTTTATTTTATTTAAAGACTTTGTACATTAGTAAAGTTTGTAAGATGAGAGTGTGCCCATGAAAAACTATATATACATTTCTCATGATCAGTATAAAGAGAGTAGAAGTTTTATGAATTAATGCATGTTAGAATGTTTTGAAACTATTTTGTAAGTTTGTCTTGATTTGATTTCTCTTACAATTTTTTGTGTTTCACTTAAATAGTTTAAATTAATTTCATAAAAATATATTAATTTTAGGCATGTGTTTAATTATAGTGAATATATTGAAATATATGTTAGTATTATCAACCTTTTGATTATAAATCATACTTATAATTTGTTAGTAACATTATTATGTTTAGCAATTCAATACCAACATTATATTTTATTGTGATCATTGGGTTATTTTTAAATTGTTTCCTTTGAGTCTTCACTTTGTTTGTTATACCTTGTTATTATAGCTAAAATAACATTAGTTGGTGACATGTGTTTAGCATAGTATAGTAGGTCAACTTAGAAAAAAATAATATTCAATTTGAACCATAGGACCTCATATTTTATACAATACATTTCCATATTATTTTATGCTTTTTATTAGACCCACCATAGGTTAGACTATCCATCCAAATTAGGTTAAATTTTAGAGTTTATAGGTTTACATGTTAGACATTCATCATATTTGAATGATCTAAGGTAAAAAAATTATTATGCTCACCATTATTTCACCACATGGTTATTTAAATAAATGAATACCTATAATTTGTGCCTCTGAGTAACTTATCACTAGTCCTAAAATAAGAAGGTCTTTCCCATAAGAATATTTTGTATTCATAAAGCCCACATCAACATAGTGATCATGGTAATGATGTGAGGAAATCACAAGGATTTAGCATATATGATGTAAGTGGAGTGAAATTTATAGTAGTTTAAGAGGAAGGTGACATAGCCTATAGTGTTAGCATTTCAAAATTTTAATAAGGTACTCTAAGTGTAATGAAACATGAATGGAGTAGTGATTGTCTTAATATTGACCCAATAAGGCATGCATATATATTAATTTAGTGAGAAGTTGAATGACACAAAGTGTAAAAATTTGATCCATGATGAATAAACCAATATGTAATTGTACAAGAGATGTATAATTGGAAACATTATTTGTTTCCAAAATAGTTATTTCTATAAACAAAACGTCAAACACTACAATTTATTGAAAGTCAAGGAAATCTAAAAAAGAGAAATCTAAATTGAGTAAAGCATCTATAGAGATATATTTTTATGCTCAAGCATAGAAATAGAAAATTAAAAAAAATTCAAGTGTGTTGAGTAAAAGATAGATGGTGATTAAAGAGATGGGAGTCAAATTATTAGGGTTTGACTTAATAAAGGATCTAAACCTAGAATATGGAAATTTTCATTATGCATGGGCCCAAAAAGCATGGATAAAACATCATGGCTAAATTATTTTATTTAACAATGATTTAAAATAAAACAATTATGTATGGTCAAAGGTTCTATGCATGAAAATTTAATCAAGGATAAACACAATATATGATTGACATGACATTTTTGTTGTGAAAAATGATGTAATTACTAGATAAGAGTCATTATTTTCCAAATATGGGCACAAATATGTGTAAGGGTGTCAATTTTCCTAGTTCGAAAAAGGTACAAGATATAATGTGAGTTTGTACCAACCCTAAACTATTATAGAGAGGTCATGGGAGGACATAACAATGAATTTTATACTTGGAATACCAATAATGTAAAGTTAATGACTCCATTTTTTTAAAGATTGATTCTCTAAGATGATACATTTTATTTCTCATATTGAGACCAATGATGTGGAAAACATCACCAACATATTCTTTAGATAGGTAGAGAGATTGCATGGACTACCATGAAGGCTAATGTCAAATATAGATATTAAGATTTTAAACCATTTTTGGCACACATTGTGGAATAAATTGGGAATTAATATTAAATATTGTTTTGTGTACCATACAAAAATTGATGGCCAAACTAAAGTTTTTAATTAAATCCTTGGAAATTTCTTAAGATGTCTAGTCAAAGACAAGTCATCACAGTGGGACATGGTATTGGCACAATTAAAATTTACATACAACAATTTTGTGAGAAGGATCACTAGAAAATTTCCATTTCATATTGTTTGTGGAAATGATCATAGAGGAATTTCCAAGTCAAAAAAGTTAAATGAAATGCCTGGGAGAAACATAAAAGCATAATATTACATATAATATATTTTTAGATGAGGTGAAGATAAAGGTCCAAAAAATTATCTTGATTTATAATTAGTTTGAATATGAGAGGTGTATCGGGAATGAGTTTGAGTAATGAGACATCATTTTGGTACATATGCACATGTAAATACTTCCACGTGATGCCTATAACAAGTTGATTCTAAAGAAGATAAGGCCATGCATAATGTTTCACAAGTTTTTATCTAATTCATATGAAATTTAGTTTACATAAAAGATGGATTTATCACCCATAGTCAATGTAAAAAATTAATATAATTTATATGAGGTGAGAGGATAAAGTGAGGAAGAAGGAAAGTAGGCACAAATACATGACTAGAAGGCATAGTTTCTAGAACATGAAAAAAGAAGACATGAATGCCATTTTTGACTTCAAGATAATAAGGGCATGCATGAAAGAACACAATAATTATTTGCAAAATTTGAATAATTTATGAAAATAGGATACATCATGGTTGGATCTCACATAGACTAGCTATTATGGCTATGATATCATGAACTTTAACTTGTGATTTAGAGTTCATACTTAGTTCCCTAAAGTGTCTGTTACAATGACATCCCAAGTGTAATGTAATCTTGCATTGTTAGGGATAACCAAGTATAGTTTTATGTAAAAAATAATAAGGGATAATTGATTTATTTATATCTATATTTAAAATTAAAAAGCATGCGATTAATTGACATAGGAGTCATGTGTGAAGTCTAGTGTAAACATGTGTCACTCTAACATGAAAATAAATAATTTCATTATCATAACTCATGAACCATTTTGGCACAAAATGTGCGAATAGGAACATAATTTTATATGGTTCATTTTAATAATAAATAAAAAAGTTTGACTTTCATTCCATACAACTCTTAACAAGTCTTTAAGGCTACTTAATTGGACACATATAAAACACATCAACATAAAAGGTGGGAACCCATAAATAAATACAAGAGAATCCTTCCAAGATTAATTAGTTAGGATTTTTTACATCCTAATTACATTTTTATCTACAAAAGTTGTATACACATAATATTTTCAAACTTTATTAATCACTTATGCTTTCTCTCTTGAAGGAACCCATTGAATCTTAATTTCTATGAGTGCACACCTTAAAAGGTGCACTAAGAAAGGGGTGGGTAGATCAGAGGTGCTTCATTATATTTTTGTTCCCTATACTACCACTTGCTATTTGCACAACCTTCTCCTATTTACTTCCCTAAGACGTGCCTCCTCCCATCCACATTCCTCCAATTAATTAACTACCTTACTTAGTCCCTTCCTAAACCTAAAACTCCTTTTCGACATTTAATATACACTATTAGCCTGGGCTGACCATGTATTTAATTTGTTAGAAAAAAGTTATGGGTCTAGGTCAACCTTGGTCAACCTAGAGTAGGACCTATCCTATTTTTATCAAATAACAATACAAAGTTGAATTAGTTCAACCTTGTCATCTAAAATTTTGGAAAGGTTTAGGGTTAGATCCATCTATATATACTCATCCATTTATATCATTTATTAGGAAAGAGAATAATAAGAGGAATATATATTGTGCATCTATTTATCCACCATTCTACTTAAAGAGGATATCTTAGGGATTCAATAATTTATTTGGAGATACAAATCTTGTCTTTTGGATAAGTCTTTTGGATGCATAGAGAAGTTGTATAGCTTGAATTATCCTTGTTATCCTTACATACCACAAAAACCTCTTGAGAAGAACCTTGGCTAAGGGAGAGATTGAGGCTTGGTAGGTTCATCTTCAAAGGTAAGTATTCATAACTTTATTCCTACTTTGTAAGAGTATATATATTTTATTTTATACTTATCTCCCATGCATTAGGATTTACTATACATTGAATTGAGTATAGATCTTCTATGAATGTTTAATTTTTATGTTTATTACCCCCACTTTGTGCCATGAGATTTTTTAATCAATAAATTATATTTTATTTTACTTATCATTTACTTTGTGAATATCAAAACATAGGACCTAGATAGGGTTATTGCTTAATTTTTCTTGATAAGAGGCTATGTAACCCTCTCTAGTGATGTTATTATGGTAATATATCCCTTAGTTAGGTCTAGTAGATCCATCTTGGTCATGACTTCAAATATCTAATGTATCAACAATCAGAAGTGTAAGTAGGATTTGTCTTCTCTGAGCTAGGATTGATTAGTAGGTCAACTTTATTTTCCTTTGTATACATTCTTATGAACCCAACATGAATCAAACCCTTGTAGGTTTTGTTTTATGTATCCATTTTATCATCATATTATATATTTTTATTTTTTTAGTACTATATCAAACATGTCAGTATAGTTCTAACAGTCTATGCATATGTTTAACACATAGTTACCCCAAAACAACTGTGTTTTATCTATGCAAGTCTTCTCCAAATATAGGTGACTACATTGTAGCATAACTTAGTCTTCTTCTTTAATTATAGGATTTCATACATCGTCGAGCCAGTTTAATATGTTCATATTTATCATTTTTTCCATAAAATTTTGTAGACATAGTTGAGCTAATCAACTTTATTCATAGATTCTTTTCAGAAAATCAGTTATACAAACTCCATCGAGGTAGTCAACTCTATATAGAATACTTGAATCAGCATTTGAGAAACACGACATAATTTTTTTTAATCTAGGCATATTCAAACCTAAAAAGGTTCATTATTACTCTCTTTGTCATTTTAGTCTTTCATTTGTAGTATTATTTTTCATAAATTTGTAGTCTATAAAATTACAACCCTACAACAAACTAGGTTGACTAGATTGACATAGTTATGTAGCCTACTTTCTATTTATAAGACATAGTCAACCTATTCTACTATACTCTTCCATATCTTATTTTTGTAGAATAATAACAACCTTGTTGACTCTATTCTACATTGTTTGCATATAAGTCACTTGAACTGAATCTGTACTCTTCTTATTCAACATAATTAATCTATTTTAATTAATAATTGATTGAATTTTTATTTAATTTACTTACATAATTAGAGTAAAAAACATAGATTAATTATGTGGTTTTTCAATTTATCAATTTCACTATTTTTATCTTTTGCACACACTTCCAAATCACTTAATGTTAAAAATCATTAAAAATTTTCTTTCCAAGGTCTACCTACTTAGATTTCAACACCAAGTGGGAATCCAAATTAGTTTTGTGGCCAAGCAAAAACATGTGGTTGATGGTATATATTGGCAAAGCACCCAACACCATTATCACTGTGGGATTTTAAATTTCCTATTTAAGGATAACACAGAGTTAAATTTGACAAACATGATGAGTCTTACCAATCCTAATAGGTATCCCAAAAAATAACTTGTGGATTCCACTTTGAATGAAAATAATGTTTACATTTCCACTTGTACTACCAATTATAAGAATCCTCCTCATTCGTCCTCAGTTATTAATCCTTTATTCTTCTTAAAATATGAGAATGATTTAGAATACACACCTAAAATTCTCTTCTTCATTAAAAAATTTACTCAACATAGAGTAAAGGACCCTTCAATTATTACTAATCTTATTATAGGTCCTCAATCATAAAAACCTCTTTCACCCTCCCCTACCTTCTCTCATGGATTTGAGGAAGACATTTTCTTTGCTTATCAACCTTTTCCTTCTATTTTGTCTCCTTCGCACACCATGGCATCTTTTTCTATGACTTCTTCAACCTCCATGCAAAGTATCTCCACTAACATGGTAGGTTTAACTTCTATTGGGCCTTTTCCAAAGATCCTCATTCTTAATCATGCCACTAGTGCATATTTTGATACCCTTGCTAATCATGCTACTAGTACTTCCTTCTTTTCCAATGATAATAAAGCCACTAGTGCATCTTTTGATTCCAATGTTAATTTTGTTACTATTTCTTCCTTTTCTACCAATATTTCTCAAACCACTAGTGTGACACATGTTACTACTCATAGTGCAATCCAAGCCACTAATACAAATACCAATGCATCACATGATGCACACACTAGTCAAAATAATGTTCAAACTCACCAAATATTATTATAAAAACTTAATCAAAAGCATATGTTTCAAACTAATCAAATGGTTCAGACTTAAAACCATGTCATTAACCTTTAAAATCAACCCCAATAGGTCTCATGGGGAGTGAAAAACCCAAATGTCACCCCACCCACTTAGGTATTCCCATGGTAAACTTATTCTTCAACCACCCCTCATTAATTAAATTATCAAACTTATCCAAAATGAACCTCTTGTACCTCAAATTACTAATATCAATATAAGAGGTATCATAGATCATCACCTACAATGGGTCTACCGATTCCACATTACACTTAAAGATATTTGGAAACATCTATAAAGATTGGGTAAAACTTAATACCTTTGCTGCTACCAAGATATTAGCTAAAATAATCTTAAGATATTCTTTAAATTGGTATGATAAATTAAAAACCCATTCTATCACCAACTTGGTAGATTTGGTTAACTCACTAGTATATGAATTTCAAACTACTAATCTCCTTGAGAATAACTTAGCTCACTTCATAAATTATAAAAAAATTAAAACTGAAACAATAAAATCTTTCATTAAATGATGAAATAACTTATCTATAAAATGTGAGCATAATATGGTGGATGATAACCTTTTCCACCTATTCACTAATGATCTCTATCCCAAGTTGTAATATTAGGCTATGACTCTCTCTCTATAATAAATTTGGAATAATTCCTCCATAAAGCTAAGCGAGAAAATTCTCTCATACACCAATTTGAACCATCTCAATGCACCATGAGCAATCACATGCTCATTAATAAAAAATCCATCATTATACCAATGATGGCATTACTAATACTTGTGAAACTATTCATAATATTCAAGACATTAGTCTAGATAATACCACAAAACATGCCCCCCTCTAGAAAATACTCCTAATCCTACATATTCTCAAATAAGTACCATTAATGTCCACAAACCATTATCCTTAGTAGAGATTCAAAATCATCTTCCAAGGCATCTAGTATGAGATCTTGGCCCCACTCATCCAATGAAATCATAGTATGTTCTGAATGAATTTTGTTAGTTTCATACACATTGTGGCCACTCTCACGAGACTCATAGATAATTTCATAATCTAGATATGGATTTTATTCTTGGTCCAAACTTTGATCATGAATCACTCATTCACAAATAACAACAAACATATTACATATCTTTAAAAGCCCATGAAATGCAAAAAAAATCAATCTTTAAATCAAGATAATGTTCATCTTGCTATATACAAAGATCCTCCTCCTAATCATCAATATAGTAATCACAAGCCTACTCCTAAAAATAATGTTGAAAGTGTTATAGTAAAACATGTCAAATATGACTAACATGAAAAAAGTAGTTACTTTGATTGACTCTAATCCAACACCCACCATCAAACCTCTCAAAATTTCCACATAATTCAAGATACTTACCTGTATCATCTCATGGAGTTGGATCAAAAGGACCTTATAACCTTACAACAACCACTTTCAACACCTCAACTAGATCATACCTCTCACACAATATCTACTCTTCCCCCAATATCTACACATCTATACAATGTTCTCCAACCTTCCAATAATATTTCTTCAACTCAATCATAATAAATACCTCAATCAACCATCCCACCACCTTAAGATAATCAACCTATTTATCCTAAACCTAAACTGACTACATCTTACCAACATAAGTTTAATTTTACTTCAAACCCTCCTTCATGGGATCTTTTGCAAGATTATTTGCATATATCAAGCAATTCCCCCATGGGTTATGATGAAAGGTACCCTATCGCATAACTTTCTAATATCACATCTCAAAAAATTTCCTCTAATTAATGTAAACTTCCCCCCATCATCAGGACTATCTAATGTAATTATTGTTTGAAATGAGCATCCCTCATCCTCCTCTAGATAGACATGAAGTTACCTTGTCTAGGTCCAAAGATAGTATCATTAAACAATGTGAATAGATGTTCATATATGTTGATAAAATAATGGAAAATTCTCTTTCCCTTAAGTTTCTTACTACTTTCACTATTATAGACAATATTTTACTCCATGCATATGACCCTCCTCTATTCATTATATCCATGATATCCAAGCTAAGTGTGACTTGATTGATGAGTGTTTCAGTACTTCCATTTCCTCACTTAATTTCATTAAAAATCTTAGCTAATATGAATGCAATATCAAGTCTAAATGTAGAACATGAAAAGTCTATGATAGAAGGAAAATTCCTCCTTAAGGTTGTGTGTGGTTTCCCATTACCATCCCTCCTATCACCATCTATGTTAAATTTATAAATTTTAACTTTACCCTCTCTTATAACATCTTGCTTGGTAGACCTTGGACTCATCATATGCAAGTTATTGCCTCATCTTCATCCCAATGCATCAAATTCCCCCATAATGTTGTTATTTATAAGATTGAAGGAGATACAAACCCTTATAATTTCAAACAATTATAAGAATGTGATTTCTTTAAAATTCCTACCCTTGAACCTTTGTCTAGTATCCCATTTGAGGAATCTCAACTCTTTAATTATCTTATCAGTTCTAGTAGAGGCTATAATGGTCACCCTAAAATCATTGGGAACATACCATTTAACCTCTTAGATTTTGATGATGATGAGATAGATAAGATAATCCTCAACATAATTTTTTTAATTTATCCCCTCATATCATCACCAAACTACATACCTATTTACAACCTTGATCCCGTCAAACTCCTATCGATGATATACCTATGGACTTAACTAAGACTATAGATTATATTCATCATGTGACTTATGATTATAAGTTCATACCTACATATACCATCGACCTACATACACCTAATTACGATTATGGTTATGCTTTAGACAACCCATTTTCAAGAGTACTTAGCTAAGTTAGAATGTCAAGATTATTTGATATCATATTTTTTTATTTCAGTATTTTCACTCATCTTATAGCATTCATTCCTTCATAATTCCTAATTCTAGTATTTTTCCTATTTTATATAGGGTATATATGGATCAATCACATGCTATACATCTAGTTTTAGTAGATCCTCTTAGAATCATGCTCATGGATCATGCCATGACTAGTCCTTACCTATTTTTAGATACCACGTCCTTTCTAATTTGTTTCCCCAAGAGATTATAGATATTTGATCTCAATCCTTCCACACATATAGCCTCACCTTCATCTAAACCTAGTTTGGTTCCTATTCCCACTCTACCTTTATCTAAGCCTCAACCTATTTTTTATCCTACTTTACCTTCATATGATCCTCATCCAGTTTCTATCTCAGCCCCACCTTCCTTCAATGATGGCATTCTTCCTTTGTCATAGCTTGATCTCATACCCACCCAATGGGTCGATCAAACTTATTGTGATATTCATAAATTTTCCCATCATTATACTATGCACAACTAATTATATCAGTCACCACCAATTATTCCTTCTACCTATTCCATTATTAGGCCCCAAAAGTCTACTAACATGAGCATATATTATTTCCATGACATAGATAATAACTCTTCCACCCATTATTGAAATCTTTAGTAATATATTGACACATTATATCCCACCCTTGCTCAAGCCAAAGATAAGGTTATCCCTCCTCCTAAGTTTTTTCTTGAGTATATCCCTTAATATGGAGAGGTATATTGTGTTTGGCAACAATACAATACCCATCATACTAATCATTATCATATTCTCTAGTAACAACTTCATGATCACCTTTTGTCGATACATGTGTCATCTATTCATCCTTTCATAGGTCACCCACACAAGAAGGATCCTCCTTATTTTCCCATGGCACCTTCTTCCCCACTCATGGTTTCTTCCCTCCATGTGGTTCCTTCCCCACCTATGGCTCCTTCTCCACTATTTTTGCCTCCTTCCCATCCCATATGTACCATTACTACTTAGGCACATATTTTTCTATTGTAAATTATTATTTCTTAAGGAGAAGATTATTGATCATTATCATTGACTATTGATTTGTTGAATAAGTGTTGTCATTGATTTCAATATAATGTAATTGATGTCAAAGGTTCTTGTGAAGGTTCATGGTCAAGTAAGCTTTTAGGTATGTACATGATGAGTTATTTTGCCAACATAGTGAGTGTTGTATGAAAAGTCAGTGATGTGAGAGTAATATTTAAAAAATATTATGATGACAACTTGAGTGATATTAGTGAGAATCAACATGAGTGAGCACAAGTTAGTATGTCAAGTGTCTAGTATCTTGAAAAGCTTTTCCCAGACCTTGTGAGAAGGTATGTGCAAGTATCATGATGAAATTAGTGATATCTAAAGAAGAAACTATAGGGTCTTAATATTTGTGTAAGTAATTTTGAAGATGCTTCAAATGAGATAAAAATATGTGAATGCTTCAAATAATGCTTCACAATGTTTGAGTATGAGATAGGTTGTTTGAGTTTGTACATGAAACATTGATATCCTTGATATGATTAAAAGGTCATCTCTATATGCATCTTTGAAGATGCTCTAAAGTGAGATACAAATATCCTAATCAATCTCTATGATGAAATGAGTGATATCTAAAGAAGAAACCATATGGTCTTAATATTTGTGTAAGTAATTTTGAAGATGCTTCAAATGAGATAAAAAGATGTGAATGCTTCAAATAATGCTTCACAATGTTTGAGTATGAGATAGGTTGTTTGAGTTTGTACATAAAACATTGATATCCTTGATATGATTAAAAGGTCATCTCTATATGCATCTTTGAAGATGCTCTAAAATGAGATACAAATATCCTAATCAAGCTCTATGATGAAATGAGTGAGATATAAAGAAGAAACTATATGGTCTTAATATTTGTGTAAGTAATTTTGAAGATGCTTCAAATGAGCTAAAAAGATGTGAATGCTTCAAATAATGCTTCACAATGTTTGAGTATGAGATAGGTTGTTTGAGTTTGTACATGAAACATTGAGATCCTTGATATGATTAAAAGGTCATCTCTATATGCATCTTTGAAGATGCTCGAAAGTGAGATAAAAATATCCTAATCAAGCTCTGAAGACCTCTAAGTAGCTATAAAGATGATTTATTGAAGCTCTAAAGAAGAGTGAGTGTATGATGTTGCTTAATCATACACAAGAGACATTAGAATATATGAGAGTTGCAAGGTAAAGCCTATAAGGTGGCTAGAAGGTCAAATTAAATACCTAATGTTACTAGCAAGTCAAAGCCTAAAATGCAAAAGAGAAATGGTGGCTAGGTGAGGTCTTTGGATTAGTGTCCAAGGCATGGGTGAGTAGGTGAACATTGATATAGGTGAGTCTTGTTTTTTTAGTATGTGCATGAAGGTTTAGGTCATGGTTTAAAAGAAAATCTTAAAAAAGTGTTTCAAAGTTTCTTGAGCACATAGAATGAAGAGTTGACTACTCAAGAAGGTTTTTCTACTGCTCTTTGGCACGTTTAGATTCTACATGATAATATAAGTTATTCATGGTAGATGAGAAAGGATTATATCTCAAAGTTACAAGAATTGGTGTATGAAAAGATGAGCTATGTTTTATGAATGATCATTAAGACTAGAAGATGGTTTAAACCCTCATAGAACCCTAACATTGACCCGATGTTGATGATATTGTTCTAAAGAGATAAAAAAAGGTTTGATATAGATACTTAAGTGATTTTAGGTTTAATTTAACTCACCCAAGCATTTATAAGTGTGATTATTTTCATAGGTGAGTGAGTAGACCCTATAAGAAAGATATTTTCTTTCAGATATTTGCTATAGCAAATAGGTTTGATCAAGTCAAAGTTGCTAAATGGATGAAGGTCAAAGTGAGAGATTTATAAATATTGTACATGAATTTTTTTGGATAGGTTCCATAACTTAGGTTTGCAAAGTTAGTGATCCAAGTTGGTCAGTCACTAACAGACCTAGTGGTGCAGATAGAAAGAAAATCAGGTAGAAGTGAGAAGATGTTTCCTGATGTGTTTTCATGTAAGAGTGATGTATTTAAGTGCATGATTATGTTTTTTGGGACTTGAATAATATATATTTTTTCATAATATTGGAAGTTAGTGTAATAGGTTGAAACATTGAATCCAAAATGGCTTATTTAGATGAGTGGAGTCTGTGAGAGAGAAGGTCAACATATTAGTCTGCAAGATCAATATTTTCCATCAATACTTGTAATAATTTTGATGTAGGTTGATATGAGGATGGTATAATATAATTTTCATGTTTTGAAATCCATTTAAATAGTTAAATCAAATATGTTTCCTTGACTGTGTTTTAGAGTCAGTTGGTAGTTCTGAGTATCTTGTAGAGAAGAGTTTGAGCATATATACCCTAAGTTGAAGCATCATATGAAGTTTTTGATGACCTTGAGGTCATGGGGATTATGAATATTTAATTTTTTTCCATATTTGTTTTGAAAAATTGAGTATATGCCTTAATTTTTCAAGATATATTTTATGTATATACACATACCTTTTATGAACAGTATTTTGAGAAAGGGTTCAAATGGTGGTTGGACCTAAAAGGTGTTATGGACTTAAAGTGAAGTTGGATAAGGTATATTAGAGTGTAGTATGATTTATTACTATGTTATGTGTTTTTATATGCTTTAATAAATATTAAAGGGTAACATGTTATTAGGATGACCTATTAGGTCTCCTTAAATCCTCAAAGAGGTGCAAGGGCTAATTGAGCTATGGCTGACCTAATGTATTGATTGATTCATGATTAAGGCATGTTATTTTAATATTATAAGACCTATTCATTTATGAAGTTATTTATGTATTTATCTAACTAGTAATGATATGATCAAATGATATATATAAAATCAAGGTAGTTTAGGCCTATTTGAGTGTGCTTAGAGGGAGTGCGTAGAATAAGAAAATGATATAGATCATTGGTGAGAATAATGAGGTAATGTGGACCATAATAGATATTTCATGAATATACAATATATGTTATGCATATGAGGATCAATTTTATAATACCTAATCAAGCCATGAAGAGGGCTAGTTGAGCGAAGAGGGATATAAGCTAGTTTTGAGAGGGATATAAGTGAGTGAAGAGTTGAAGAAGAAGATCATCATATATTATATTAGAAATAAGGGTTTATAAAGATTATAATGTTTATCATATGGGTAATTTGGTGCTGATTCATCTAGGGGGTTTGTGCCTCTTTTCAAGTGGGTTCTTGTTAAATCCTAGCTAACTTGGTGATGAGCTAGTTGGGGTTAGTGCTCTATGTGAAGTGGGTGCTTCATTAAATGTTGTTTTTTGTATTATAGGAATATAGTCCATTTGATCCATCATTGGGTTTTATTACCCTTGAGGGTTTCCCATGTATATAATGTTTTCATGTGTTTCATGCTCTTATGATTTTATGCTTAGGCTTGCTCAGATGTAAATGCTTATTAGAATGGTTCATGTAGGATTAAGTGGAATTGAATGAAAAGTTATAAATATTGATTCACCCACCCCCCTTGTAGTCATTGTGACTCCAACATCCTTTTCTTGAGTATTATATGCATGATATCCCTCGTGATCATGATCCTTCAACTACACCTACATTTTCTATTGAGGAGATTTAGAGAGAGGTATTTGCACATCTTTCCATGAGGATTAATGAGACTCTATCTGCCATTAGGATACAACTTCATAAAGATGTTTTAAATGTCATGCATAATTTTTGGGAGAAAATTATCAATATTTATGAACATGGGATGGTGTTATTTAAATTTTTTCTTCATTATGATTTTGGATTGGACTTGTGAACCACTTTTCTATATCTTATATCTTTTGATTATGTAAAATTTGGTTTCACCTATCTATTTCACATGGATATTTATAATATGCATTATGTGTTGTATATGGTTTCATTTACTTTCAATCTCTTTTTCTTAGGGATTATTTTTCATTCATTCCATGATTTCACACTTATGTCTATAAATTCCTTTCTTTCATGGATTCCTTTTTATTTTCCAATGATTATTTGCTACCTTATCTCAAAAACATAGATAATTATTATTGTGACTTGGTTATACAAACCTTGATTACCTTAGTAAGATCTATTCACCATATGACCAGTTAGAAAACCATCTCATTGTACTCTTATTTTAATGATCTACTTTGGATATCATTTTATTCCCTTATATTCCTCTCACATACTAGTCACACATACATTTGAAACTTTATTACATACTAGTTCATAAGTAATCCTTAGTGTTTAGTTAGTCATATCTTTGGATACTTAGCTTCCTTTAACCAAAGTCCAAAGCTAATTCATGTATATCAATTCTATCAATCATGCTGGTTATCCATATGGAAGAGGAATCATAAAACAAAAGGTAATGATAGTCAAATCATGTTAAAAGATGTGATTCATAACACATATCAAATTTTAAACTCCATAGTTAGATTCAAGATAGAGTCAAGGTCTTTTGAGATGTAGTAGGCTAGTAGATTTAAAAAGAATCTTTTAATGGTATTACATACTAGTTCATAAGTAATCCTTAGTGTTTATGGGGTTAGGTCCATTTTAAGTCATATAACCTGTGGATACTTAGCTTCCTTTATATTTTGATGGTTTAACTCATGAATGTTTCCTAAGGTATTCTCATAGATCTACAAAGCTAATTCATGTATATCAATTACCACATTAAAAACATATTTTAAAATCATATGTTCTTTCTAATAGCAGACCATGGTTACTCCAAATCCATATAGAAGAGAAATCATAAAATCCATCAGTTACACATGCTTAATTCATAATTATTTCAATTTTATCTTCTTATTTTCTGATATGTTAAAATCCTAAATAATTTAAACAAATTGGTAAATGAAATAAATCCAAATATACATCCACATATTTGGTTTATTATATCCAAATTCCCAAGAAGGGTGTATTACAACTCATGAGATGAATGAAAATATCAATATCATATAAATGAAATAAATCCATACATATATATATCATGTGTTTTATATAGTAATATTCACAAAATATGATAGCTATAGCTCTAGGGATATGCTCCATCCTATCTATCTTGTGGCCTATCCACACCACCTATCGAAACCTATGACTAACCCATCTAAATAGTAAATTATAAATAGATAGTATAGGATCTCAATCCATAAACCTACCCTTGTAAATTTACCACTTGGGCTTGCACCTTTCCTAGATGGATGTTATTCTCTATGTGCATAGCTCACTCCTATATTAGGGCCTAACAGGACTATGAATCTCTAACTCTAACCCATTTTGGTGGTTATTATCCATCATTAAATGCCTTTATCTTCTTTTTGGCCTCTCCCACTAGTCTAAACTAGCTTGTCTAGGTTGGGGTATATGGAACCTCCAAATCATCCAATGTGGTAGAGTCATATGATGCCAACATCTTACCCAAAATGTCATAGTGTGTAATGATAACTAGGACTCCCCATATGACATCCTCTATCATAGGATTTAATAAACCAAAAACTAGATAGACATCAAATCACACACACATATCTCAAGTCATTTATATATAATAATCACAATGAAACTAATGTTCTATATAAAAAATTTAAATCAAATTAAAAAAATTCTCACCATTACAAGTATAGCTAATCATAGTCTCACCCTCTACTCATCCACATAGAACCTTCTTAATCAACTACCTCCACACTAATGCAAATCCAAGAGTCACCACCCAATCCCACCATAGTCCTCTCCTTAGTGGTATCTCTATGGACCAACTATGTCCTAGAACTACTAATAAAAACCACTATGTGACATATAGTGCTTGTGCCTCATCCCATCAATGATGCCTCCATCTTTGATGAGCTCATGATGGCTACTATTACACCTATTTTTGTGCCTATTATGCTCCTACATCCACATCCATAAAATCTTTTCCTCCTGGCCCCACTAGTTCTTGTTATCATGCTCAACCAACCCATGGTCTATCACACTATGGCCTAATCATTGGTATTTGTATAGGAACCCCTCTATTTCCTCTCCCTCTCATCTCTCTATCATGTCATTCCTAATAAGTAGGTACTACTATAAGAGCCTCTAGATGGGGAAGTCACAATTTTATAGGTACATGAGTCACTAGATGAAGCTCCACCCATGAATTATAATGTCTTATGATATGCACATATGTCAACTATGTATCAATAGTAGACTAACTAAGCCATATGGAAGCTTTGTAAGTATAAAATTGCCACACTATCTACCCTTGAGTGAATTTTTTTAAGACTAGAACATAGAGAATGACCTACGCTACATGGTCCTACCTCCATCATCTGAGTTAAGGTAATTTATCATTGACTACATAGGGAAACCCATCTAGATGATATATAGTAAACTTCTCAGATATCCATATGCTAATAAAAATCATTAGTCTCATCATCTTCTAACCTCTAGACAACATCCCATACATATCATGCATGAGCTAGACTTAGATGATAGAACCAAAATTATAAAGTGCTCCCTAATCCAATATAGACTAGCATAAGGCTATCACATAAAATGATGCCTTTATATTTGACTTGTGACACATCACTCATGTTGTCACAAGTACTATTGCAACCTTCTAGATGTTTGGAATGGCTATAAGTATACATCAAACAAGCTCACCCTCAACCTAGGGTAAATCATATCTAATCATATAGCCCATCAAGCAAAGGCTCATTTATCATCCTTTGACTCTGGTATATCCATAATCATTGATGTCTTGCCTATCACAAGTCAAATTAATGCATGGACAACCTCTAGATTAATTTCCACCTCAATGGTGTCCCCCTCCACCTCCCATTATAAAGTTTTGGTTAACCATTCCCATTCTCCCAGGAACATGACAATGATATCAACACTCAATGGGATTTATCTCATCTCCATGATTCCACTAAAGCCCAAAACCACCAATCGATCTATATCCATGTAAGCCTATTGATCCAATAGATATAGTAGCCATGATGCATCCAACAGGTGCTAAAATATCTAGTATCTTTGTAAAATATCAAATAACAAAGGATGTATCAGATCTTGATTTCATAATAATTCAAATACATTCTAGAAAAAATCCTAAACTAATTACTTCATCAACTTGTTTGATTTTATTATGTTTTCTTATTTTTATACACAATTGGCCTATTTGATACTAAATCAACCTTGTTATAGTCCTAATTATTCTACATCAACCTAATAGTACATATTCAACCCTTTTCTTTCAAATTGTATCATCTTATTTGGTACTAAATTGACCCATTTGATACTAAAATGGCCATTTTCTAGCTTTAACATACTACATTAGCCCTCTAGTACATAGTCAAATCCTTTTAGTAAATTACATAGGTTATATATTACCAACTATAATAACCTAAGGTATTATGTCAACCATATTCCTATTCCAATCTATATCATCCTACTTATATGCAGTCGGCCACCTTTAACAATACTATGTTAGACCACTTATACATAGTCAACCCCTTATTTCCTTCTCACCTTATGAACTGAGTTAACCATATTGACTATATTCTTTATCTATGATGAGTTTTTGACCATTTACCATAAATTCCTTAAGAATTTATTGGTCCAATCTTTTCCTACCCAATATCTCATTCTACCTAAAAAAATCCTAGGGTCAATTTTAGTGTCTATATTTTGCCTACCACTCAATTTTATATATTTAACTCAATTTCAAATAAAATTACTCAAAAACATTAAATTCACATCTTCTTATCTATGTTGCACTAACTATGGATGCTATGCATCCTTCCCGTCATAGTTGTAATCTCATCACCATGTTCACTCTCTAGGATCATAATGGGTCCCTCAAAGCAATGTTTTCTCAAAATTGTAAAAATAACAAATGATTTTTTTCACCCTATTTATTTTTACTACTCAAAATTATTTAACTGTCAATTATTCACAACCAAATTCTATTTTTTGACCATATATTTATTTCTACTAGCTCTTTTTCTAAACTAAAAACTTTTATGTAATCATGACATTGTATAGAATATTTTCATATATTACATGTATATTTTGAAAAAAAAACAATTTTTTGCTCTTTTTCTCTAATTTCTATGGTTCACCTAATGTTTCCTACATTGGACACCACATTTATTTCACTTCAGTTCTTATCTACAATGCTAAGCTAGGTAAAGGTATGTGTTTTACAATTATGTCCTTTCATTTATCTTATTTGCTTCTTAATACAATTTTTAGCTTAAGCATTGTGTGTTGCTATGTTCTTTTCCTAAAGCACCATCCCATGTTGCACTTACATGACACATGATGAGATTTAAGTGGGTAATATGTATACACATAATAATTTCAAACTTTATCAATTATTGACACTTTCTTTCTTGCATGAACCTGTTGAGTCTCAATCTCTCTAAGTGCATGCCTTAAAGGGTGCTCCATGAAAGGGGTGGACAGACCATTGATGCTTTACAAGATTATTGTCCCCTATACTACCACTTAATATCTACACAAACTTATCCTATCTACTTCTTTGAGCCTTGCCTCCTATCTTGAAAACTCTTCCAGTAAATTAATCACCTTATTTATCCCCTTCCTAAGCCTAAAACACCTTTTCAACATTTAGCATACATTATCAGCCTGGGCTGACCCTATATTTTTTTAAAATCACTTTATGGGTCTAATTTGACCTTGGTTGAATTAGAGTTGGACATAACTTAATTTTATCAAATGGAGATACATAGTTAAATTGGACCAACCCAATCAGTTAAATTTTTAGAAATATTTTGTTAGGTGATTCATAGGTCACTATTCATGGTGACATGGCATGCGAGTATGCAAATGATGTGGCATGAAGGTGACATGGTATGTAGGTGATGTGGTGGTGGGGTCCATAGTGGGTCCTAAGTGTGATCAATATGGTGACATGGTATGGGATGTAACATGACACTAGAGGACAAGTTCTATCCTTAGTAGTCACATGTGGGGTATCACATGTTGTAAAAGACAAGAGGCCAAGGTGTGGGGTGTATTTGGTGATGTGTCCAAGATTTTCATGTGATAAGGAAGTCAAAAGGTGATTTCAAGCACCTTCTAGACTCATGTGGTCACATAGAGAAAAATGGCAAGAAAATCACTATAGTGATTAGCATCACATGTGTGAGTGGGGTACCAACTTTGGATCCATATAGAGGTGGCACATTTTTGGTCCCATTTTTGTGCTACCTAGTGGATTATACCAACTCAATAGATATTGGCACAAGGTAATCATTGGTAATAGTTTCTCTTTTTATACTTTTGGTGATAGCTAGGAGGATCCCCATAGATCTTTCACTAGCAAACAAGTAGTTTCATAGTGTTAGGTTTGAAGGAGGATCTCATTGAGTGATTTCATAGGGTAGTTGGAGAGCGCAAGTGTCAGAGTAGTGGATCTGATGGAATAACAACCCCTAATGATAACTCATCACCTGGTGTGAATCTATCCTACCTAGTAAAAATATGATCCCTTATCTATAAAAATGGGCATGAACTTGAAGAAAAAGGAGGTGACATTAGTGAAATGAAGATCTATAAGTATACATGCATTTAGTTTACATTTCAACATGAATAATTTGGTAAATGACCATGTATCTCCCAAGCTCACCTATGAGCTATTGGGCATGTAGTAGTGTATAAATGATATTATACTTATTTTTATATAAACTGTACTCTATTGATGAAATGTGACTTAATAAAAAGGGACATTGCCTATTCATTTAGTTGTTGATCTAGTTCATATAGTTTAGTTCTATTATATGGTTACAACTTTATTTCTATATGAATAATGATATAATATTCATATTTGAATGTATTTCAATGTAAAGGTCTACTCCTAGTCATTAATGGCATTATTTTTCCATATAGAAACTTTAGCATACCTATAAAATCAACTAAGTGTTGAAATTTGCATGTGTTGAAACCCTAGTAATTATACCTAAAGTGCTAACTTGAAGAATGAGTACTTGAGCATAAGCCATTCCCTTAATTTGAATAAAAACCTAAATGAATCTTAACCCACTATCCAAATGAATTTCACCTTTAATAGATATGACTAGTCCAATATAGACTTAAACCACCATGACTGAGACTAGTTCCCTTGAGTAGGCTTGCTCCTATTGATCTTGTTCAGAATGGCTTGTGTTAATAGACTGGCTAAGCTCATTGCACAAATGACTAAGTCTTATTTAATTATGGTTGTACCATGGTTTAACTAGCCTAATGTGAGCCCTATTACCTTCATTATTGTACTTCAAGTGAGTGCATAAGGCTTATACCTTGTGTTAACTTGATGCCAATGTAGTAGTGCATTTAAATGTTGTGCACCATAGACTTTTCCTATGCTTACACCTAGATGTATCAAGTACATAATAAGATTGGATTAATTTATAAGCACATGACTAATCACATGAGCTAAATAAAGAGACTTTTATACAACACACATCGACTTGTCTAAAGTAGGAATCTACTTTGTTGACTCTTGGAGAACAAGATAAGAATAACACTATTCAGTGTTTGGACTCACTTGTGGAAGTGGGGAGCTAGATTTGGATCCACATAAAGGTGACACATGGCCTTTTATAGTGGATGATCTTTGAATAAGACTTTTTCACATGTGTATAATTAACTTTAGATCACATGATAACCTTATCCCTAAGTGTGGTGCATTTTTATCCAAGGCACATTGGTGCATATGAGGCTCTAGTGTTTACTATTGAGCCCATGTGGAATGTGGTTCCACATTTTATCTCTCTTATTTCTCTCTCATTGTAAAATTATATAAAGCATTATGGTATCCTCTCATTTGGTTCATCCACTTAGTGGATCACTTATATCCTTACAAGTTTGAAATTGTATAATATAAGGTTGAACTTTGGAAGGATTGTAATCCTAACTCACCTAGATGCTTAGGTTATAATCATCATCATGATTAGGTGGTTAGATATTGTAAGGCTTAAAGATCATGGATCAACTAGTTTATTATAATCATAGAATGTATTCTTGGACATTGAGCTTGGAAGATTTTTAGCTTAGCTCATGGAGAAAGAGGTAGAAACTTAGAGCTCCCTTGGATTCTATGGTATTAACATCATGATGTTAGAGGTTAAAGCCTATAAGTCTTGGTTGTAAGCTTGGTTAACCTGAGTGATTGTAATAATTATAAAGGATTTTTTAAGAGGAGATATTGTAGAAAAGAGTTATTGATGGAAATATGAAGTTTGGATGTTGCCTTTTCCCCATGGTTTTTCCCTAGCTAGTTTAGAATGGTTTCTACATATATCTTTTTTTATGTTTTTTTATTGTAGCTTGGTTTAATTTTTTCATTAATTTTTTCACATGTTTTAAGATTAGGCATTTTTATCCTAAAATTTGGTGTCAGAACCATGGCTTTTTGGTTTCTTTTATGGAAGTGAGAGCTACAAGGGGAGAGTCCAAGATATTAATTAAAAAATAATAATTTTTTTTTGCATGGTAGGTATTTATCTCTATGGAAGATGAATATGTAGATGGATAAATGGAGAAGAAGTTGAATAAGTTTTTCCAGATGGAGCAACACTAACAATGTTCCTATTTTATAAGTAACCATACATATTGAGGAGATAATTGGACTCTATTGGTGTAGATGGAGTTTCTCAGCTAGAGAATGGTTATAAATTATGGGATCCTAATACAAATATGTGTTATCTGAGATGTGATAAAATTACATGTAGAGGAAGAGGTACTAGAAAGCTAAATATATACCTATTGTAGAAGCGGATGGAGAAGAACAATAGACCCAAGGTTTCATATAAGGATAAGGCCACATTTGTTTGACATGTGGTAGAGCAAGATGCCTCTTGATTTTATATTTGGTACTCAAAAAAATTTTAGGTGAAGTGATGTACTGAGTAACACAATGACTTCCAAATAACTATGGATGGGTACCATGTTGAGCATGGATGGGTAGTGGTTGCTACATGTAAAAGTTAGGTGTTGACTTTTATGGGTTATTCTCTACTATTATTTGAAGTAGTGCATGATGGATGGAGAATAATAATATACCTAAGGTTTCATGTAAGGAGAAGGCTATGTGTGTGACATGTAGTAGAGTAAGATGCATATTGACTATATCTTTGGGGCTAAAAAATTTGGTAGGTATAGTGATGCACTAAGTAACATGATTGCTTCCCAAGAATTTAGGATAGGTACCATGTTGATCATTGTGGTTAGTGGTATGATATATATGGAGGAGTCATGTGATTTAATTCTATGGTTATTATCTCCTATTGATAACTACTATCAAGATTATGGTTTGCACTTGTTGATGTTTAGAGCATCAAGATGTGAAAGAATCATTCCTACATGGTGATATCATGATGAGATGGAGTAATTAGGAGGGTTATGTGAGTGTGGTAAAGAGTTTTTAGCTTTTATAATTGACTACTATATGGGTTATAGTAGGCATGTTTATGTGGTATAGGAATACCTTCATAGAGAGCCAAGGTTTAGTAGAGTTTGCTACTATGTGTCGATGTCATGTTTGTTATAGGGCCCAGCATGATCAATAGAGTGATGGATCAAGTGATGAGATGAAGTATACAATCAAGGATGGAGATTTATAATGGACATAAGTTAAGAAATATATATTTATCTTTAAAGACATGTCGAGAAGGTTATGTAGTGGTTTAGCATGCATAAGGTGAAACTAGTTAATATCCCACTTCTTGTAAGTTGTAAGTTGTCTTGTGGAGTGTCCTAGAATAGAGGAAGAGAAGACATTATTATCTTATGTATCATATTAATCATGAGTATGAATCCTCAAGAAATCCATGATGTGTACTATATAAGATACTTCCAAGTAATGGGAGTAGTAAGCAATTCATGGAAGAATCCTAAAAAAGGATGGGTCTATGGTGAAATGAGATTCACTTCAAGTTGCTATAAATCTTCTATATAAGAGTATATGTTGAAAAATTCACCTAGGGTAGAGAAGTTTTAGTAGTGAAGAAAAATTATTCTAGGATTTTATGTGACCATTAGTGGGCATTGGTAATGGCATGGATGGTAGCTAGTTGGTAGAAGACATAGATGTGTTAAAGTCCTATGTATATGACTTCAAGTGAGAGATTATTATGGTGTGAAGCCACTATTAATGGTGATATATCATGTTGAGATGGAATCTTGGTGATGTGGTATGTGGGTGTGTAGATGACATGGCATGTAGGTGATGTGACAAGATGGTGATATGGTGTGGGCTTATGGAGGGTCCTAGGGTGTGATCAGGATGATGTTATAGGTATGGGGTGTAGTACTCCACTACAGGACATGGTTTTTATCCTTAGTGATTCACATGTGGGTTGTCACATGCTGTAAAAGATAAAGGGTCATGTATGGGTTGAGTTTTTAAGGGGACCCATGATTCACATGTGTAGAGAAGGTCAAAAGGTGATTGCAACATCTTTTGGACTCTTATGATCACATGTGAAGAAGAAGACAAGAATGCACTATTGCAAATTGACCTCACACGTGTGAGTGGGGTGAAATTCTTGGATTCACATGGGTTGGCTTGGATCTTGTCTAAAGTAAGAATCTACTTTTTTGACCCTTAGATATTAAAACAAGATGAAACTATTGAGTGTTCATCCTCATTTATAGAGTGGGAGATAATTTTTGGATCCACATGAAGGTGGCCTTGGATCTTATCTAAGTAGAGGGTCATTTTTTATGACTTTTGGCACATGGGGATAACCACCATTATATATCACTATACACCCACTCAAATGTGTCATATTTTTTGGAGTAGCCATGAAGTTTTCTCTCCCTCTCTCTCTTCTATCTCTCATGTTGTAAATTTATATAAATTATTATGTTATCATTTTTAATTCATAATATATTGAATCATTATGGATTCCCTTTGAGGATCCATGTAAGCCTTGGGCTCGTATGTTATGAGAGGTTAGAGCTTGTAAATATCATATGCTTCACTCACCTAAATGTTTGAGTTGTAAGAATCATCATGCTTAGGTGGTTAGAGCCTGTAAGGCTTAGATGAGAGCATAACTCACCTAGTTTTTTAAATCATGGAGATCCTTGAAGTTAAATATTAGAGCCTAAAATGTTATGTTATCTTGTCTCGCCTAGATAAAGACATGGAGCTTGAAGGCTTGTTATCTTATATCATGGAGATGGAGGTTTATATTTTGGAGCTCACTTTGTATACTATGGTGTTAGCATCATGTTGGAGTTGCATGTTTTATCTTGGAGGTTGGAGCTTGCAAGGCTTGGTTGCAAGCTTGGTTCACTTGAGAGATTTATAACACTAGAAAGGAGTTATTGAGAGGAGGTGTTATTGATAGAAATATGATGTATAGATGATGCCTTTACCCCATGGTTTTTCCCTAACTAGTTTAGCAGGGGTTTCATGTATATCTTGTGTTATGGTTTGTCTCTATTTTTTATGTAACTTGTTTTTATTTTTACATTTTTATTTACTTGCACATGTATCAATGTTTTTTTACTAATAGGTTTAGGGTTATATCTAACTATATATACACATAAAATTTTGTAATTTATTATGAAAGAGAATAATAATAATAATATATATTATGCATCTAATTATCCACTATTCTACTTGAGCAACATAGCTTAGGGTTTCAATACTTTATTTGGAGATACAGATTTTGTTTTGTGGATAATTATTTTGGATTCATAGAGAAGTTGTGTATCCTATGGATGAATTATCCTTTTTATCTTTACATAACACAAAAACCTCTTGTGAATCATCTTTGCCAAGGTAGAGATTGAGGATTGATGGGTTTGTCTTTAAAGGTAATTATTTATAACTCTGTTCCTCCTTTATAAGAGTAGATAGATTTGCATTTGTACTTCTATCCAATTCATTAGTATTTCCTATACATTTAATTGAGTACATATAGTCTATTCATTTTTAATTTTTATGTTTATTACCCCTACTTTGTGCCATAATTTGTAGTGAGCAGTAGATTAGATTTTAATTTACTTATTATTTACTTTGTGAATATGCAAACATAAAACCTAGCTAGGGTTATTTCATAGTGTTACTTGAATAGAGTCTTTGGAACCCTCTCTATTGATTTTATTGTGGTAAGAGATCCCATGGTTAGGTCTAATAAATCTATCTTGGTCATGACCCCAAATATCTAATGTTTCAACAATCAAAAGTGTAATTAGGGTTTATCTTCTCCAAGCTAGGATTGATTAACAGGCTAGCTACATTTTCCTTTGTATACACTAGTCAACTCAACTTATGCACGTGTTCAACCTAGATTCAACTAGGGAGACAACTCATTAATTGATAATTGATTTAGTAGTTGTCTTATTCATGGGAAGTAGTCTTTGATCTATTTAGGGATATATATATATATATATATATATATATATATATATATATATATATATATATATATATATATATATATATATATATAGAGAGAGAGAGAGAGAGAGAGAGAGAGAGAGAGAGAGAGAGAATAACAAGACCTTATATGAACTCTACCAATTTTTTATAGACTAAGTTAGTGATAAGAAAATTTAAGGCCTAAGGGGAACTTTTATGAAATTTTAAGGACTAAGTCATTGCAATATAGATATTTTATTTTAATAACTCAGTCACATCATAACCCATAGTTCATGCTTAGTGAGATATCATATGTAAATATGTTTTGAAATAAGAATTTAATATTTTATTGGTTTTTTTCATTATGTTTGTTAGATAAAATGTTTGATATAATCACATTATATGTTGTTTGACATACCTTAATTTATAACCCAAGCCTCAGCCTACATCATAACAACATAGTGAAAAAATTAAAAGATTAACATTGGTTTAAATTGAAAAATATTAATTCAATGATGATAAAACCTTTGGGATGGTATATGTATAGAAGGTGCCTTGAATAAATTGTGATCATTTCTATTGATGTTTTATCTACAAATAAACTATAAATCCCATTTACTAAAGTATTCTGTATATAATTTGGTATAGAAGGTAGCAAATAAACATAAAAAATAAATAATTGTTGAATAATTTCAAATTCAAAGAACATAATAA
This sequence comes from Torreya grandis, assembly GCA_037957365.1. NCBI lineage: Eukaryota > Viridiplantae > Streptophyta > Pinopsida > Cupressales > Taxaceae > Torreya > Torreya grandis. The sequence continues at coordinate 669,885 of JARHVA010002731.1, forward strand.
TTTAAAGCATACTTAGTGACACCTTAATGTCATTATCCAAACTATTCATTTCACTTGAGACCAAAATATATAATATTAGTATTAATTTGATAAAAAAAATTGCTTTAAAATTAATCAACATCATAATTCTCAATGTTTAATCAAAATTTTATAATTATAATTTAATTTGGCATAAATAATATAAAAAATGAAAAAGGAGATATAATATTTCAAAAAATTCACTCTGTTTATATTTTCAACAAAATATTCAAATATTTGGTTACCAGTTTCTTTTTTTTTGTAGGTGCCATTACTAGAAATCTATGATAAATTGGAAAGTATTACGGCCAACTCAAACTATATGAATAAAATATATGTGAAATAAAATTTGTGTATGTATTTTCACTTTATTTATTTATACCAACATAATTTAAGTTCAATGCCTTATAGCCTATACAAATTATCAACATTATTATGTTAGTCAAAGAACTTATTACTATCCTTATTTTTTAATCTCTAAACCCTTAAAATGAACTAAGACTTCTCAAAAACACCATGATTTGTGTTTTGAGTAACATGTTTTATTATATTAAGTTATAATATATTGTATAATCCCTCTTAAATAACACACAAAATTTTGATCCAATCAAAAAACTAATTGAAACACCTTTTGCTATAACCCTCTTATATCGTTTAAAGTAGACCCCATTTCTCAAATTTTTAAACCTATCTTTGGATAATGTCAGATTAACATTTAGATAAATACTCAATAAATATTTATACATATTCTTAACATCAGTATCCACCATTGGTTTGATGATTTTGTTAACATTCCATTCAAAGGAATTTAATATATCATCTATCTCATGCCTCCACTCACTCTCCATTGTTTGAAACTCATTAACATAAAGTATTATTTAATGTGAAGATTTTAAAATAGAATTTGAATGGATTTGGGGAGATCCATATACTTAATGTAATCTTTATATTCATATTTACCTTCATCCATAACTTAAAATGTTCTATAGTTTTGTTCCTCTAGCAATGGTTTAACCCACTAATAATCTTTTGACTATTATTTTGGTTGCATGCCAATACTTTATAAAATGTGTTATCCATACTATAATCCTTTCTTAAGGGAATATAAAATTTTATCATTTGTATATATTGATTTATAGTGGGACAACACATGTATATTTCCTATTGTATTTGGATCTGATTCATTCCAAATAATTTCATGTTTTTATGATAATTATTAAATTAAATACCTTGTGGATTTTATTATTATTTATAAATTATTATTTGTATTAAAAAAATATGAATTTATTGAAATCAGATGCCATTTATACTCCTACCATCCCACCTACTTTTAAAAATAAAATCTAGCATACAAAAAGCCCAATAAAGTACAATACACATGACAAGTGAAAGTATTGATATCAAAACAACCTCACCAGAAAAATACAAAGTGAAAATAAAGTTTCATATATTATATGCTTCCTTAATAATGATATTTATTCTAAAATTAGTGTGATTTTGGATTCATACACAACATTTCCATAACATGAAAAAAAATGAAATCTTAAAGCATTTCATAGTCTTTTGCATTGAGTCAAATTATGAGATAAGAAAATGTCAATGTAATTTAGAACAATGGATAAATAAATATCAATAATGAATGTTGTTTTTCTTTGGCCATTTATTACAATTATCATCTCTTTCAAACACCTATAGACATGACTAGAAGTAATGTGTTGTGTTGAATCCTAATTTTATTGATCTATCTCCTCTAATTATTTAATTTTAAATATATGATCATCCACTTTAAATATTTTATACCCATTATTACATGATTAAAATTAATCATATCTTACCTAAATATTAAATACAACTATCCACTAAACAAAGGATTCACTAGACTATTTACATTATGGATCTAATCATAGTTATGAATTCCTTTTGCATTGTGATCATTATACAAACCGATCAAAGTCCATACTTCCCATTAGATTTGATGAATTATTCTAGTTTTTGAATAATTATCCTTCATCATAACTTTCCTTATTCTACTATCCCAATTTTAGGAATTACAAATAATGTCCTATAAATATTTCTACATGTTTTAATTTTTTACCATTAACGTCAAAAAATTTTATGTTAATTATAATACAAGTTGGATACAAAACAAAATCCAAATAAATAATTTAATCATGTAAATGGGTTTCAGTAATAACATGTGTATAATGGATAATGACATAGTATTTTAAACCATGTGTGATAACCTCGTAGATTGTAGTTTCATCACCAATTACCACTATGAAATGTAATAGACTTTGATGTTTTATTTTCTTTCCAAAAAATCCCACCAATGTATCACTTTTTTAACGCACCTAACATATTTTTTCACAAAAGTTTCATCTTCATAAATACACATAGGAATCATAACTTCAATAGAAAGCTTTGATTTTTAAGAAGCATAAACCTTTCTAACTACCTAAAAAATGTACTCTTGTTCCCTTGAAATATATGTAAATGCTTTTCTAACTTGTTTTATGATTTTTTTTGTTAAAGGTCCATTTAAATTCAAGATAATAAATTTATGTAATTTATGAGATCCTAATAAATTTATCATCTCATAATATTTAATGCATGCACTACATTTTCTCCTTAATTTGGATTTATTAAGGTTGTGAAAGATATCTTGGAAACACTTCCAAAATACCTCTTTACCTTTTAATTTTCCTTGATGATGTGTTTCGCATACATATTTTTAAAAAATAAAGACATATATTCTTTCCGTTGATGAATACAATTTCCTTTAGGGGACTTATTATAATACACAATGAATAATCCTTCATATTATCCCACCAAAGAGCTTATATTATTTGTTTATGGCTTCACCTTTATAGGTCTTGATACAAATTTTAGTTTATCTCTAACTAAGTAGTGTAATATTATCCATTTTAATATATCTCTCCCCATGTATTTTAATGGATCTATTTTATTCACAATATAATCACATCCTAAATTTACCAAAAGTGGGAACTATCTTACAAAATGTGAATGTGCATTAATAAAAATGGATATGTGATAAAACTTCCATGTAACACTTAGTACACCTAAAATTAATGTAAATATGCCATTCAATATTATTATATAATGTTACCTTATTAATATTATTCTCTATGGCCCATGATTTCAATCCCTTCTAGTCATCCAATAAGACCTTTGTGTCAGCATTTTTCCATTTATCTCAATTTAAGGATGATGTAAACCCAAACATTGTATTAATTGTTATTTTATTTAATAATTCATACACTTATTTAATGTCTAATATTAACTTTTAATATATATCACATATAAGAACTAATTGGTGCACACGTATCCATAACCCATTATTAGAGAGGATTATCATTTAAGTATGTAATTAATTAAATTTAATTAATAATATAAAATAATTAATCCATGAGTAGCTAATCTAAAAAAACATTACCATAACCCTAATATCTTTATAATTTATATAAAATCATAGAGGTATGGTAGGTGAAGTACATTGTGGATTAGTGTTAACATTTTTATACTAGAAAATTTAGCCAAATATCTTAATCTAAAAAGCTAGTGATTCTACTATTGATGTAGTTTTTATTCACGTCATAGATAATAAGTTATCACCTTTATTTGTTATAAATATTGATAATTTAGTCTATGGCATGAGTTTCATGTTGTGACTCTCATATGTAATCATAATGGAAAAGTAACATGTGACTCACAACTCATTAAAGGAAGTTCACCCAAATTATTGAAATAACACCCATGGATATGTAGACACATAAATATGGTTATAGGTACTTGATAGTGATAATTATTGACACATCCTAAACCATATGAGTTTTACCCAATTACATGACTCTTATTCGCCATTCATTTAAGCCATTTATCTACATGCAGGTTTTATCCTTTGGTTTGTATCAATACTACATATAATTTTTCAAATTATTTTTTTAAAATACTTCATACCACCCTCACACTATCTTTGGATTAGGAAAATTTCCCTTGGATTCTTTGGATAGGTTTGTGCAATCTAGGCATAATTAGTTATGTAGGCATGTTCACCTGAAGCAATGACATCCCATTCCAAATAATGACTAGTTTCAAAAATTTGAAAATATATTGTGTCTTCCTAATCATTTCATAAGTTTGGATAAATAAAAAAATCAAAATGTTTTCATATAAATACACATCAAAGGTGATTCATTATCACTATTTCCATTCACTTGGTAGATAGCTTACACATTATTACACATTGAGCAAAACTTCCTTGTTATTTTAAAATTCAAGATCACTCACAAAGATTATCCATAATCCAAGACTAAATCATCTTAAATTAAGTTAAGAGTCATCAATGTCATGTATCAAAGACATTTGTATAGATTCATACACATAGTCAAGGAGCACAATTTAACAATCAATAGAGGTGGGATAACTATGTGTGTTTGATTTACCTGCTTAGAGTATTCAATCCTTAGGTAATGTTCAATCATAAATGGGGTGATTGAGGTTAGCTCAACCCATTAAAATCTCCTCTATTTTTGTATGTTTTAAACTTTTAAAATGCCCTTATGGTTTCAAATAAAAATGAATTAAAATAATTATATTATCATGGAATAATAGATATAGTGGTCCTATTTAGGAAAATTATTATATTATATTTCTAGTTTGACACTATCAAAGTTATAATTTTTCTATTTTTTCTTGTCAGTTATTAGCCATAGCCAACTAGGACAATTCTAAAGTCAACCGACTCAAGTAGTTTGTGTTGTATTCTAGAAATAAGAGTCCTATCTATTATTAGTTTTAGATTTTTTTTTTAATAATCCTAAACATGGACAATCACATCCTTCTTTGATTTCTAGTTGCATATATTTGAAACATTCAACATAGTTCCTGATTTTATGCGAGTACATTTATTTTGTGTTTTCCAAAAATAATATCAATTTCCAAAATAATAATTTTTCATCTTTTTAAAAATTTTAATATTATGATAACTATCTATTTTTACACTTTTTATAAATACTCATTTATTGTTTTAAAAGAATAATGTAAAAATTATTGGTTAACTCGTATTATTTTTTCCACGTCACTTTTCCTTTCAATTTTCATTCTAAGATTTCAATTGACCTTCTAAATTATAGACACTAAATATAAATTGCATTTGACCTCTTATATTTATAATTCATAATTTCATTTCAAAAAAGTCTTTGATTTCATCAGCTTTAAATTTTATTTTTCTTCTTTCCTTATTTCTTAGAAATTATGTTCTTGTAGTTTTAATACTCATAAGAGTTATTTTTCTAGAGAAATTCATCTTTACTTTTACTTGAGATGTGGTGTGATGGGTACTACTCCATTACTCAAGGCATTAGACAATAATATATATGGATTTTAAGAGATTTTTTTTCACATACCTCATAGTATATCATAAGCTCCTAGATTATTTTCATCTATAGGAAACATTCAACTATTTGTTCTTGTAGTGAACTAGTAAATAGCTATCCCTAATAAGTTAATATTGATGTACCTTATAGATGGGATAGTGTGGTTATAAAGTAATCAAATCCTTTGTAGTTAGTTTTATTTTTGTCTTATTCACTATTTTATGACAAGGATTAGTATATCTAAGGGCCTACAAAGTAAACATACCATATCTAGCTACACCCATTTTCCTTTTTCTTTTACACCTTTGCATACCCCTTAAGAATGTTATCTATTATATTCCTCTAAGTCATAGTGTTATATTAAGTGAAAATCTTATGGAGTATATTCATATTCCTTTATACTCTTTTAAAATGGACAACATGGACACTTTTCATCAATATGATAATATAAATCCTCAAAATTACATCCAAATTGAATATGATGTAAGTGGTGAATATGATACTCAAGACAATGGAAATATGCATGATGATTAAGATAATCATGCAATATCTAATAGAATTTATTCCAATGAAATCAATGGGATAGATCATGAATAAGATAAATATTTGTCCAAATTCCATCAAGGACTTCAAAAATAATCCAAAAAATTGGATAAAATTATAAAATTACTCCTAATATAAGATTGCACATCAATAAAATATTGTGTCATCTCAATCAAAACACAAAGAATTTCCTTTTAGAGTTGTTAATTCTGTAATTTTGAATTCTCTAGTTATTAATATTACTTATTTTCATATATCAATAACATCAATTACATATGTTCCAACATGCTTAGGTTTGGGGGCACACCATGGTTAAAAATATATTAACATGCCAATTTATATAAAAACATCATACATACTACCCTTGATTAATATGTAAGGTCCAGTACAAACCTTGCCTGATGCATAATCTCTCAAGAAATTATTACAGGCTTACATGCTAAGGTATTGTAATTATATCAATGTTTCTCTAGAGATAATCATTAAATGGGCTTCCATAATTTTTTTAACAATCCTTTGGCACATGAGTGTCACAACCCCAAAAAGAAACCCCCAAAATTTCAATAGTTTTAAAAGTTATTATCCTAATTTTAAATTAAATATATGTGCATGATTTTTGAAACCTTCTCATGGTAACCAAATGAATGCTTTCACACTTCTAAGTTACATTATTAACACCAAGTTCCAAAAATAACATCAAAATTATATTTTCTATTCATAGTTAATCACTTTAACTTTATGGGACTTCCACCTCTGTAATTTAATAAATGTAACAATAGAATAGCCATAATGAAAATAGTTTTTCTACTAAATACTCAGGGTACAAGACATAAATCTAGTGTTTATTTCGGTTTATCAAATTGAATTCATAGTTAAGAAAAAAATCCTAAATTAATGATTGAGAGTATTTCATATAACTCTTAAACATTACTAGAGATAATCATCAACCTACAGTCTCCTTTGGATGGATTAGCCCATAAGAAAATTTTATCATTGTATTTAATCATAGATTGTATTGATTAAAACTTATTTACCTCCAAAATTTATTAAACAGTCAATCACACTGTGTTTTTATATTGTAATCACTTAAGAAAAGAATCTTAAGAAATATTAGGGTTTGATAACTAACAATTTCCTCAAGCATTACATATGATAAAACCAAGTATGATATTCTATAAAACTAATTCATTAAACTAAATAAATTACTTTAATTACTTATACCAAATATTAAAAAACATTAATTCATCACAAGTCTGATTCTTCATTCACATTTCATGTGAATCAATGTACAAAATAAGTCAAGTGAGTAATCACATCCATCATATTTAGAATTATGAATCATAAATTACACTTTATTAGGACTTCACAATCATTAGGATCTCAATAGATCATAGTGACACAAGTGGTGTATTCATGAATTTTATTGGTCATATATCACCTTGGAAATATTTCCACATTAGTCACTTACAAAAACAAAAAATTTCCAAACAATAATCATCTACAATAAGGAAATTAAGTAAAAATGAATCAAAAAAATAATTCAACACTTTATTATCACCAAAACACATCTCTTAATACTCATCAAATAATAAAATTTAATGTAATAAATAATGATTTAATTGCATGATTTTTTTTCCATCTTGAGAATATGATGAATGTGACCAAAAAGATGAGTTCTTTAATTAACACCTCAATCAAAATAACAAACCAACAAATGACTTAAAACATATATTGATGCATTTAATACTTATAATTATTTTACCAAACACTAATTTAAGGTTCCTAACATAAGTATCCCTTGTGTCCTTATTGTTTTTAAACTAAGTCAAATGATTTCCCTAATAAACTTGATACTACCATTCTTCCACATTATCTATTTTTTAAAAACATATAACATTCATAATAACTTATAGTTTTACAATCCAATGTGATAGACTCAATTATGTTAACACATTTTACTCAACACCTACCTAAAACATCATTCACTTATAAATCAAACTAAAACAATTATTAATTTCACTTCACTAAAACTCAACATAGTTATCTTCCTTATCCTTATAATCATGCCTATATAAATGACTAAAAAATGAGTAACCCATAATTTTTTAGGATATTTCAAAATACTATGAATTTTACAATTTTAAAGCCTTTAGTGGTAATGAGAAAACACATCCTAAAATATATATAAATGAAATATGACTTTTACATCATTAATTAGTGATTTTATTCTCTAAAAGAACTAATTTTTCCAAGTGCTTTTAGTACTTTAAATCCTGATTTTATTCTCTAATTTTGCCAAGTGATTTTTAGAATACCTAGAAAGATAACAACAAAGTGAAAGTGAATATGGGTAGAGATAGAGATAATTTTGAGTTGATTTCCTATTCTAACATTAAGAAAAATGATCATGTTTGGTAAAAATTTGGTCATCCTAGGTAAAGCCCATACTAAAGGGGTGAAAAAATCTCTCATCAAATGGTCTCCCACCATTCTTCAACGTGTCAAATTAAATTTTGATGGGGCAACAAAGTGGAATCTTGGTCCAGCTGGGGTGGGTGGTTTGATCAGGGATTCTTCAAGAAACATCAAAGCAACTTATGAAAGACCACTTAAAATTAAAAAAATCATGTTATTGTAGCCTCCACGACCTTGTGGGGCATTAAAGTGGTAGTCAAATTGGGTTCTCAATTTATTCATATAAATGGGGACTTAATGAATGTCATTAATTGACTTAAGGGCCTATCCCCATCTTCCTAGAACATTTTTGGAATCATCAACAATGCTAAATCCCTTCTCGACAATTTTAAAGGAGTTATTATTGAACATGCTTATTGAGAAAGAAATAGGGGAGCTCATTTCCTTGTAAATATAAGGGTATTTAGAAGTGATTACGTCACTTGGCATGATGGAGAATTTTTGGATGATGTCATCTGAATAGTTGAAAAGGAAAAGGGACTTGCCATTTAAATTCATGATGATTATTTTTTTAATTTTAGATTGTGGGTTAAGCATATGGATTTACACACATAAAAATCCATCTTTTCCAAGGAATGGCATGAGGGTCAGTCATCATGCCCTTACACCTATCTCAAGACTGATTATTTCTCTACCTGCTTTTATTCTCTAATTTTTCCAAGTGATTTTAGAACACCTACAAAGATAACAACAAAGTGAAAGTGAATATGGGTAGAGATAGAGATCATTTTGAGTTAATTTCTTATTCTAACATTAATAAAAATGATCATGTTTGATATAAAATAGTAAAAGGGGGGTTATCCCCATTTATGGAATGCCTAGTGGGGCATGATACATCACTCTCAAGGGATTTTTCTCATAGTTGGAACAACTATGAGGTGAGAATGCATGGGCTTAAGATTCAAATTATAAAGGATCTAATTAGGGAGATAATAGGAATGGAATTCCATGAAGTAAAGGCATTCAAAGACAAGCATCGTAAGGAGGAACTCATGCAAAAAAAATTAGGAAAGAGAAGGAAAAATATAGGCCTAAACCATTGTCCAATAAAGGCTATATGCATGTTGATTTGCCAAGAAAATGGCTAAAGGTATGTCTCCAAATAATGCATTATATCACTTTGGAAGGTAAACACACCATTATTTATTTGCATCATTTCCTACTTTTGAACCATTTCAAGGGTCATCTTGTCAATATCCCTTTCTTTTTACTACAATCTTTGGAGGTTTTTGTTTTAAATTTCAAGAACCCTATCACAAATCTTATCCATTAGGGTCTCATTTTCCTACTGATCAAAAGCGGGGAACTGGTCTAGTCTAAGACCTTTTCATAGGTTATTTATATTAATAGTGATAAGGAGGATTTGGAGGTGGAGGGTGATAAACCCTCAATTTCTGAAGAAGAGAATCAAGGGAAATAGGTGGGGGCTTATAGTGCCTATGCACAAAAAAATCACAAATTTGATTTAAGAAGCCCCTCTTTCACTTCTAAAGGAAAATCCACCTAGGGGTTGATGGTAATAAGGGTGTCAAAGATTCACACTAGAAACTTCATACCGAAATCACAATCTAAAATCTCTTTTGCAGAGAAATCTTAGAGGAATTCGAGAGGTTAAGTAATTTTCTTAGTTTTAACATGTTTGTGGTTCATGATGGTAAGACCCCTAAGACTCACAACTCTAAAG
>JARHVA010002731.1:685000-887500 GCA_037957365.1 Torreya grandis
CACATTAATTCAAATAAAATTTTATATAAAGACAATGAAATCTCATGTGTTATTATCAAAATTTTAGATTCCAAATACTCACAAAAATATTCCAATAGAAATGAGAAATAACATGGTTAAAGTGTCATAATTGGATTTGTACCAATGATGGTATCCACAAGCAATCAAAATATATATGCATAATAATGAATATTCATAACACCTGGTGGATTAAACAAATCTCTAATTTTTGCCTCTTTTTGATATACATATATGAGTCTATTGCACCTATTGGACTATGTATTCTAAGCCCGATCCTAGCTCAACTCACACAAGTATTACCTATAGTCATCAGAGGACATCAACAATACCAATTTGAAAATAAATTGCAATTCATAAAAAAATCTTTAAAAATGTTACAAATGTATGCATATATCATTAAAATTTCATAATGCATAAAATAAAAATTAATCATATTTGATATAAAATGACTCAATGGTCTAAAATTGTTTCAACAAATTAGAATAACAAAACATATTATTACTGCATGCTTGGGTAAAAAATGACAATTAAGATAGCCTCTTACCCACTACCAACATGATTTGTACCTACTAATTTATGAAGATAAAGGTGATCCTGATAAAAATATTTGATCATTTGATGTAACATGCTTGGACTATACATACAATGACAAATTATTAACCAAGCTCTTTCCAAGAAGTCTCAAATACTATATGTAATGATGAGTCTATGCTCTTACACTTTAATTAGGTAGAGAATATGTTCTTCGATAAATCATTTAGCAGATAAATTTATATCATTCTTTTCTATCAACATTGGGTGAAAAAATAATACACCATATGTTCATTATACATAAATTGGAAAATATCAAGAAAGGGTTAGATGAGCCAATCAGGTGAATATGTTCTTCGATACAAAACTATGCTAGATAAGAAATGGGAAATTATATGAAAGATAATAAATTACAATGTTTCATAAAAAAACACATAAAATTCAGATTTATTTACACAAAAGTTTCTATCACCACAACATGAGTCTATCATGTTTGACAAATTCAAATATTTTCATGAGTTATGCCATACAATAACATAAATAGAAATTGGGATTATAGAATTGAATAAGATAAAATATACACCATATGTTCCATCTATTTCAAATATAAATTTCATTTTGGAGAAAACAATCAATTGTAAATCTACAACATCAAATATAAAAACATAAATAATGAATAATAAGCAATGGTCAATGCAATATCACAACCAACAAATAATATTCAATTGAAAACTCTACCAAGGAAATTTTCAAGGTTGCCACAACCTCCTCTAGTTCTATTACATAAAGTAATTGATTGTAATCTCATATCTCTCCCTCCACCATTAGATATTGATATGAGAAATTTCAAGTCATGTTTTGGTACATAGTAAAATTGGTGGCTAGGTATTGATATGCAACACATAATATGACCACCATAGATGTATTGGGAATTATAAAACAAGTTTTTTAGACTAAGGAAAAAGATACAAGATCTTATTTATGATCATATTGTTGTTGTTTTACTTCTTTGTAAGTCATAGAAAAAATTGTAAGCTTGATTTATACAAATGATAGATTTTTACCTACTGAGCTAAGGAACACCCAGATTAGGAAGATAGAACACAACATTGATGAAGATGTATTTGAATATATCTCCCACATGAAAACATTGAAATAATAATACTACACAACTAGTGGAAATATAGATTGATGACATAGTTGATGTTTTTCATCACATTAAATGGATTTAGTTATACATACACATTTTTTTAAAATTCTATAGCTTGGTGATAATATTAATTGTGCTATCTTTGAATCTATTTACGAGTTGTTGACTCAACATGAATGATAGTTTACAAAGAATAAGAGTGTGCCTACTAAAGAGGCTCACTATACAAAGAAAATATCCCACATAGAGATCATTTCCATGTACATCAATAATTTTAGACTAATTATTTTAAGTAATCTTTGGGTCATTCTTTGAGACACTCTCCACATCGTTATATATGGTCTCCATAACATTCTCATCAACACTCTCTAGAATCTTCAAAATACAAACATCATAGGCATTATTCTCACTCTTGTGGTTATTTTAGTGATTCAACTTATTCTAGATCTTATTATCACAAGAAAGAGCCTGAATATTTCAAATGTGGTGGTATTAGACATCTTGCAGATCTATGTCTTCAATGACCCTGTTGTCCATATAAAAATAAATTTGATAAAAAAATATGTGGATCATTCTAGTGGTATATCTTATGGTTACTCCAATTTTTCAAGTTATTTTGACACCTCCTCTAATAAATAAGCATATTATATGGCTGAGGTCTATGGTCTTGATGGGATTAATAATTTTTTTGAGTGATTAGTGATTCACCCATCTTGTGCGAGATAATAGGCTCAAGACTGAGTCTATTAGAGTAGTAGTTTTTTGGATTATGTTCTTATTTTTAGTTCCATTTTTGGCTTTCTATAATTGATATTCATGACATGAAGTAGACATGATTATTTTATTTTTTATCTCATTACACAACTTCTCACCTCTCTCTTGATAGGGGAAAAGATATAGCATTTGATTGGTCTTCGATCAGTCATCGGTGACAGTACAAGATGACATGGGTTGATAGAACCTTTAATAATAAAAGGTAGTCAACATTTGTTTTACATCAAGGAGATGTGTTATAGATAGTATGGGTTGGTCACTTTTCTTACAAGACTTGATTATGTTCTACTATAATATAATATAATTATCATAGGGGATGAGTAGGCCTTGATTGTGTTCATCAACCTTTTATGTTATAACTCACATGATAATATTCTATATGGAGCACCATCAATTTTAATCAATACCAAGACATATAGTGTACTAATTGTAGTTACTTTAGAGTTTCTTTGATGAATTCATAGTCATCACTCTCATGTTTTTCTTATATATCCATTTGGATCAAGGGGAAGTTTGTTGGTTCATTTTATGATCCAAATTTTTTATTTGTTTATTTAATTATTTTACTAGGTTATTTGTTAGGTTAGTTAAAGCTTGTTAGTTGGTTTATTTATAACCAACTTGATTAAGCTTGTTAAATGATTATGGATATACAAAATAAATTGAATATTTATATTGAGTATATATTTTTTCCTCTGATACGTAGAGCCAACAATAGTTGGTTGTCATACCTATTTAAGAGCACAATAAAAATAAATTTATGGCACCCATATAAGAGAATATTTTAGAATAAGTTGTTTCACCTATATATAATCATTTTACATACTTAGTAAAAAGGAAAATGTTACACATTCCTAAGTAGTATGTTGCATATCAAAGAGTTACCCAAGGTTTAAATAAATATAAACTTATATAGTATGTCCTAAGGTAGTACCTCAAATAGGTCTATATGTTCCAAATGAGTAGAAACAATGATACCTTATTCTATTATACAACATAATTGACCATGTAAAACACATTATTAACAATAAATCATATAAATTATTATATAAGCATAGAGTAAAATAGTTGAATTACAATACCTAATACCTTTCTAGATTCAGACTCATCTACACGTAGAATGTTTTTCCCATGAAAAATCATCTTCAACATATATTACCCAAGAACACACTATGGTCCTCCATTTGATGGGATAATAATATAGTTATATTCAAATGTGTAAAAAATAATAAGAAAATTCAAATATGTAAAAAAATTTAAAAAAATTCTAATGTGTCTAAAACATAAATAACTTTCAAAATATTTTAAGAAAATAAAAAATAAAACTTTAGCACAGCATGAGTTCCTTGTTTACTTATTTACATATGTTACTTATCACATATTTGGTAGATATAATATTATTTTTCTATACACACATGCATTTAAAGAGGTATATGAATGTCATCAAAGATATACATATTTTACATGGATTCTTAGATGTTGGATTCCCTTATACTTAATGGTCATGCCTATGTTGGGGGCATCTTATTCTATAAGTTACATTATTAATTGGTTATATATTTCTATGATCTCTTGTCACATTCAACTACCTATATTACTAGTGTCTTGATGACTACTAATATATTACATTGTGATACACGAATATGATTCTTTGATATGATATGACATTGGTACATATGGATGGAGTAGACTAGTTTTCACTTATTATATACTCATGTGATGTTAATTTCTTTCATGAGAGTCTAAAAATTATTTTATTATTATGTGTAACCTTTGGCCCTTATATGTAATAATTTATTGAACACGTCTATGAGATTTATGCTTGGCATGCAAGAGATTTTAATATTTTCATTACTTATGTCCCTTGGTTCTATGTTTTGTGTGACATTTGAAAATGTCCCTTTTTGTGACATTCTTCATGTCTTTTCATGCAAACCTTAACTTTGTTTTTTTTGACATATTTATGTCCATTGTGTGTTTCCCTTGGCCTTATTATATGTCTTTGAATGAAATTTCATGATATTATGTGTTGTGATTGTTGTGTTTATTGAACATTATTAGTGGTGCCATGATCCATATCATGCACTTTTAATTCCTAATATAATTTATATATTGTTACTTTACTACATACCTAATTTCTATATCTATCTATACATGGCATTTTTGTACCTCATATTTAGTATGTTACATACATGATTCAATGAAAATTACATAACTATGATGAAATAATATCCACATGTTATCATAATACTACATGAGTATCTCTTTATCACATGATATAATTAACTCTTCTTTTGATATGATTGACTTTCAAGCTATGTCTCTAATTTCAAAAATAGTGCATCATAGTGGGCTTGTCTTAGAGATCCAATCCTCCATGATTAGATAAAAAAATATATTTTGGATAAATTACAAGTTTCAAAGATACAAAATATATGTTTTAAAGGATTCAAAGTAATTCATAAATACAACCTATGAAAGATATTGACACATCAATAAATATTATAATGGAAAATGACATGAATTTTCACTCAATTTTAGAACACTCAAAGTAAAAAATTATACAAAATTGAATTCATATGCATAGGAATATGAAAATTAGTTACAAGATCAATGTTTTAAACTAAAAATACAATTATAATTGAGAATATATATGATATAATTATGTATCACATAACATCGATTTAGAGGGAGTGATACTTGTTCATATTCATATACACATATTTAAAATTTCAAAGTTATGATTTAAAATGCATGATACTTGTTAGCTAAATTTTGACTACCATAGACTAGTTTTATAAAAAACTTGTATTGTCAAGCCTTCACCATGTTTTTCAAGCCTGAAAATATTTCATAAGGCATGGTTATCAATTTTTAAGGTATTGTTGACAAGTTTAAGGTAAGTGACTTCCTAATGTTATACTTATCTAGTCATAGTGTGTCTTGGTCAAAGGGGTCAAAAGAGAGTCAAAGGTTGAGAGAGATTTATCATGCCATGTAATCCAAGTCAAAGTCATTTAATGTGGTCCATGGTTTGTAAAAGTTCATTAAATGAAGTTAATATTCATTTCTAATGTTGCATCTCACTTTGACATGCTTATTTGATCATTTGTAATGTGAAAGAAGAGAATATGGTAAAAAGGTGGTACATTTATAGAATAATTGAGTGGTTCACACACCATCCCATGTTCATATATGTGTGAGTGAGATTAGAGAACACTTGTTGATTCACTTCAATTAGTTTTTATGTAGACAATGATAGTTCTTAAGAAAAAGGTGGCAGTTTTTAAGAAGTTTGTATAGGTTATAGAGATAGAATCACTTCTAAACACTCTTATAAATTCTTCCAATTCATATAGGTTTAAATATATTTAGTTTAGGATATTTTAAACTCAAACAAGGAAAAAACTATTCATATCTCCTATTGCTCTCCTTGGTAGCTCTAGAAGGTAGTTTGTTTTTTAGTGGGTACAAGTAGGAGAGAGAAAGTTGGAAGCTTATATATTAACCATAGGAGGGGAACCTAATTAACTTCCACTTTGTGGCATATTTATCTGGTTAATACCCTTAAATTTATGAATAATCATTAAGAAGTTAAGGGGCATAAAATGAACTTCAATTACCCACATGGGTCAGTTTTCTTCAAGTGTGGAGTTATGATGTCAAAAAAATTGATGAATATGATAAGAAATGGTATTTTGAACATCATTATAGATTTTCAACATCATTTATATCTATTTTTCTTCATGATCATGTATAATGGAAGATCTAAAGTCTTCATTTTGGTAATTTATACATGATAATATTATGTGCAAGGAACATGGTGTCTTACCTTATGCATGAGTGAATGAAATCAACATCCACAAAGTGTGTTTGAGTTATATATGGTCTCTCATGATCCAATAAATTTTTAGTGGTTGATAAGTTCTAAGCTTTGAGATAGAATAAGGTCTTCTTAAGAGCCTTCTAAAAGAGTATGGTGAGCTTACAGGTCTGAAGACCTATAGGTCACCATCAACATCAAATGTTGTATTTATGGATTCAATAATATATTTTTAAGATATAATGAGATAAATTTAAACACCACAAGGTATATTTTCAATTCAAACTTCTTTTCACTTTGCAATCCAAACAAGACTGCATGCTTGAATAGGGCTGTGTAAGCTTAAAGAAGGATTATGATTTGACTACATGGGGACACTAAATAATAACTCCAAACATAGTTTAATCCATTTAATAATATTTCCAATAGTCAAACCAAAATAAAATAAGATAAAAATATATTATAATTAAGGTTTGGGCCTCAAGTGATAGTCAACAAGTCAAAATGGGTATATACAGGCATGTGTATGCTAAGTGGAGTAAACATTAAACTATTTATTGTTTAATTGAATATATGAGGTCATAATAGTGTAAATATAAAATTAAATTCATGATATAATCTCTTAATATCATCAATATTTCCAATGAATGAGGAGGACATGCAAACTTACAGTCACACTACCCATGAGCACACACAATCATGTTTTGACAAGTTAGAGAAATTGATTCAATAGTTACATGACAAATCATGAATTTGAATAGTGTAAAAGGTTTATTTTTAATGACTAAATGATAATATATAATTTAATGATAATTTATTTATTGAGTAAAGATAAAATGTGGGATTAGACCTATAGTATAAATCACCACCTATAGGCCTATCAAGGCAAAATGGAAAACATTGTGAAGAGTGATGAAAGGAAGTTTGAGGATTTTTTAGATAGACTAAAATTACTCAACCACTCAACATATATTTAATCATCAATAAATGTAATATCTATCTCTATGTTTATAGTCAAGAGTTTAAATGATCACCTATAGACTACTTGTAGGTAATACAAACAAAGTAAAAGTTGTATGGAGAGTAGAAGGTCTATTGAAGAGTTATTTGAAGCATATATAAATTTATAAATTTCCTAAACTGTATTTTCAAACTTATAAACTTACAAACTACAAAAATATTCCTAATCCATAATCGTAGTCTTGCCATTAACACTTACAAGCCTGTCAAATTAAAAAGGGAAAAAGAGATAAACTAAGTATGAGAAGTCAAGATACATGAGTGGATAGAATATTTATGAGGGAAAATAATGTTCCTATATTTTTAAATGTTATAAAAATTTCAGAGCCAACAAAGAGATGATAAATATTTAGGTTTGCATTCATGAACCCAAACTGTCATCTACAGGTCTGTGTTTGGCAAGATCAAAAACATGTATATGATTATATTGAGATTAATCCATAAAATTAAGAGAGATGTATTAGAATAAAAAATAAACATATTATATTATTAGAACTTATAAAATGGGTGGCTAAACTCAAAGAAGACATTGAGGGCTAAAAGAGATGTACATGTCTAAAACCCTCAAAGGTCTACTACAATTAATCAAGCCAAACCTTGAACACATGACACCTAAAATGAAATGAAAAACATATTAAAACATATTTAAAAATGATTAAAATATCATGGATATTTTTAAGAAAAAATTCTTGTAAATTTTATGGAGTTTTGTACCCAAAACCATACTCTTAGTCCTCACACAGTCTGGTCAAGGCATACTAGTCTATCCTACTTTTTGGCATAAAGAGGCTACATAAACTTTCATCTTCTCAAAATATCTTGAGTTTGGGTTATTGAAATTAATAAAAAAATATTTTTTATACTATATATACAAATATGTAGTGCATATACATTTTTCCATTTTTTACAAAAATCAATAAGTTTTTTTAGGATTTATTTTCTATTTTTTTATGGCTTGCTAGTGGGATATAGTATGAGAGGCCATTTTTGAATGATAATAAATATTTGGAGGAGTTTAATTTTTTTTAAATGTCATTATAGGTGATGAATAATATCTCCAACTTCAAATTATTATCATTTATTCACTCATTCATCCCCACACATGTATAAGCAATCTTTAAGAATGGAGGTCTCTCCAAACCTTGTGTTTATCTTGTGAAGGAGATCAAGGGGTATCTTATTTTTATTATAGGTGTATTGAGTATTTTCATGGGATATAATTCTCATATTGGATTTTTTTGGGTCTCCCTACTCCCATATTCTATTATTTGTTCTTGGTTTAAGTCCCTATACTCGATGAACCATTGTTAATATGGTGAACACCTAAAACCCTCTTAAACCCCTTGTAGTGAAGTGATGAGAAAGATATGCCATTAAATGCATTAAAATGAAATTTTTTGACATTTAAATTAATTTGGTGACATTCATATATTTCATTGACATCTAGATATGGTATTTGGTGGCATGTGGGAAGAATATGGTGTATGTAATTGGCCTGAGAGTCTAGTTACATGCTTAATTATGAGTATCCATGGTGGTAGTAAGTCTTCAAACCAAGTGGGAAGGATTTTAAATCCTATAAAAATGTTTTAAGGTTTTTTATTCCCATTTTTATACTTCCTAAGAGGATACATAGTCTATTCAAGTCACTATTTTAGGTCCAAAAGATGACTGCACTATTTTACTAGCCAAGAAGTTTAATTGTAGACCTAAAGAGTAGTGTTGAAGAGATTTATTCTAGGATATTAAGTTTTCATATGATTTTTAAGGTAATAAAAACCCATAGTTAATTATTATAACCTATTAATTTCTTGAGAAGTCACTCTAATCCCTTCCTAAGACTCAACATGTAGTTAGGCTAGGGTTTTGACCATTTATTGGTTCACCCATCCATACAAGGTTATGGATAATAAAATTTGATATGGAGAATTGTTAGTGGGTATATAGATTTAATAAAATTCTTATTGTAGGTTTCACATGTTTTATATGCCAATGGAGCCAAATCTCATTTTTTTAGGCACAGAGGCATAATTGAAGGCTAATTAGAGAGAGAAATAGGTGGAGTAAGTGTACTTGTATTTAATTTTTTGAAATGAATTTTTATATATATATGTAAGAGAATAATATGTACTAAAAAAAATTATTATTTTTTTAGGATCATCTATATATTTTTCTACATGAGGAAGTTTGTCTATTTTGAGGGCTATAAGGAAATAAAGGCAAGCAAGAGGTTTAAGTGTGAAATCGAGTGTTATTAAGTTTTATAGAAGTTTTATAAATTAATTATAAGTTATTAATGATGAAATATTTCATTAATGAAGTTGGAAAAAAAAATTGAAGCATTTGAGCCCAAAAAGAGCTAGTGAAAATTGCATACTTTTGAAGATAAAAAGAGAAGCCACAAAAATTTTAGAAGATTGGTGTTTAAACCTTTCAATCATGCCATATGTAAGTTAGATAATTTTTAACTATCCTATTAGGTTTGAATTTTTAGTCTCAAAAGGAATGAGTTAGATCCAAGAACTCAAAATTTCCCAAGTAACCTCTTATGCCAATTTAAAGAAGAACATCATTAGGCAATTGTACACATGTTAATGAGAACCCTCATGACTATTCTATCACTCAATTTATTGCATTAAAACTTTCTCCATGATGAATGAAACCTATCAATGATCTTCTATGCCTATTTTCTCTATCTCTCTCCTTCTTACATTTTCCTATATATACAACCTTGTTTGGATTTTCAAAAGATCTTCACATTGGTTATGGTGAAGCCATACCAAAAATTAACTCTTATAATTTCCTATTAGAATAAATTAAATATTGATATTATACTTTAATTTTTCATAAAATGATCTTGAATGGGTTGTTTTGATGAAAAATTAGTGATAGTAAGTGTGCTTCCTTGCATTTGTACTTCTTGTTCATGCCCCTATGTAAGCTTATCTTATTTCACAGGTCATAGTAAGTGTTATACATGGTTTTCCTAGTTAGATAAATGATAATTCATTAGTGTCTACTATTATAATATCTTGGGTGATCATCCTAAGTTATTTCAACCTTCATAACCTTCATATTAAAGCACTAGTGTGATAAGGACTATTTTGAAATGGCATAATCAGATTGTAAGTTAGCATTTCATAGTGCATTATTACAAAGATGATGACCTGATGTTTTGTGAATCACTTATGATTTTATTTTTAAAAATTATCTTTCATATTTCCCTTTTCCAATTCAATCAAGTAGTATAGTTGTTAGTGTAGGTGTTGTACTTGGGAGCTAGCCCAAAATCTATAGGTTTGGTCCACTTAAAGGTCACCCACAACATAGGATCAATCCCATTGCATAAATCAAGTTGAGATTTCTTGAAGCACCCTTTCAAGTTCAAAATCTGAGCTATAATATTTATACCATGCCCAATGAGACAATTAAAAAGAAGTTGTCTAAGATCGATGTTGGTCTTGGTAAAAATGTAGCTATAACAACCTTATTTTTGTAGCATCTAGTGACTCCAATAGGTTCTAAGTTCTTGGTTGCTAACTAGTGATCCATTTGTCATGAAAAAGGTGAATAAAAGATTAAAATTGAAATGTTTCTTTTTTTAATTTGTTGAATTACCTTTATAATCAGTCAAAATAAAGAGGTTTCCTCATACTCTCCCTTATACTAAGTCACCTAGAATAAATCTTTATATTACCTTCTATCCATGTCTTCCTAAGGCTAATAGTATGGATATAAATCTTGCCTTCATTTTTTTCAATGGTAGTTATCACTTAAACCACTCGCAATATGATGACATACGAGTTGCTTCCCTTAAGATTTTACCTTATTTTAGCGGATAAACTTCTCTTACTCCCATTGAACATATAATGGATATGGTAAACTTTTAAAACATCCATAACATAAAAAAAGAAAATGTGGCCATAGGGTTACTAGAAACTAGTTTTAAAAGGATTTGGAATGGTATAAAACCTTAGACCCTAATTCCATTGACTCATGGGATGACTTGGGAGGGAAATTGAGTAAGAGATTTGAAGATAACAATGATCATTTATCTTTGGCTAAGAAATTGACCACCATAAAAATATCCCCTCAATAATTAATGAAATATTTCAATGATAGGTTCCAAAATTCATGGGATAATATCCCAATTCTTGTAAGACCCATACAAACTATGCATTCATATATTACTTGAGGACTTTGAATAGTGATATAGAAGTTATGATTCAATCTATGGGTGGAAATACCTTACCAAATACTTATGAAATTTATATAAAAAATGAGAAAAATATGATCCAATCTATAAAGCCTAATATAATTCCCCCCATTCCTTTATTTCTTGACATTCAACCCTCCACTCCAACTCTTTCTCCCATTCCTACCATAACTAATCATGAGTTGTTTGCCCCTAGTCAAGTAAACAAACCAAATGATGTAGAAGGGATACCTAAGACTCTTGAAAAAACTTCATGGAAATAGAGAGGAAAAAAATTCAATATCATATAACTTACCAAGATCCATACCAATAACATCATCCCTATCAATAAAATAGGCCACCATTTTAAGGAATTTGTTAAGGACAAGGCCATATCACTAATGTTAGATTATACAGAAGTTTTAACCCAAAATTTTCCTCTACATCATAATATCTGGTATCCACTCAAAAACATATAATGAAAGAGAAATAATGGACCTATTAATTAAATTAATAACATGATTAATCTATTAATCAAGATGGAGGGTTGAATCAAGCTTGTATGGCACAAGATAAAACTTTTCCTTATCTAACAAAAGATGAAGCTTCAAATTAGGTTATGGCTATTAGAGATCAAGGTCAATCAAGTGATAAAATTGTAAATTTTAAATAAGAGTACTATTTTATATTAAATCAGTTGGGTATCTCAAGTAGGGTGGTGGATAGTTCTATTGTATCCAACACTAGGTCTAAGAAGAGCGTTGTTGAAGAAACACAAGATAGTGGAAAACATCTAGCTAAAATTACATTTATGACTCAAGTGATGAGATATCCTAATTTACCTTTAAAATATCAATATTTATAAATAGATAATAATGAAAAGAGTAAATTTATACACAAAAACAATAAGGCCCAAAGTGATGTCATAACTCCTAGAGAATAACCAAGAATTTGTGCTTCTTTTCTCAACATAGTGGATCAAATGAAAAAAATTCATATAAGTATACCTATGTGGGACACTTTGTCTAATTTTTGAAAATATATATGATATAAGAGGATATATATAATATCATCTCATCATTAGGAGAAGGAAGAAGGGTATTGTTATTTTCAAAAATACATTCAATATTAGTGAGTCACAACGAGGTAAAGTGAACAAGACTCACCCCATCTATGTTTTAGTGTTCAATGGTGATTATTTGGTGCATAATTTTATGATATATAATGAGTCTATAATTTTATTCATGCAAAAACAAATATCATATTATCTAATCCTAAAATATGAGACTAATACTAAAGGTGTGTTATAACTAGATGGGTCAGCCATTAAGATAGTTGATGTTATCAAAGGCTTGAATCTAACTCTTCATGCTTGCTGTAATTTATTCATTTGTCAATATTTGGTTATTTTTTACTTACCACTGTAATTTTCCCTTTTATTATCAATATAATTCACAAAAAAATATTTTTGGTTGCTTATCATCAAATTGGTCCTACATGGATTTTTGGACAAGATATAACACCAAAATCACCATAAAATCAAAACCTATTTAAAGGTTTCATATTGACCCATATAAACCAGATGTTACTATTGAAAATTATGATATGATTTATGAGTAGGATCAACCTAATGACTAATATCTAATTTTTCCTCTTGAAGACATTTCAAATCTCTTCCTTGATGAATGGGGGGTAGAAAATCATGAGTTTGACCCATATAGAGGTGTTGAAGAAGTTAGTATTAGGGTCTATTGCTTACATGAAGAAGTTATATCCATACCTTCTATTTATAATCCTAATGATGATAGTGATTGTTTGTGGAAGTGTATTTTTTGATGGCTCAAGAAACAAAAATGGAGTAGGTGCAGTAATTATGCTTATTTCTCCATCAAATGAAAGGTATTATTTAGCCATTAGATTTTAGTTTATTTGTACTTGAAATACAATTGAATATGAAGATATTATTCATGGGATTAAATGGTCAAGGAAGAATGGAGTAAATAAATTAAAAGCCATTGGAGATAGTCAACTAGTTGTACACCAAGTAAGAGGTAAGAATGCATCTAAGAACACATTGTTGAAGTCCTAAAAGCATAGAGTTTGGAAGCCTATTAAGTATTTTGAATATTTTTACATAAAATAAATCTCAAGGGAAGAGAAAAAACATTATGATAGTTTGGAATTAGTTTAATTAAAATTTGACATCCCCAATGATGTCAAGAATCTAAAAACTCAACCACACATCATGGTAGTTGTAAGGCCTTCAATACCATACAATGATGTCAATTGGAAGGTTTTTGAAAGTGATAAATAAATAACATGTTTTATCCAACAAGAGGTTGAATTTTATTGAAAAGTATAAGAAAATTTACAACACCAATATGAAGACCAAATTGTGTAATTAAGGTCTAATAAGCTTTCTAAAGGGATAGTTACTCTTGAGGGTATATTCAATGAAAGTGATAATATGAGGAGAGATAAGGTAAGCATGTCTAAAAAAGAGGAAAATCATGAGAAAGTGGATATATTAAAAGATAAACGCATAAATATTAGAAAGGTATGTACTCCAAAAAAATGGCTACATTTATTGAGTTATGTAGAGAATTTTTTAATTTCTTTTATTGGGAGCATAACGACCTCAAGGGGTTTGATCACTCATTAGATCAACAAACTATATAAATTGATATAAATTATAATAATATAAGGTAAACTAAAATTCCCATCAATCCTAAATTGGAGGTGATAATGATTAAATAACTCACCAAATTGATAGAGTCAAGAATCATCTTTCCTATCAAGCACTCTTCATAGGTTACCAACTTAGTTCTTGTGAGAAAGAAGATTGGAAAGATCAGGTTATGTGTGGAATTTATATACTTTATTAGTGTTTCATTTAAGGATTGTTATACTTGACCTTAAATGGATAGAATAATTCAAGTAGTGGTAGATTCTCAATGTTTCTCACTTTTGAATGGTTGTTCTGGTTACAACCAAGTGTCGATAAAAGAAGAAGATTAGTATAAGACAACCTTCACTACCAAATTGGGCACATATACATAAAATATATTGTCATTTGGGTTTTCCAATGTAGGTGACACATTCCAAAGGGCCATGTATATATATATATATATATATATATATATATATATATATATATATTTCCAAGGTTTTATCAATGAGATGGTACTAATATACCTTGATGACATAACCATTTTTCTCTAAAGATACTAGTGACTAATTAAATCATTTAAGGCTAATATTTGAAAGGTGTAGGAAATATGGGGTTTATATTAATCCCAAGAATTTTGTTTTTTTATTCATGAAGGTAAATTACTTTATCATATTGTTTTTTAAATATGGGTTTGTTATAGACCCTGATAAGGTGAGTTTCATACTAACTTTGTCATTGCCCAAACATAAGAAAGCTTTACAAAGTTTTCTTGGGAAGATCAATTTTTTTAGGAGTTTCATACCTATATTTTATAGTCTTGTGAGGCCTATAATATCTATGTTCAAAAAACATCAAGCATTTTTTTGGACCAAGGAAGGAAATGTTATTTTTGAAACCATCAAACAAGTTATTGCTCAATGACCTACACTAGTCAACCCTAATTTTTATAAGTACTTTTTCTTGTATGATTTTAAAAAACATTTACACCATATTTTTTATGTTAATGCAAAATAATAATCAAGGACTTTAATAACCTATAACATTTTTTAGTCAAGGACTAGAAGGCTATGAAGAGAAGTACACATATGCTGAGAAATAAGTATTGGTAGTTATAATAAGTTTTATTAAATTTAGGAATATGGTGTCCAAAAATAAAATAATTGTCATGATAACTAATCTAAGCATAGTATACTTCCTCTTGAACAAAGACTTGAATGAGAAAAGAGATAGATAGATAACTAAAGTGATGGAATATGATGTTGAGATCAAGGCCATTAAAATAGTAAGAAGAAGAGGGTTGTGTGAACGAATATAAATAGACCTAAAAGAAGAAGAAGAGCTGGTTTTGGAATTACAAGAGGGTCCTAGTAAATCTATAACTCCATCTTCTCAAATTTGGACACAAGAAATGGTGAGCTTCCTTCAAATGGGTGAGGTCCTATGGTTCTACATCAAGCAAGAATGAGATACTTTAGATTGAAATAAATACCTTATGTCATTGTGGATGGGTTTTTTTTGGTAAATATTTCAATGGGATGTTTATAAGATGTGTTTAAATAAACCAGGTTGATAATCTTCTAGAACATTTCCATGATGGACCCACTGGAGGTCATTTTTCACCTAAAATAATATTTGTAAAAATAATGAGAGTTGGTTACTATTAGCCTAGCCTATTTAAGGATTCATATGTTTAGGTTAGAAGATGTCAAAAGTGTGCACTCTTAGTAGAAAAAAAATAATTGCATCCCTTATTCTTAATATTATGAAGGTTGAACAACCATTCATGTAGTGGGGACTTGAATTCATTGGAATTATCAATCCTCCATATAGTGTTGGACATAAATGGGTTCTTACAGTTACCAACTATTTCACAAGGTGGGTATAAGTAGTGGTCCTTAAGAAGGCTAATGAAAGTTTAGTTCTTGACTTTTATGATAACCTAGTGACAAGGATTTGGGTGCCTACAACAATAATTTATGACAATGCCATGGATTTTAGTGGTGTAAGAACAATGGAATGGACTCACCAATATTATATCTATTTGAGTACTTATTTAAATTATTACCCCTAAGGTAATGGAATATCTGAGTCTAATAATAAGAATTTGATCGGAATTGTAAAAAGGATAATAGAAGATAATCAAAGGACATGACACACTAGATTAAATACATCCTTATGGGATGATAGGATCAATCTAAATATTGAAACTGGTAACTCACCCTATATTCTTATATATGGGAGAGAAGCTAAGATGCCCATTTTATTTGAGTTACTAGCTCTTGAGTTGGCACATTAGATTGAGAGAATGGATAAGTATCCTATGGATATAATATTTATAAAAATAATGGTTGTGGAGGAATAAATAAATCATGCTATGCATACCATGGAATATCACCAAGCACAAGTGAAAATAAACCTTGAAAAGAGAGTTATCTCAAGAACATATTAAGAAGGATATCATGTATTAAAGTGGGATGCTAATGGAGCTAAGCTTTGTAAGCATAATAATTTTGATGAGTTATGGAGTAGACCCTATGTTATCATTTATTTCAAAGAACACAAAAAAATTTAGATTAAAATACTCTATGCAGAGGATTTGAGTATCCAAATCAATGGGATACACTTGAATCCATGATATTGAGGTCAATTTTACAAATTTGTAGATATTAGAGTTGGTATTTGTGTTCCCTAAGTTCTTCAAGCACAAGCATGTGTCCTATTTGTTTTGTGTTCTTCTTTCCTCTAAATGTCTTATGACACATGTGTGTTATGGTTTCCTATTTTTATTTTTCTAAATCAGTTGGTCTCAAGGTTTTTGTTAAGTCTTATTTTATGTTTTCCTCAGTTTAGGTTGCATTCATGACTCAATATCATAATGAGTCTACTAAACCACTAGTCGATATTGATAACGATCATGCATTCCCAAGAGGTTGCCAAAGATGTTAGACAAATTTTGGATAACATAGACTAGTTTAACAAACTAATTGTCCTTAAAGACATCACCTTGGTTTTTAAGCTTGAAAATTTTTCATAAAGCATGGTTAGCATTGTTTAAGGCATTTTTGACAAGTTTAAGGTAAGTGACTTCCTAATGTTATACTTGTCTAGTCATAGTGTGTCTTGGTCAAAGGGGTTCAAATAGATTCAAAGGTTTAGAGACATTTTTCATGCCATGCAATCAAATTTATATTCATTTAATGTGTTTTGTGAAGCTAGGATTAATTTTTAATATTGCAACTCACTTTGACATGATTGTTTGTTCATTTATAACATCCAAGAAGAGAATATATTAAGAAGGTGGTAGGTTTGTATAATAAGGGAGTGGTTAAAAAATCATCCCACAAATTTACATGTGTGAGTGATCTCATAAATCACTTTTTGATTTACTTCAATCAATTTCTAGGCAAATAATGACAGTTCTCAAGCAAAATGGGGTGGTTTTCAAGACATCCATACAGGGTGTAAAGAGAGAATCACTTCCAAACACTCCAAAATATTCTTATATTCTATAAAATTTAAAATACATGTAGTTTAAGTGTTTTAAAACTTAAAAAATCCAAAAACCTATTCATCTCTCCCATCACTCTCCTTGGCAACTCTAGAAGGCAGTTCAATTTTTAGTTGGTACAAGTAGGAGAGTGAAATTTGGAAGGTAATATATTATCCACATTATTGGACCATAATTCAATACCAATTTTTGTAAATGGTTGTTCGTTTAATCCCCTTAACTTTATAAATGATCATTAAGAAGTTAAAGGGCAAAAAATGAGCTTTAATTTCCCACCTAGGTTAGTTTTCCTCAAGTATGAAGTTCTAAAGACAAACCAATGGATGAATATGATCAAGAATGGTCTCTTAAATATAATTATATCTAATAAACATAATTACCCTCTATTTTTTTCATGATCATGTGTGATTCAAGGTCCAATGTCTTTATTTTGGCAATTTGTACATCACAGTCTAGTGTGTAGGGAATGTGGTATCTTGTCTTGTGTGTGAGTGAATGAAATAAATATCCATAAAGTGTTTTTGAGGTTTTTATGGTAACTAATACTCCATTTAATCATCAATGGTTGACAATAACTAAGATCTAAAATAGAACAAGGCCTTATTAAGAGCCTTCCAAAAGAGTAGAGTGAGCCTAAATATCTGTAGACCTATAGGTCATCATCAACATCAAATGGTATCTTGATGGATTAATTATAATATTTTTAATCTATCATGAGATATATCTTAAAACCATAAGGTGACTTTTCAACTCAAAATTCATTTCAGTTTGTAACCTAGACAAGACTGTATGCTTGAATAGGACTGTATAAGCTCAAAGAAGGAGTGGGAATGTTATAAATAGACATTCAAGGTGATTCGATTGCATGAGGATATTTAATAAGAAATAAAAAAAAGTTTCATTAGTTTTTAAATCTTTACACTAGTCAAACCAAACTAAAATAAGAGTAAAACATGGTATAATGAAGTTTTAGGCCTCAAGTGATGTTTAACAAGTCTAAATGGGTAGCTACCAACATGTATATGTTAAGTGGAGTAATCACTAAATTTTATGTTGTTTTAAGGAATATTTTATGTCATAAAAGTGTCAATACAACATGAAATTCATGTTATAATCACTCCATATCATCAATAGTGCCAATGAATGAGGAGGACATGCAAACTTATAATCACACTACCCATGAGCATACATAACCATGTTTTCACAAGTTGGAGAAAGTGTGTTATTAGTTACATGATGAATAATTAAGTTAAAAAATGGAAAATGTTTCCTTTTTATTAATAAATAATTATATATTCATTAAATTATAATTGACTAGTTGAGTATAGATAAAAGGTGGGGTTAGGCCTGCAATCTAAATCACCACCTACATGCATGTCAAAACAAAAGGGAAAACACAATCAAGAGTGGTGAAAGGAAGTTTGAGGAGGTTTTATATAACTTAAAATAAATATAACACATTATATCATCAACTCAACATCCACTTAGGTGTCAAAAAATGGAATAGGTATCTCTAGGTTTGTAGTTAAGAGTTCAAATAATCACCTATAGCCTACTTGTAGGAAATACAATCAAAGTGAAAGTTATATAGAGAGTATAAGGTCTCTTTAATATTCCTTGGAATAATATATAAATTTATAAATATCCTCTAATATATATTCAAACTTCCAAACTTAAAAACTACCAAAATATGCCTACCCCATACTAGCAGTCTTACCATAAACACCTATAGGTCTGCCAAGTCAAAAAGGGAAAATGAGAGAAAGTAAGTATGAGAAGTCAAGATGAATGAGTTTATATAATATTAACAATATATAATAATGTTTTTATATTTTTTAATTATATCAAAAGGTTAGATCCAAAAAATAGATGACATAAATCTAGGTGTGTAGTTATGAACCCAAACTGTCATCTACAAGTTTATGTTTGGCAAGATGAAAAACATGTATATGATTGTATTGAGATTAATAAAGACAATTGAGAGATATTTAATGGAATCCAAATTAAACATGTTTAAGTATTTAAACTTGTAAAATGGGTGGATAACCTCAAAGAAGATGGTGAGGGCTAAAAGAGACCTAAAACCCTCAAAGGTCTACTACGGTTAGTGAGGTCAAGCCTTGAACACATGAGGCATAAGAATGTAATTTAAAGCATATTAAAACATATGGAAAAATATATTAAAATATCATGGATATGGTTAAGAATAAAATATTTTAAGTTTGAGGGAATTTTGTACCTAAAACCATACTCTCAGTATTCATATAGTCATTTAGCCTGAGAGGCCATTTTTGAATGCACAAAAGTCATTGGAGGAGTTTAATTATGGAAAAATTTAATTGGAGGTGATGAAGGATGTATCAAAATTAAAATAATTGGAATTTATTTTTAATCACATAATATACTAAGAGGGGGGTGTGAATCATTATATTATATATCTTTTACTTAATCTGATTTATTTTCTTTGATCACTTAATCACACACTCAAGATATGACATAAAATTGAAATAGTAACATGAACCACAAAATAGAGAGAGAGAGAAACACCAATTTTTTAAGTGGAAACCCAAAGTGGGAAAAACCATAGAGAACAATTTCAAGTATATGAATGAGCACCAACTCAAATTACAAAGTTCACAAGCACAAACTTGCAGGAGCACTAACCCCTTTATCGAGCACTAACACAACTCTTTGTGAGCACTAACCCATAAGAGAACCAACTCCTTTCAAATATTTATGAGAACCAAACCACAGGAGTACCAAACCCTCTTATGTATAAAACATAACTTTCTCTCAATGTTTCTTACTCAACAAATGGTTGAACTCTACAATATATCCTTATTTTCTCTCCTCTAAAATAGATACAAACCATGCACTCTCTTTCATATTACAAATGGCTTCTCAAGCCTTTATTTATAGCTTTCCAAATGACCTTTGCCATTCACCCTTTGTGACCCTTTAATACTCATGGAAAATGGTGCCAAACTTGCATGACCCTTCATATCCTTGCATTTGAAAAGTCACGTGGTGAACCTTCATAATAAAATGCATCCTTTCCTCTTTTGTGTTTATCTTGGTGACTTTTCATATTCCTCAAAGTGTCCCTTCATAAAAAAATGTGTCATACCCTCTTTTGTCTTCACATGGTGACTCTTGGAATTCCTCAAAATGACTTTTCATGAGAAAATGCATCCCATTCCTCTTTTGTCTTTACCTTGTGACTCTTTGAATTTTCCATGGGCCCTCTTTTGACTTATATACAACTAAAAATATATTCGTTAATATTAAATAAATATTAACACATATTAGCTAAGATATGAATATTAAAAACACTATTAAATGTAATGGCCCTTTATCACCAATGCTAAGCCTTTGACATAAATGATAATATTTATAATAATCTCCCCCTATTTCATTTATGGCAATCTTAAACTGAAATTACCACACCCTAAAACTTATACATACTACCATCTAAAAAACATACAATAGCTCCACCTTACTGTAGCAACCTATACCTATTCCTTGTACCTATTCTACACCTATTTTTGCACCTATACTTGTACCTATACCTATACCTATTTATGTTCTTCTATCCCTTTGACATCAATGGAAAAGGGCCTATTATAGAGCTAACACTTAGCTCCCCCTCAATTGATGTTGATCCTCAATGGTAGGAAGTAAAATAAATTAATCACAACCTCTCCCATAGATACTCAAATGTGTCTTTTGGTAGTGCCTTTGTGAAAATATCTACAATCTACTCTATAGTACTAATATATTCCATCTTAACCTATTGATCTGCAACCTATTTTCTCAAGAAGTGATATCTAATGGGAATATGTTTTTTTATAAAATGCATCACTAGATTCTTTGAGATATTAATAGCACTTGTGTTGTCACAAAAATATAAATAGGTTCATCATACTTTACCTTGATATCTTCCAAATTTTCCTTCATCTAAATAACTTGAGTACAACACAATACTGCTACAATATATTTTATTTCAGCTATAGAAAGTGATACTGAATTCTACTTTTTGCTTAGCCATGATACTAAGCTATCACCGAGGAAGAAAGATCTTCCACTTGTAATCTTTCTATCATCCAATTAATCTACCCAATCTGAACCTGTATAAGCAACCAAAGTGAAATCTTTGCATATGGGATACCATAATCCATAATCTAATATCCCCTTGATATATCTAAATATTCTCTTCACCAACTGAACATGACTATCTTTTGGATCTTATGGATATCTTGCAACTATACCTACTACATGCATGATGTCTAGCCTCGATGCTATTAAATATAAAAGACTACCAATCATATATCTATACAAAGATTGATCTACAACAGGTGAATCTTCATTATTGTGCCAAATGGTACACAATCCTCAAAACCAAATTTATTCAACATTTCCTTGGCATATTTACTTTGAGATATGAAAATTCCTTTATCTGATTGAAATATTTGCAATCCTAAGAAAAATGATAGATCTCCAAGCATAGATATCTCAAACTCTTTTTGCATATTTTTAGAAAATTCTTTTGTCATATTTTCAATGTTTCCTCCAAAATGATGTCATCAACATATACCACAAAAATTAATTGATTCTCACCTTCTATTTTGATGTGGAGATTATTGTCAACAAATCTTCTCTTGAAACCTTGATCCTTGTTGTCCCCCAAAAAATGTCACTCTTTTTAGGACAACGTATGAGCCATTTTGGTCCTGTAAGACCAAATTTGCCTCTTCCCTTTTCAAAATTTCTTCTGAGCTTTCAATTTCCTCACTTTTCAAGATTTTCTAGAATTTTACGGACTCAACATGCTTGAAATTAGTAGGTTCAACTATTTCAATGGCTTCTTTGGATGAGTTCAATCAAAAGGGGCAAGTTTCCAACACTTTGGCATTTTCAGGATTGGTTTAATGCCTTGGTTCAACCAAAAAGGGGCTCATTAGCAAGCTTCTAAGAGAAGATTGAACTGTTGAACCTTGAACCACTTTGGTTGAATGGTTTAATGGGTTCAAGGTTTATCATTGACAGGGTTAAAAGAGTTGAGCACTTTAGCCAGATTGAACCATTCAGTGATGTCAGCAAGACACTCAACCGCTTTGGTAAGTTCATCGGCTTTCCAAAAGACTAAGCTTCAAGGAAGGAATGAACCGTTGAACTAAAGTTGGTTCAATTAGTTGGTTCAAAGAAAAGGTTCAAAGGTTCAATGTGGTTATTTCAAATCAAAGGTTCAACGTGATTTAAAAATTGCTTCAAATGGTCAAGACTTAGCCAAAAAAAAGACATTGAACCATTGAACCATTGAACCAAAGTTGGTTCAATCGGTCAATTCAGTCAAAATGGTTCAAAAGAGTGCCCCAAAAAGAATGAGTCAAGTGGAACCCACCACATGTCGTCTATCAAGCCCCATTGCACTTTGTTTCTAATTGTAATGGAAGACGCCACCTATCCCTGCTGAAGCTTGTCGAAAGCCACCAAGTGTCATCTATCGAGACACTATATACTCTACCCTCAAGAAGTCATGAAATGTGCCACATGTCCTTTGCAAAGTTTTGAAAAAGCTGACAAGTGTCAATCTCTGTAATTTCTCCCTCCTGCTTCTTGTTTTCATAAAGACTATGGTGGACTCCTAGTGAGCTGCCAAAGAAAGTAGAATGTGCCATGTGTCATCATCCACCTAACTCCCCAAAGATAAGTGGAAGCTAAAAACCTATTCATTTATAACTCTATAAAGAGTGACATGTGTCTGCATCTGAGTTTTGAACAAGTTTCTAAGCTCTTCCTAAGCATTTTTTAGAGCACAACAAAGATTGCCACGTGTTATCATCCACGTGAATCTAAAACAAGTCTCAAGTGTTTTCAAAGGCTGTTAAAGCATAATAGAGACTGCCACATGTCATCCATTGAGACATAGTATCAAAGTAGTGAAATCCACTATGTGTCATCCTCTACAAGATTCTCAAGAGGTAAGTGGAAGCTGCCACCTTTTTAGTTGTAACTCTGTAGAGAATGACAAGTGTTTTCACCTACAATTCTAAGTTTCTATTAGGTTTCAAAGCCTCTATTAATAAACATTTCTTAGAGTCCTATGGAAGTTGCCAAGTGTCTTCACCTACTTAGTAGTGAAAAGTGCCACGTGTCAATTGCTAAAGACCATTAGAAATTGACTAAGGAATAGAGCATCAAATTGAATCTAAGTGTTTCTATATGATTTTTGCTTTCACATTCAAAGAGAGAATAATAAACTAAAAAGAAATGGTCTAAGGTTTGTATGTACCTAGATGAAGTCGTGCGCACCGTAATCCAGACATTGTGAGAACTCCTCTTTGGTTGTGGAGGATGACACCTGCAGAAGAAAGAGACTAAAACAAAGAAGGCGTTAGATGAGGAGATGGTGGGCTACCAATCAAAAGCTTGAGGGATGTCAACCCACTGATTGATAAAAATAATGTTTGATAAAAGATAGAATGATAAAAGACTGAAATGATTAAAGACTAAAAAGGAAATGGAAGAAAATGCTTACCTGAATGCTGCTATCGGCCTGGTCACAGTCGCCGGCATCGGTGGTCCTACTGGCATCGATTGGTCAAGGTCTGCCAACGTCGGTTAGTATGCCACCATCGGTGGGGGCAGTGGTCTGTTCGACCGGCATCGGTTGGGGTAGTAGTCTTTGGACGAGCTCTGGTCAGGTCTGGATGGGTTTATGGTCTGTGGACAGGTCTAAGAAGGGCTATGGGTCTGGTTGAATGGTCTGAGAAGGGCTATGTGTTTGGTTGAATGGTCTGAGAGTCTATGCAGAGGTCTAGGGCAATGGACAAAATGTTAAAAAGGGAAAGAGGAGGCCAACAGGGAGATAAGGATTCGGGTATGGTCTTGGCTGAATAATAGATAGATTAAAAAGAAGATGCTAAAATGAAAATAGTAGCAAATACTTACCTCATGCCTACTGGAGAAGGGATGTTGCAGACTAGTTGTGCTTGTTGCTAAATTTGTTGGTGTGGAAGTCCTATTTTTGTTGTAGAAGACTGATGTAGAGTCCTTGTTATTGCTGTAGCTGGTGTAGAAGCCTACTGTGTGTACTTGAGAGAGAGAGTGAGAGGTCTAATGGAAAGATTGGCTGATTGATTGATCAGATTGCAAGATTCAAGAGTCAGATGAAGAGCAGGGGCCCAAGGGGGATAACAGACATAGAAAACCGTTATGAAGGAAATCGACATCGGCAATACCACCAATGTCGATCGATAGTTGACCGACGTCGGTGGCTGGAAGGCAAGAAAAAGGCTAAAAATAGCCTTTCATCCATTTTCCCAACTGCCGGGTTTAAGTGGTGGGGTAAGAAATGGTTGAGAGGGGTTAAATGGGTGTGAGGATGAGGAATAGGTCATAAATGGGTCATGGGGCGATGAATGGAATCCAAAGAAGGGCATCTTAGGGTGGTGAGGTGGCAAGGGAGAGAGAATTATTAACTTAAAATAAAATAATTATTTCAAATTAATAAGACATAGGTTAGGAGTGGTTAAGAGGACCAAGGGGGAGAGAAGGGGAGGACGACCAAGGGAGTAGACATGATTTCGGTGTCTACATTTGCCCCTTTTTGTCTTGTTGGTTGTTCTAGATGAACTGCAAGACAAAAATAGGAGTTGATTTCCCCAGGTATGGGATGAGGTTGATTTCATCTTGTTGGTTGTTCAAGTGAACTGCAAGACAAAAACAAGAGGGTTGGTTGCCCTGATTATGGATGAGGTATTCCCCCTCAAAGTAGGAGTCGAGGGAAGGGAACCCAAAATCGGGTGCTGATTTGACAGAAAGTAGATGAAAAAAGGTGAGTGTGAACACTGCAATAGTTGTGATTGCATACATACTACTTCACAAGATGGTTAGGTCAAAGTGTTGCAGGTTAAGGGTCAAGGAGTGCCAAAATTGAAATAACCAGGCCCCAGCATTTGGTCGTAGCTGATCGGGTTGTTCAATCTAAGTTGAAGCTCCAATGGTCATCGTGTTCCAGGTATCTCGGGTTAAGGAAGTGCTCTTAGAAACACAAAAATGTCACAAGTAGTGGGGATCAACCGGCTTGCGATCTTATACTTGTGAGGGTCAAAAATAGTCTGTGCACAAGTTGGCTAACCAGTCATGGGGTAGCATACATGCAAAAACAACCAAAGCAACATTTGCCTTAGAAGTGGTCAAGGTCAGAGGAGATAGGCATGATCTCCATGGTCATTGGTCGAGGTGGATGGATGGATGAAAGAAAGTGGCCGAGCTAACCTCAGAACACTGACTGCTGCCTACATAGCCCCTGTGGTTAGGGCCTCAGGCCAATGTAGTTCTCTCTAACAGGGAGGAAGAGGGTCACAGTGGTCGATGGTCTTGGTCGAGGTCAAGGTCATGGTCAAAGGATAGAATGGTTTGTCCATCAAGGAGACGAACAAACGAGGGTGGTCGAGCTAACCTCAGAAGATGTCATGTCATCTGAGTGCTACCTACATAGCCCCAGGCTTAGGGCCTTAGACCAATGTAGTTCAGATAAATGGGAAAAATGGTTGATGATTGGTCTTGGTCATGATGAATGATGAGGGTAAGATGATGTTGTAGCCTTTTCCATATTGTGTGATGGTGTATTCTGCAACATTGGTCGAGTGGTCTTTCATCCCTAGCAATTTTCCATATTCGTGATGGATGTATGCTAAAAATGAATTAAGGTCTATTTATGCTTCAGCAAGTATTAGTTTATGCTTAACATAAATTGTGTTGGGTCAATAGTTTCCATGTGTATTGGTGTCCATAAAAACTATGTGAAATGGACTAAGTCATGTCGGTGGTCTGAAAATGTTTTGGTTGGTTTGGTTTGGGTTTGGTTGGATAGATAATGATTTGGTTGGATGCATGACCAAGATGTGTCAAAAGTGAAAGGTGAATTGCTCTTTCATTGACAAGGACCAGAATGATGGCATAGGTAGGGGTTGTTTAGAACCAAGAGCCCCATTCATGCATTACGTTGTTGACCAGTGGTTGTGTTAGAGAAGTAATCGAATCACTTGACGTTAAGTGAGCTCGAAATCCCTTGAGTATGTTGGGGTGATAGGATTGATTATGAGATGGAAGGGGGAACCCTTTTTGGTAGGAACAACTTTTCCCATTTTATAGGTGACCCCAAGAATGACTATAGACAAGTCCATGACTTTAAAGGTTGTCAGTCAATTTTTTTTTTTTGAAGGTAGACTGATCGATGCGGGAAGCTTGCGATGGGATGCTATCTTGCTTTGTGGTCATGTCGTGAAGCTGATTGATGCAGAAAGCTTCAGAGATAATGCTGTGTATGTAGCAAAATTTAGTCATAGCCATCCTTCGAGGGAGTGGTCTATATTCTATTATTTATTTTTTTGATGTGACTTTGGCCTAACTGTCCTTCAAGGGAGCAGTCTAGTAAATACAACAATGATGATGCAGTTGTCCTTCGAGGGAGCAGTTTACATTTATAATTTTATGACCTTGGAATATGCATCCCATTTTTATAGTTTTGTTGACTGGACTTTTGGTCATGGACTTGACTATAAAGGTTTAGAGGGTTTCCCTTTTATTAGGATGAAGCGTTCATGCTTGACAAAAGGGTTAGGATTGAGGGTTGAAGGAGATAGGAATGACGGTGACAGGGACTACTCAAGGGATCGAGCTCAAGTTAAACGTCAAATGAATAATTACTTAACTAATAGTAGACTGGTTAAAGATGCATGACATAAAGGGGCTCAAGTTCTGACAAAGTCCTGACCCATGATTGTGTTATGATGCAAGGTCTGAGTTAATTGGGAGCAAACTTGCCCCATTTGCTTTGTTCTAAATTGGTCACATGTTGATTGATGTTGAAGGAGTTGGTCAATGTTTGGTCAAAGTTTGGGGTCGATGCTGAAGAAGTTGGTTGATATTTGATCAAGGTTTGATTGAGGTCAGTTTAAACGTTTGGTCGAAGATAGGTTGAATGTTTGGTCGAGGTCAGGTCAATGGTCTGGTTGAGGTCGGATTGAATGTTTGGTCGAGGTCAAGTCAATGCTTGGTTGAGGTCTAGTCGAGGTTTAGGATTAAAAGAGTGATTGATATTTGGTCGAGACTAGGTTGAAAGGTTGGTCGAGGCTTGGATGAAAGTTGAATTCCCCCAGCGGCTAGGGAGAATGTTTGATAGATTGGTCAAGGTCAGTTGAGGCTTGATGGCCAGATTGACTGTGTTGATGTCGAATAGGGGGGTTAAATGTGGCAAAGGGACCATAGTCTGGCATAGAGATCTTGATTTAAGTGATGAGGTTTGAGAAGCATGGGTTGGTGTTGATGATTTGTCGAAGGGGTGGTTAAGAGGATCCTTGATAACAAGGGCATCCTTTCTCTATTGTTGACAAATGATAGCTTTAAGAGTGTAACAACGCTCGGTGTCATGTCCCAGAGTGTGGTGATAATGATAGAATTTAGAGTTGTCAAACCAAGATGGTCTTGATCTGAGAGTTAATGAGTGGGACGGTGAGGAGGTTGAAGTTTTGTTGACGATGTGGTTAAGAAGAAGGGTGTCTTTCTCCAAGCATTGGTGAATGACAACCTTGAAGG
Source organism: Torreya grandis (assembly GCA_037957365.1). NCBI lineage: Eukaryota > Viridiplantae > Streptophyta > Pinopsida > Cupressales > Taxaceae > Torreya > Torreya grandis. The sequence continues at coordinate 713,296 of JARHVA010002731.1, forward strand.
CACAACAATGCTCAATGTCATGCCCAAGCGTGCAATGATACGCACAAATCTAAGTGTCATCGAACCAAGGCGGTTTTGGTCCAAGAGATTGATATGGTTTAAGAGGTGGGAGATTGATGTGAGAATATTGCAACAAGTGCCGTAACACCAGGGCATAAGAACCTGATAATGGGTCTGAGTATCTTGTTGTAGTAGGGGTTGATGACTTTGGTTTGAGAGGCGTAAGAGGTGTTGGTCATACCATCATTTTTGTGGTTGGTGTAACCACACGTGGAGATGGCACTTTGGTGGTGATAGGTGTTAGATGTTTTGGAGGAAATATATGTCTGATGGGTTGAGGGGACAATGGAGGCAACTTTCCCCTGTGAGGTATGGGATTAGGAAGTACTCCTATTAAAGTGGACAAATGTGGGCCCAAAATTGAAGGTAATGATGAAGGTGGGGGAGGAGTCCTCCGGTGTGGTTTAATGGCCTTCATTGGTTTGGGGCGAGGGCCACTATTGTGCAAGGTGAGGTTAGATACGGGTTTGGATTCAGATGTGGACAGTGGTGAGTGAGATGTAGTAATCTCAGGCAAAGGGCAAGAGGAAATCGTGACTGGATCTTCCTTGGTTGAAATGGGTGAAGAGATTGGTTCTTTTCTTGGTGGAGAAGAAATAGGAGAGTGTGGCTCTACAGTTGGATAGAGCGTAGGAATGGTCATGGTCTTGATGTGTGGTCTAGGCGTGGGGAATGTATGATCCCCCATTGATGACAAAAAGGATGAGGGTGAGGCAGCCAGTGTGGGTGCCATCAAAGCATCCTCCAATATGAGAGAGGTCGATGGAGGACTAATAGGAGAAGAAAGTTCTTCATCCTGTGGAGGAGGAATAGGGGAAGAAGGGTCTTCCACCTGTGAAGGAGGTTGGTCAGGGATAAGAGAAAAGACAGTGTTGACCGTGTGTATATTATGGTCTTGAGGGTCATTGTTCATGGTCTGGATATTGTTTTGAGTAGGCAGGTGATTAGGAAAGGGTTGTTTGAAGATGTTGATGTTTTGATTGGGCAGAGCATTTGGGTTATCCAGGATAAGATCCCCCTTGTCTAGCATGTCTTGGACGATATTTTTGACGGTTTGACAGTTGTCCGTGTCATGGCCTTTGACACAGTGATAGTTGCAGAAGTCGTTCTCCCTGTACCATGTAGGGATAGGTGTTGAGGGGTCAAATTGAAGTGGTTAGATTGAAGGGAGATTGAGGACCCCCTGCTTGACAAGTTTATCCAAGACAGAGGCATATGACTCTCTAATTGGAGTGAATTGACATTGTATGGATCGACGTTGGAAGTGTTTATTGATGTAGTCTGATGTTGAAAATTGAGGTCGGTTGGTTATTGTTGAAGATGATGGTCTAAAGATGATAGTGTTTGTCAGCCCCTTGGACTGGGAGTGGGCAGAAGAAGGTTTGGACGAAGAAGGGTCATTAGATTTTGCGTTGTCATTATGCAATTTGACCTTATTTTCATTGATGGCACAGAGTTCAAGATTTCTTGCCATGGTGAAAGCTTCATCAAAAGTGTGGAATGTCTAAATCTGCAAGGTAGAAGAGATGTGCCTAGCACATGCTCAAGAAAAGAGATCAATGAGCTTAGGTTGAGGCAAGGAGAAAGAGAGCTGGTTGATCATACCTCTCCAATGGGTGACAAAATTGACTATTGATTCGTCGTCAAATTACCTGATGGAATAGAGGTCTGTGATTGAGACTTGTTTGGTGATGTTGATAGAAAAATGGTCGAGAAATAATTGGGTGAGTTGAGTGAATGAAAAGATAGAATGTCTAGTAAGAGAGATATACCAGTCAAGAGCGGGGCCAGAAAGTGACATGGGGAACGTGTGTAGAAGTAACACATCATCATGGGCTATGAGATAACAAGCATGTCTAAACGCTTGAAGATGTTGTTGTGGGTCCTCCTTACTCTGAAAGTGAGTAAATTTAGGGAGTTCCCACTAGTTGGGATAAGGTCGGATGGGCACAGAAGGATGAATGGGTTCGTTGCAAATTTGGTCATAGGACAGAGCATTGCTTGAACCAGAGATAGAGGTCTCGAGACTAGACATTTTGTCCATCAACATTTTGATGAGATCAGCTAATGGATTGGCAGGTGGGGCACCCCCTAGGTTGTAGGGTACCTAAAAGGTGGTCGAAGAGGCATATGACGTACTTGGTTGCACTTGTGTAGGTGAAACATATGGGTAGTACGTCATAGGGATAGATGTCGTGGTCAAAGGGGCTCGTGCCATGAATTTTGAGGACACAAGTTGACTAGATACCGCCAGAGGTGGTTGAGTGGTGGCACTGGTAAAAGGATAGGTTGTCACTCTCGCATGCATAGGTGCAAGAGTGGGGGAGGTTGAGACAATCAAGTTCTGGTATGGTGTAGAACTTGGTTGAATTGTGTGTGGTTGAGGGGGTAATGATACCCCAATGGAGGTAGGTTTGAAAATAGATGAGGAGGCCAAACTTTGCGTATTGGCCATGGTCGAGTGACTAGTCGAGACAATAGGCTGAGTCATGATGGGTTGAGTAGCGGGTGACGTTGATGTCATTGCCACTGCACCTGAAAGGTCCCGCATTTGGTTTCTTGCAAGATAGTTTTGGAGGGCTTTGACATTGAGGTCCAAGAATCTTTCAAAATCTTGGTCCCCTTCAGGGACAATGGGGGTCTGAGTCGGGGTCGGTCGGGTTGGAGTTCTTTCAGTCTCTGAGTGGAACTCCATTATAGGACTAGTTATGGATGGGGAAGATAGAAGCGGTTGATGCCTCACGTGGTTGAGAAAAGCCTTGGTTTGATTGCATGTCAAAACCATTCAAGGCAAAAGGTTCAGATTTCAAAAACTGTGTTTTTTTAGTTTTAGAAACTCAAAATGTGGTTTTTGGTAGAAAAAGGGTCAGGTTTTAGGCTGCTATTTTGAAAAAATGATTGTGACAGTGACCGATGTCAGTTGAAAAACCGATGTCAGTGAGAAAATATGGCTGATGTCGGTCAGATAACCGATGCCGATGAGGAAGGTTGCCGACGTCGGTGGTAAAATCGATGCCGGTGTCTATGGTTTCCAAAAACTCAGTGAATTTGAAGATTCTTGGGAAAAAAAAGAGAAGAAAGTCTTCACTAGCTCAAACAACCAAATAGGAACTGAAAAATAGATGGAGATAGGGAGACCCTAAGCATTAAATCCTAAGAATCAACTTTTAGAATCTTGTGGCTTATGTCTTAAAGTGATGTTTGGGAAGTTTGGCTTTTGAAACGGGTCCTAGAAGAGGTAGTCTATGGATGGTTTCAGGTATGTTTAGGTGCTCAAGAGTCTGGGTTAGGTTCGATACGTGGCCAAGTGGTAAGGAGCAAGCTCCCCTCACTTCACGAGCCCAGTGATGAGCTGGTCTCGCTTAGCCAAAATATACCTTCCCTAGAGATTATCCTTTGCCAGAGAGTGGAGTGGGCTTTCCCCTTGGTGGTGAAATCCAAGTGAGATTGCCAGGGAGGGGTAAGGTATCTGCTGGGTGATGAAATCCTAGTCGGGCCTTGTCTGAAGTAACTTTGATGTTTGATTTGTGCAAGCGATTCGGTTGTGTAACATAAGTGTGATTAATTCATGATGCAGTCTAATTACTAAATGTGGACTAAGAAATGCAAGCAAGCAAAAATGAAATGTAGTGTGTTTTAAGCCCAAGTCAAAATGTTAGTTCGTATGAAGACAAATGGAGAAAGGGTGAAGAGTATGATTTTTGACTAGTCTAAGATGAAAGAAAAGAAAGAAGAGTTCTTTTTAATCCTGCTTATGATGTCTTTTAGAAGAGAGAGAAGAAAGAAGTGCAAAGGAGAAACCTAATGCACCCTAAATGAACAAAAAGAAAAGAACCCAAGGAAGACCCTAGGGTCCCACCGGGCGTGCCAGAATGTTTCTATATGATTTTTGCTTTCACATTCAAAGAGAGAATAAGAAACTAAAAAGAAATGGTCTAAGGCTTGTATGTACCTGGATGAAGTCGTGCACACCGTAATCCAGACATTGTGAGAACTCCTCTTTGGTTGTGGAGGATGACACCTGTAGAAGAAAGAGACTAAAACAAAGAAGGCATTAGATGAGGAGATGTTGGGCTACCAAGCAAAAGCTTGATCCCAAAAGTAAAAGCTTGAGGGATGTCAACCCACTGATTGATAAAAATAATGTTTGATAAAAGACTGAATGATAAAAGACTAAAATGATTAAAGACTGAAAAGGAAATGGAAGCAAATGCTTACCTGAATGTTGTTGTCAGCATGGTCACAGTCATCGGTGTCGGTGGTCCTACCGGCGTCAGTTGGTCAAGGTCTACCAATGTCGGTTAGTATGCTGACGTTAGTGGGGGCAGTGGTCTCTTCGATCGACATCGGTCAGGGCAGTAGTCTTTGGATGAGCTCTGGTCAAGTCTGGACGGGTTTATGGTTTGTGGATGGGTCTGAGAAGGGCTATGGGTCTAGTTGAATGGTCTGAGAAGGGCTATGGGTCTGGTTGAATGGTCTAAGAGTTTGTGCAGAGGTCTAGGGAAATGGATAGAATGTCAAAAAGGGATAGAGGACGCCAACATGGAGATAAGGATTTGGGTCTGGTCTTGGCTGAATAACAGATAGATTAAAAAGAATATGCTAAAATGAAAATAGTAGCAAATACTTACCTCATGCCTACTGGAGAAGGGATGTTGCAGATTGGTTGTGCTTGTTGCTAAAGCTGCTGGTGTGGAAGTCCTATTTTTGTTGTAGAAGACTGATGCAGAGTCCCTGTTATTGCTGTAGATGGTGCAAAAGCTTGTTGTGTGTACCTGAGAGAGAGAGTGAGAGGTCTAACAGAAAGATTGGCCGATTGATTGATCAGATTACAAGATTCAAGAGTTAGATGAAGAGCAGGGGCCCAAGGGGGATAACAGACACAGAAAACTATTATGAAGGAAATCGACGTTGGCAATACCACCGACGTCGGTGGTTGAAAGGCAGGAAAAAGGCTAAAAATAGCCTTTTGTCCATTTTCCCAACTGTCGGGTTTAAGTGGCGGGGTAAGAAACGGTCGAGAGGGGTTAAATGGGTGCGAGGATGAGGAATATGTCATAAATGGGTCATGGGGGGATGAAGGGAATCCAAAGAAGGGCATCTTAGGGTGGTGAGGTGGCAAGGGAGAGAGAATTATTAACTTAAAATAAGATAATTATTTCAGATTAATAAGACATAGGTTAGGAGTGGTTAAGAGGACCAAGGGGGAGAGAAGGGGAGGACGACCAAGGGAGTAGACATGATTTCAGTGTCTACACTAAGACTTGATTCAAATAACCAAAAAAAGGAACGATGAAGAAGGATCAAATCGCTAGGTGGACATTGAAAGCGTGACCTATTTCTTTGCATTGAGAAAAGCAAATGGGTAAATGCCCCTAAATTCCAGCTTGTCTCCTTAAAAAATTTCAATGCAACATGATGTGTTACTATTCTTGAGTCCTTATTGAAGAAGCTATATAAGGGACTTTCTTTTATTGTAAATAAATCTCTTTTTGACAATCAGAATGGAACTCTACCCAAATTGAAAGGCATTTCTGAGACTTTGAGCTCAGTTTGTTGATCATATTTTGTTATTGGAATAAGAAAGAGTGTGACTTTTCAGACTTTGTGCTGTGATATGTTTGTTGTTGGGGAAACTATTATTATGTCTTTTTCCTTGATATATTTTTTGTTCCTTTAATTCAACAAGTAGAATTAGTGAAAGTAGTTAGGAAGGTGTCCTAAAAAGTCAACTGTGGAGAGACTTTGTGCCCCCATAATTGCCTTTAGTGTGTTTTCTTTTCATTTCTATGTTAAGGACCTTGGGATTACTTTGTGCCCTCATTTTCCTTCGTATCTTACTCTTGATCAATTCAGGTGGAGACTTTGTGCTGCATCTTGATTTGCTGGGTATTACATCCTTTGATACATTTTGTTGTTACTACAGAGAGTATTCTTGTGGTTTGCTGAATAGTACTTCTAAAAGAAGAGGAGTGATTTTTGTCATTTCCCATGAGTTTTTCCTTTGATCTGCACACATCATTTACTGAAAAAAGAGAGATGGATGGTTTGTCTCACCCTTGAGTATTATTTTCTATATATATATATATATATATATATATATATATATATATATATATATATATATATATATAGCATACCTATAGGGAAACTCCCCTTGATGAAAGGAGAGATCAATCCCCTTCTGATGTGGTAAACCTACACATTTGGATGACTAATCTTCCCACTTTGGCTGATTAGACCTATTTTGTTTATTAGTGTGCTGATCGACAAAATATTCAACCAAAAATCCTATAGGTACTTATCAAGTCTTGCAAACCAAGCTCTGGGAGCCTATTTCAATCTATATAGTGTTTTCTTCAATCTGCATACATGGTTACTAAAATTTGAGATAATAAATCCCTTAGGCTGCTTAATGTAGACCTTTTCTTCTAGATTCCCATTTAGGAAGGTAGATTTGACATCTATCTGAAACACTTTGAAAATTTTTAACACTGCATATGCAAGAAACATTCTAATAGCCTCTAGCCTTTCCACTAGTGAAAAAGTTTCTTCAAAATATATTCTCTCAATTTGAGCACATCCTTTACATACTAATCTTTCTTTATTCCTGGTCACTTCTCCATTTTCATTCAACTTATTTCTATAAACCCATTTTGTTCCTATCACATTATGATCTTTTGGTCTAGGCACTATTTCCCAAGTATCATTATTTTCTATCTGATTTAATTCTTCATCCATTGCCTTAACCTAATTCTTATCATGTCTAGCTTCTAAAAAAGTTCTAGGCTAAATTTTGGATAACAAAGAGGAATTAACTTGCTTAGATTCACTTACCATCATTTTTCTAGTGTGCATTCCTGTATTTATGTCTCTGATGATGTCACTTTCATTATGAATTGTTTGGAAATATTTATATGGGGTTTTGTTTTCCTTTTTCTCCTTCTTCTCATCTTCATTTGATTCTTCAAAATCTTCCTCTTCAATGATTTCAAGAATGTCTACTAGATCATTGATTTATGTTCCATCTTCTTCTATCCTGACACTTACACTTTCAACTATTTTCTTGGTTTTTTTCTTGTAAAATTTATAAGCTTTAATTTTGCAAGAATAACCAATAAATATACCTTCATCTACTCTAGATTAAAAATTACTAAGTTTTTCATCAATTCTCTTTATGAAGCATCTGCTACCAAAAAATCTAAAATTATCAACTATTGCTTGTTTGTCTTTCCATAGATCATAATGAGTCTTGTCACTATTGACTCTCAATAATGCTCTATTATGAATATGCATTGTTGAAGAAACTACATCTCTCTAATATTTATCTAGTGTCTTGGATTCATTTAGCATTGTCCTCATCATCTCTTGAACTATTCTATTTCTCTATTCAACTAATCCATTTTTTTATGGAGTTCTAGCTGTTGAATAATGTCTCTTTATTCCATGGTCTTCACAAAACTCAATAAACTAATCTGACATGAATTCTCCTCTTTGATCTAATCTTAGGCACTTAATCTTCAAACTAGTTTCATTTTCAACTAATGCTTTGAATGCTTTGAAATGTCTGAAATCTTCTAATTTTTTCTATAAAAATATTACCCAAGTCATACATGAAAAATCATCAATAAGTAATATGAAATATTTATCACCTTGAGTACTTTGAGTTGTCATAGGTCCACACAAATTAGTGTGAACAAGCTCTAACATCTGAGTGGTCAAGTACTCTTTTATTTTGAACCACTTTTTGGCCTACTTCCCATGTTGACAAGGTTCACAAAGTGTGTTGGATGGCTTTGTAATCTTTAGAAGATTTTTGACTACTTGCTTCTTGTTGATGTTGACAATATTTTCAAAATTTATGTGTTCCATTCTCTTGTGCCATAGCCAACTTTAATCAATATGACTCAAACAACATCTTTGACCTTTGATGTTTGATAACATATACAAATGATTGCCTATTCTCTGAGCATTCGCAACCAACACATCTAAATCTTTTCTCCTAATTTCACAACTTTATACATAAAACTTTAATGTGTTCCCCTAATCACACATTTGAAATATACTCAAAATACTATGCTTAATACCTTCTACATACAAAACATTTTTAGTTTTATTTCTACCATTATCCAAACTTAGTTTACCTTTTTTAGCAATTCTGACAGTAGTATTATCTCTAAATTTCACTATGCCACCATTGATCTTCTTCAAAGTTATGAAATTTTTCTTGTATCCTATCATGTGCTTCAAACATGCACTATCAATGAACCATGTATTTTTTTTCATTTCTTGCATGAAAATCTATTTGTACTAACATAGAGTTTTTAGGTTGTTTCTTTTGCCATGAACCTATCTAGACTTTCTTCTTGATGAATGTAGCCTTGAAACTTTGGTCCTTCTTGACTAACTCAAACACACTTATACAGTACCAAGATATGTGTCTAAATTTTTTTCACTTGTAACATATTATGGCCTCTTCATTAAAGCTTGATAGAGGAGTAAAAGAGTTGTAGCTTCTGCTTGACTCTACATGAGTTTCCTTCGTATTTTTGAAATTTTTAACCCTCTTTTGACATTTTATTTTATTATGACCATATCCATTACATTAAAAATAGTAACCATAAAAATATGACTTATTTGTGTATCTCTAACCTAATTGCCTTTTGTAGCTCTTTTCCTTCCATCCTTCTTTATTTGAGATGTCATTTGTATTCTTAACTTCTTCTCTTTTATTTCCTCTTTTGTAAGATCTTCAACATAGCTCTTTCCTTTTTCTATGCTAACCTTATCTATGGCCTCTCCTTTGTATTTTTAAAATTTGATACCTATCTTATTTGACATTAATATTTGACTTTCTAATATCTTATTCAACATATTAGTGTTATTCTCAACTTTTGAATCATTGGCTGCTCTATCATTAATTATTTTATTTATTTTCTCAAGATTTGCTTTTAAAGAATCAATTTCAATAACATACCTTTCACATTCTTCACTTAATTTTTACAACTATCCCATTAAATATTTTTCATTATTCTTAGCTTCTTTAAAGTGTGCTTGTAGATCTTCAATTGTTTCCTTTGACTCCTTTTCATTTTTCTCAATATGGAGCTTTAATCTTTGATTCTTTTTCTCAAAAAAAATTAACTCTTCTAAGGTACAAATGAGTTCTCCTTCTAGATTCACTTTGGCTTCATCTTGTTCTTCTTCTTGATCATATATAATTTCATTTATGGAGGCATCTTCATTCATGGCCGTGAATAGAATCTCTTCTTCTTCTGAATCACTGACTTTATTATCTTTAGTTGAGCTAGGATCTTTAGAATACAAACTCTTCTTCTCAAATCCCTTCTTAAATTTTCCTTTGAAATTCTTCTTGTATGTATACTTTCCTTTTTCATTTTCACCATTACCCTTTTCTGGGCACTTAGCTATAAAATGTCCAATCTTTCCATAATTAAAACATTTAAAATGTAATTTTCCTTGATATTTACCTTTAACCTTTTTTAGCTTGCAAATGAATAGAGCTCCATTGTCATCTTCATCATCGCTAGAACTATCACTTGATTCTTGAATCTTAGCCTTCTCTTTCTTTGATGTTTTAAAAGCAACTTCTCTCTTTGATGGTTTCTCTTCTTCGGTCCACATCTCATATGATGTAATAATACCATGTAGCTCATCCATCTTAACTTGGCTAAATTCTTCATCTCTTTCATTTCCAAATCTTTTGTATCATATCTCAATGGTAGAGATCTCAAAAAAAAATTGTACCACTATTGATTCTTCTAAATTTACTCCAAGACCTTGAATTTGATTAACTATTTTATCAACCCATAAAAGGTAACTTGATATATTTTCTTCCTCTTCCATCTTCAAACTCTCAAACTATCTTCTGAAAGTCTAAAGCTTAGCTTGTTGAAACTTTTTATCACCTTTGTAAATATTCTCAAGCTTTACCCAAGTTTCATGAATAGATTTACATTTCATTACTTTAACAAATTTTGATTCACATAAACCACATAAAATAACATTTAAAGATTTAGCATTATTTTTACTTGCCTTCTTTTTTGTCAGAGTAGTTACAAGTGTTTATGGCTCTTCATATTCCTCCACCATTGCTTGCCAAATGTCAAATCTAAGAGCCATCAAATAAGTCATCATCCTTATACTCCAAAAATCATAATTTGTCTCCATCAAACAAAGGTTTCTTATTTTTATAAAAACCTTTATGTGATCCAACCATCATGTTTTCCCTGATCTACCTTCAAGCTATAAAACTTTTTCAATAAGGAACTTACTCTGATATGAACTATTAAGCATGAAATTTACTGAGAAGGGGGGTGAATCAATATTTTATATATCTTTTTCTTAATCTTATTTATTTTCTTTGATCACTTAATCACACATTCAATATATGTCATAAAAATAAAAAAATAACATGCACCACATAAGATAAAGAGAGAGAGACAAGATTTTTATGTGAAAATCCAAAGTGGGAAAAACGCAGAGAACAATCTCAAGTATATGAATGAGCACCAAATCAAATTACAAAGTTCACAATCACCAGATTATAGGAGCACTAACCCCTTTTCCAAACACCAACATAACAACTCTTTGTGAATACCAACCCATAGGAGCACCAACCCCACAGGATCACCAACCCATAGGAGCACTAACCCATATTGTGTATAAAACACAACTATCTCTCAATTTTGCTTACTCAATAAATGATAAACTCTAAAATATCTCCTAATTTTATCTCCTCTAAAAAAAATACAAACCATGCACTCTCTTGAATATTACAAATGGCTTCTCAAGCCTTTATTTATAACTTTTCAAATGACCTTTGGCATTCACCCTTTGTGATCATTCAGTCCTCATGAAAAATAGTGCCAAACTTGCATGACCCACCTTTATTTATAACTTTTCAAATGACCTTTGGCATTCACCCTTTGCGACCCTTCAATCCTCATGAAAAATGGTGTCAAACTTGCATGACCCTTCATATCCTTACATTTGAAAAGTCACATGGTGACCTTTCATAAGAAAATGCATCATTTCCTCTTTTGTCTTTATCTTGGTGACTTTTCATATTCCTCAAAGTGTCCCTTCATGGAAAAATGCACCATACCTTCTTTTGTCTTCACATGGTGACTCTTGGAATTCCTCAAGATGACTCTTCATAACACCTTACAGTGACCCAATGAAAGAGATATGCCCTCAAATGACTTAAAATTTTTGACATTAAAATAATTTTTTAAACTTTCACAGGTATAATTGGCATTTAGATATGGTATTTTGTGGCATATAATGTACATAATTATCCCAAGTCTAGCTATTAGCTTGATTATGAGTATCCAAGGTGGTAGTAGTAATTAAAACCAAGTGGTAAGGATTTGAAATACTAGACAGAGGTTTAATTATCATTTATTCCCCTTTTTAGACTTATTAATAGGATACATGGGCTATTCAAGTCACTAGTTTTGGTCTAAAAGATGACTGCACTATTTTGTTAACCAAGAATTTCAATTGGAGACCTAAAGAGTAATATTGGAGAGATTTATTCTACCATATTGAGTTTTCCTAAGATGTTTCAAGAAATAAAAAACCATAATAAAATATTTGAACTTATCAGTTTCTTGATAAGTCACTCTAATTCCTTCTTAACCTTAGACATGCACCTAGGCTAGGGTTTTGACCATTTCTTAGTTCACCCATCTGTACAAGGTATTAGATAATAAAATTTTACATGGAGGATTATTAGGGGGTATGTAAAGTTAATTAAATGATTTTTGGAGGTTTCACATGTGTGAGAGGTCAATGGAGCCAAATCTTAGTTTGATAGGCTTAGAGGCCTAATTAAGGGCTAATCGAAGAGAGAAATAGGTAGAGTAAGTGCACTTTAATTTAATGTCTAGTCATGAAATTTTTTATAGATATTTAATATCATACTAGTTACTCAAACCCATGCTTAGTTTTTTAGGATAATCTGTATATTTTTATACATAAGGAGCTTTGTTTGTTTTGAGGGCTATAAGGAAATAAAGGCAAGAAAGACGTTTGAGTGTGAAATGGAGTGTTAGTAAGTATTTAAATCATTAAAATGGGTTGACACAAGTTTTAGAAGGAAATGATAAGTGATTCATGAGTAAATATTTTAGTCATGAAGTTGGAAACAAAATGTGAAGCATTTGAACCCAAAGAGAGCTAGTGTAAATTGTATGCCTTTGAAGACAAAAAGAGAAGTTACATAATTTGAATAAGAGTGGTGTAGAAACCCATAAATCATGACATATATCAGATAAATAATTTTTAACTATCCTTTTAGGTGTGAAGTTGTAGTCTCAGAAGGAAGGAGTTAGATTCAAGAACTCAAAATTACCCAAGTAACGTCCTATGCTAATTTCAAGAAGGACATCATTAGGAAAGTTCACACATGTTAATGAGAGCCTTCAATAATTTTTTCCTACTCTATTTAATTCATTTAAATTGCCTCCATGATGTATGACACTAGTCAATGATCTTCTATGCCTGTTATCTCTCTCTTTCCTACATTTTCTTATATATGCAACCTTGTTTGGCTTTGCAAAGGATCCTCACATTGGTTATGGCAAAGACCTACCAAAATTAAGTCTTATACTTGACTATTAGAATAAATTAAATATGGATCATTTAATTTCATATAACATAAAATTATCTTGAATGGGTTGTTTTGATTAATGCTTATTGATAGTAAGTGTGTTTCCTTGCATTTGTATTTCTTGTTCATGCGTCTATGTAAGTTTATCTTCTTTCACAGGTCATAAAAAGTGTTATGCATGGTTTTCCTAGTTATATAACTAATAATTAATTAATGAATAATATTATCACCTCTTGGTTGATCATCTTAAGCTGTTACAACCTTCAAAACCTTCATATTGAAGCATTAATGTGATAAGGACTATTTTGAAATAACATAATCATATGGTAACTTAGTATTTCATAGTGCATTATTATCAAGTTGAGGACCTCATGTTTGGTGCATCACCTCTAAGTTTATTTTTTAATTTTATATTTCATCTTTCCATTTTTCAAGTCAAGCAAGTATTATAATTTTTAGTATAGGCATTGTACTTGAGAGCTACCCCAAAATATAGAGATTTGGTCCACTTGAAGGTTACCCACAACTTAGGATAAATCCCATTATATAGGTCAATTTGATATGGATTGAATAACCCTATCAAGGGTGAAAATTTTATCTATAAAGATACTCGTTCATGCACATTTTAAATTTTTTAAGTTACAATTTCAATGGCATGATACTTGTTCATACACATTTTCAAAGGTAAATGGTTGTTATTTCAACTAAAATATATGAGCAATGTGGTCATTATGGGTTCATAAATATTATTCATCATATTTTAATAATAAAAATATAATTTAGATCCATATACAATGGTGTGATTTGATATTTTATATATAATTTACATTTAAGTCTAGTGACAGGCAATTGCCTTACCATTACATATATTAAACCCATTGAATGTTTCCATCTTCTGTTATGGGTAATGTATGTTTGATTATATTAATGATCCATAACCTTAGCATCATTTATATAAAATAAATCATGGTTCCATTGATTGGATCAATACATTGGGTACTATACCACATTCATGAAAATTGGAATATGCATCTTTCTAAGTCAAGGGATTGAGTAATTATTCAAAATTAAGACTTGAGCACTCTCAATTTCTCATTAGTTAAAAATTGTCCAAGTGATTTAACAAGGAGGCATAATTATACATCATCAATTATAGGTTATATGTAAATTTGTTTTCACCTAGATACATGTGTACTCATTCCTTTCTCTCATTTCATTTTTAAAAAAAAAATTAAAGATCATATTTTTCAAATTTCAAATATGAAAAAATGACAACTACATGTGTTGCTATAGGGTTTTATAAATTTGAGTGCCCTAAATAATTGGAGTATCTTCATAAATATGAATTTTGTTGTAAAAATTTAGGTTCAATTATTTCTCCTTCATTTTATAATTAGATTTTTTGAATTTCAAATATGAAAAAATGACAACTACATGTGTTGCTATAGGGTTTTATAAATTTAAGTTCCCTACATAATTGGAGTATCCTCTCAAAGACAAAGTGTGATGTATATGTTTAGGTTCAATAATTTATCTTTCATTTTATAATTTTCATTATTAGAATAAGGGGTGATGTATACACATAAATTTGGCCACAAGTACTTTAAAATACTAATTATTGACACATCCTAAATCAAATGACTTATGCCAAAATAAATGAATCTTATTCACCATTATTTTCATCCATTTATCTATATGTGGGATTTACCCTTTTATTTTCTCACTAATACATATAAATTTATAATTCAAATGATCAAAATGCTTCATACTAACCTATAACCATCTCTAGCTCATGACATTTATCCCTAATGTTTTATAGGTGTATAGGAATGTTTTTGTGGGCATGTCCACCTAGAAGAACCACATATTGTGCCAAATAATATCTAGTTTTAAAATTTAAAAATAATATTTTGGGTCTTCCTTCATGTTTATCAAGGCATTCTAAATTAAATTATTAAAAGGTTTTCTTACAAATATGCATCAAATTTCATTCATTATCACCACATGTTATCATTTGGTGGTTATCTTACATGTAATTGCATATTGAGAAAATATTCCTTTTTATTTTAAAATTCAAGATCAATCATAAGGAGTATCCATAATACAAGTCTAAATAATCTTAAATCAAGTCAAAATCCATAATTTTCAAGTGTCAAATCCATTTTTATAGATGCATACACATGGTTAAGAAGCAAAATTTCACAATCACTCTAGATGGGAGAACTATGTGGGATTCATTTCCATCCTTGAAATTTGGATATTAAGGAAATGATCAATCATCAAGAGGGTGATTGAGGACAAATTATCCCATTACACTCACCTCATTTTATATATTTATGACTTTAAAAGAGAACTTATGGTCTCAAATAAAAAATAATGAAAATAAATTAATTCATGTAACATAATCTGAATCAAAATATGTTATGATACTTAGTAGATATAGGTGAATAAGGCACAATAGTTAGATTTTTATCATAGTCAATGAGTTTAATTCCATCATAAATATACTTGAGTGACCTACATTGATTTCCAAATATAATGGTCATATTCAAGAATACTCTTAGATTATACATCAAATGTTGTTACTATCAAAGTTTTTATTTTTTTTATTTTTATTCATATTAGTTATTATCCATAGTTTGTTGGGACAAGTCTAGAGTCAACAAACTTGTGTGACATATGCTATAGTCTATAAAAACTGGTCTTATCCAAGATAAGTTTCATATTCTATTCTTGATATTTAGCATACATAGTCACATCTTTTTTTATTTGTGCTTGTAGATGTTTGAAATAGTTAACTTTTTTCTTGATTTTAGATAAGTAAATTTATTTTTAGTGTTTTCAAAAAATAGTTATTTTTTATAGTTATCAATTTCTAAAATAAAAAAATTGATCATTTTTAAATCTCTAGCATTGTAACATATATCTAGTTTTTCACTTATTATCATCAAAACATCTATTGTTAGAGTAAAAATAGGGTAAAATAGGTTGGATATTTATAATTATGCTACATTATAGTAATCAAATTTCATGAAAAAAATAAGGGAAGGATAGGGTAAAAAAGAATGTTTCATATGTTGCTTAGTAATCCTTTTACTTTAATAAACACTTTTTAAAATATACTGCAAATCAACCATAATTTATCAAATCTAGTGATGTGCTCAAATATGAATAAAGAAGGTGTGAGAGTCTAAAGACTAATAATCATGAATGCATCTCTAAAATATCTTTTTATAAGATAAATTAATTTGAATGAATAGTTATAATCATTATACTAAAATAATTATATAAAGATCTAATTTTTTATATAAAATATAAAAACACATATATCTACAATAATAATAGATCAAAGAATAACAAACTGTAGACACCTAAAATTAAACATTTCATGTCAATTTAATATTATCACTAAATCACACTAGTATCATAAAATCCCTAATTATACCATCTTGTCATCAAATAATATCTATAAAACTTCACTATTCATCATCCTTTAGCAAATTAATTTCTTTTTTAATATTTTTACCCAATCCCACAAAATTCACCTTGTATCTCATTAGTTAATTAACCATAACTAATTGCCTAATCCTTTCATAATAATAAATTCCATCAATTTTAAAGATCCATAATTTATAAAATCTAATAAATATAAATATTATCTCATCTACCTCATCTTCAACTAATTCAATTTAATAATCCACTAAATATTCCAAAGTCTTGACCCACTCAATTTAATAATCAACTAAATCCTCCAAAGTCTCCACAAAAATAAATTTAATAATCCACCTCAAATATCACTAATTCTTCCCAAAAAATATATAAATAGACCATTCTTCCTCACAATCAAGGATCAATCCATTTATCAAGCTATCAAATTGCTATTGAATTTATTTTGTGTATATTCTTGAGAATCAACATCAATCCACCATTATGTTGTTGAAATTCACCTTACATTGGATACTTCACATTGAGTATCCATATAAAAATATTTTAAGATAATATCCAAGTCATCAAAGCATTAGATATTTATTTGGTTGGTAAGGTGAAGGTATACTTGTTTTCTTCTTATTTTATCTCTAAGGTTTTAGATTGATTTTAGAATAAGGAGTCAATTGTTCATTTTGATTTCTTAGTTTCAAAATTTGAAATTATAGATATTACACTAAGTTAAATGATTAGAATAAAAAATATTGTGCTCTAACCTACTCATAATTAAGTATATAAATCTCATAAAATGATCACTAAAAGCTAAGAAAATATAACATCAGTATGAATTTTTGAGAAGGTAGAAAATTGAAACAAACTAACAAAGCATCTATGAAGATTTAATAACCTTTATGAGTATTCCATAAAATTTGTAAATAAAATCATTTAAATACAAATTATTTATAAAAATATGATGGTAATTGCATTGATTTTGGAAACTATTACATGTGATCACTTATTTAAAATATATCAAATCTAAAAAAATCTAAAGAAACTAACAATAAAATGACAACCCTTTACTCTAGGAGACTTAAAAATCTTGGCCATTGATTTCAATAGGTTTTCAAACCTCTCAAACCTCATATAAGAGGGGAATATGAATCTTGATAGTTCTCTATGCTAGTCTATTCATGGAATGTAAGAGGACTTACTAATCTGATGCATAAGTATACAGTCAGGAACAATTATAAATTATTTTCAAACATAAAGATATTATGCCTACAAGAAGTCAAGATTTATGACTTCATGCTTCATTATATAGCACAAATTATCTATCTTGGGGCCATCTATCAGGCCACTCATCATGAGTCTAGAAGAGGAGGATTTGTGACCTTATTTATGCCAAAGTTGTCCCAACACATCATCTCAAGGGGGTCTAACCCCTCAAATTATGTGGCTTGGATGATCTTTAATTTTTAAAACCACATAATTAGGTTAGTTAATATTTATTATTCTAATGAGGTTGTTGAGTGTACCTTGTTATGGAGATGGCTGGTTAAATCACTTCTAGATGCTCACTAGATTCTTTATGGTGATTTCAATATGGTATAATCATCAGAAGATAAAGGGCAGATTCCCATGAGGTGGTGTGTAGGAGAACATAAGGAATGGTTCTATCTATGTAAAAAAATGAGGGTGTTTGACCCCAATCACTCCTGATGGAAATATTCTCACTCATCTTGTTTCACTTGGTCTAATTTTTGCCAAGGTGAGGATAGGGTGATCAAAAATCTTGATCAAGCTCTATTAGCTAAATAAGATCTTTTTATTTTGTGCCTATATAAGGTCAACCTATTTTTTCTATACCAAACTCATTTTTGTTTGACCATCACCCCATTTTCTTCAATGTTGAGTGGACTAATCCTTAAGTTCATGTGCACATCACCCAATTTTACCTCAACACTACCCATTTCAAGCATGAGTGTACCTTGAATCACATTGGCTATATCTAAAATCTTGTTATAAGACCCAACAGGTCCACTAAATGGATTACGTGGTGGTCTAATGCTATAAAAAATACTACCACTTTCAATAGAATATATGGAAAATAGGCTAATTTTTTAAATGACATATTCATCATGCCACAAATCAAGAATTTATTAGAGCCTCCTAGGAGCTTGAAGCCTTGCATTTTAATGTTCAATTACAATCTCATGTAGCTAAATAGAGACACAAACTCTAAGTTTCTAAATCTTATAATTCCAAAGGAGCTTAGCTACATGCCAGAATGTGTTGGCTCAAAGTGGGGGACAAAGTGACCAAGGAATTTTTTGTCCTGCTTCAATCTACACAAGTGACTGATAAGATCAAGGCCATTAAAGGTGCAGTTGGGCACCTCACCAAATTACTTGAGGTACTACAGTAATTTATTTCTCACTACCAAGAGGTGTTCACCTCTTAACTAGATATTACTACCAGACAAGATGATCTCACCCATTGTTTGGGACTTGTTCCTTATAATATTTCAAAGGTCTAGAGAGTTGTTTGTGACTGACCTCTTAGTCTTAATGATATTAAGGAAATTAATACATAGATGGCCACTAATAATTCTCCTAGAATTGATGGGTTACTTTGTGAGTTTTACCATTCTTTATGGGACACTATAGGCCTTGACCTTCATAAGGTTTATCTTGAAGCTTTGCATATTAATTCTTTGGGGACTCTCATAAATCAAGGCAATATTAAGTTCATTTCTAGAGTTGAAGACCTAGAAGTGATAACTAATTAGAGGCATATTAATTAAATGAATGTATCTTATATGATCATTTCCAAAGTTTTGGCCCTTAGGATCAAACATATCCCTCCTCTAATTGTGAGGAATGAACAATCTAGTTTTATTTAGAATCATTATATCTTAGACAATGTGATAGTTGTCTAGAAGGGCATGGAGTGTGATAGAACTTCTAATCAAAAGATATTTTTGTTAAGATTGACTTTGAGAAAGCCTATGACAGCATATAATGGCCCTTTATCATGGCCATGATATAGGCTCTTGGCTTCAGACCAAAATTTATGCACGCTATTAACATGCTCTTTTAGGATGATGGAGTTTGCATCACCATAAATTGTGCTTAATCTAATAGATTTTAGCTACATAGATCAATTAGATAAGGTTTCCCTCTTACCCCAACCCTTTATGTGCTTATTATATAAGGTTTTAATTACCTTTTATCTAACTATACTTCTCAAGGGCTGGTCAAAGGTATCTCTCTTCCTACCTTAATTCATTAATTGGTTAATGGTCACTTTGTGGATGAATCCTTTCTTACTCTCCAAGAAGATGAAGAGTTAGTTAGGAATTCCACGTAATGCCTTGAAATTTTTTGTTTGGCCTCAAGATATTCCATTCAATGGAAAAAAACCCAATGCTATAGATAGCCTCTATCTCCTAAACCCTCTTGGATTGAGGGTTACCAATGGCAATGGACCCTCCTAGGTGTTCAATTTAAATTCCTTGTCATTCCTTTTGAATTTTAAGCTTCCCATGCTAATATTTGGTCTTATGTCATATAGAGGGTTGATAAAAATTACCTATTATATTGCTAAGCATTTTACTCTACCTGGAAAATTTTAGATATGTTCTAAGGTCTTGGTTGCTAATCATGTTTATTACTCTTCCTATTAGGCCCCTTATAATGCCTCCTATGCCAAGTTGGAAAAGCTTCTCATGACTTCCTCTCAGATAATTTTGAAGGCCATCAAGTGTTTCATAGAGTGTCTTGGGCTATTTTTCATAGGATTAAAGAATCAAGTGATATTGGCCTTATTAACATTAAACTTTAGGGCATTGTTATAAGTATCAATTGGATTATAAGAGTCTTGAAAGGGGATGAAGCCTAGAAGATCCTTATTATAAATTGCATTTCTCAAGGATCTCCTCTAGGCATGAAGGTGTGGTGGGGTATTGAATTACATACCCTCCTCTTCACTCATATGCCTATTAAAATCACTAGCTCTTTTATCATACAAAGCATATGGAAGGCCTGGGAGAAGCTTAAGTCTCACCTAGTCTAGGTTGGAGATGGATTCAAGAATGGTCTTTGTATTAATTATCAATCTCTTTGGTGGTCCCCTATTCTCAATTTCCATAATGTTCCCCTTACCATGGTTCCTTGGATAAAAATTCTTAGGATTTTGAAAAAGGGTATTAATCACATTAGAGATCTTTTCTATAAGATCTCTTAGGACTGGTTACCTTGGAATATTGTGAAAGCTAGGTTTCATCTTAACAAAGAAGATGAAGAATCTCTTTTTTAAATTCATAATGTCATACTTGGTGAGTATCTACACAAAATTGGAGTGCCCTCTCTCACCCCATCGTGGAAGGATTAGAATTATCCTAAAACCACTTCTTTTTATCATTATACCCTTAATATGGGATATAATCTTCTTACTCCCCAGCATATAGATACTGAGGTGCTCAATATATGTTAGAGTCTTAATTCTCTTCATTATGTCTGGCTAAGGATATTTAATAATATATGGTTGGCTCTCTTAGAACCTAAAAAATCTCACTTTATTTGCTACATTATGTATCATGGGCTCCCTATTGGAGACTAACTCAAGCATATTTGGGTTTTTAATCCCAATTATCATGCTTGCCACTGCCTAAAAACCATTAAGCATATTTTTTGGTTTTGTTCCCATGCACAGTCTACCTAGAGATGGATTGACTCTCTTTTTAAACCCTTGACACCTAAAATGTTCACCTTGAAAATAGCTCTCTTGGGGGACTCAACCTTGCTTCTTGTAAGATACAACAAATTTTGGTAGATTTTTCACACTGATATTTTATTTTAGATCTAAAAGTCTAAAACTAAATCTTGTTTTAATCATAAAGCTATGGAAATTGGTTTTTCAATTTCTAACAAAATTAATGTGATCTTCACTATTACCCTTCAGATCTAGAGCTAGATAAAGTGTAGCTAAAACTTCACCATTTATAGGAATTTATAGATCACTAAGGTAATGTGTCTTGTGTTGTCAGTCAAGAACTACCTGAATACGTATTCCTTGGGGATGTGGTGGTGGAGCCAAGCATTCTCAGTCTTAAAGCCATTAGTCTTGGAGTCAAAGGAGCTCCTATCCTCACTCTTACTAGCCATCTCTTGGGCATGGGACTACTAATTTTGTAGGTGGATTATCTCATCATGATATTGGTAGTGGAAGAGGCTAAGCAGCTCCCCATGAGGACAATTTTTTATGCCTAGTGCTTGCCATTTCACCACCTTGGTAAAATTCTAAGCAACTTTTGTAAAATACTCAAGAGAAACCTAATGATGGGTGGGATCCTCTTACCTTGGATGAGGACCCCTCAACTGATGAGGGGTGTGGAGGGAAGCCTCAAGACCCTCCATCACCTCTACCACTTGTTACCATGTTTGTTATTATTGCTTAAGTATTTTTTTTATCTTTTTTTGGTTGTTAATGCACATGTGTTAGGATTTTTGGCCAGTATGGCCTTCTAGTTGCTTATGCTACTTTCATGGGGATTCTATAGCTTGGTATGTTTTGGGGGTGTGACTTTTCCACCCATTTGTTTTGTATGACTAGATATATTTTATTTTTTAAAGTTTTTATATAATAAAATGTGCTTTTCAATCAATAAAATAAAATAAAACTAAATATTTAGTTGTAAATTTAAATCAAGTTGATCTAAAATAAAATAAAATATGATACAATATTTCTAATTTGAGGATGCTTATATTTTTCCCTTATCTAAATTTAATATTTTTAAGAGATCATTCAAAATATCACCATGTTTTATTCATTCAAATGTGACATTAAATTTTTGATAATTTTCATTGTACACGTCGTATGGAAGTTTTTGGAGAATTTGGTTCATTTTTAAATATCATGGGGTTTTGAAAAATATATAAATATTAAAGATCTTGTAAATTATTAGCCAATAGTTTTAATAAGGTATTAGGATCCAAATTCTAAGAAAACTCACCAAAATAGTTTAGCTCGCACAAGCTTGCAAACTACATTAATGCTTAATAATCCCCATGTATATTTTAATTCAAATGATATTTGTGTTTATTTCCTTATTACAAAATTGATGTTTCATGTGATCATTTATCAGTCCAAATAATTAGTTTATTATCTTATTGTATTCAAGTGGAATCTCACTTATTAATTGAACATGTGCATCTTATGCAAATATCTCTTTATGGCCATTATACTTAGTTATTTAATACTGGATAAATTATTTAAATTTTAATGAAACCTTTGTCATTTTAGTAATAAGTGAGAACTATCATCTTTAAATTTTTCTTCATAGAGTGACTTAGCATACTTTGAGTAATTCAATATATCATGGAATATTTATAATGTAAGATGATTTTGGAGTGTAGAATCATTACCCATGTGTTTTCATCATGCTTATTGCATGAGACTAATATTATTTATTTTTTTTACATGGATTTTTTAAGCCTTAATTTTTTTCTTAGTAAAAATGTGAGTGATTATGTGTTGGCTATGTGGCTTTTCTCATTTAGTTTAGAGTCTTGTGGTTATATTCTTAGGTGTTATACATGTGGTTATTCTCATTTAGTTTGGAGTCTTATGCGTCTTTAATCTATAAATTATGTTTTCTAGTTATTTTCACTTGGATTTGAACCCTTTGAGGATATGACTAAGATATCCTCATCCAAGTGGCACAATGGAAACACCGCACTTGTTGTAGGTAGTCAATTTGGTGAGATGAATCTCTAAAATGAAGGGCTACCTCCCTAGATGTGACTTAAAATGCTTTCACCTATACTAAATAATTATTTTTGAGGAAAAAGGTTAGAGTTTGCATGGAATGAAACCTATTTTATGGGGTGATGCACAAATATTTTTTCCCATAAGACTATTATACTCCATCACTTTTGAGACAAGGCATACAAGACTAGTCTATGAGTCCTAGAATGCACTAACATCAGTATTTCAATATGAAGGTGCCATGTATGAATAATATCCAAGGTAAATGGGAAATATAGATCATTTTATAGATGATAAGACTTAATTTTACACTTAATAACATTTACATACACTTCATATGACCCGCTAGGCATGAAATCACTTGCATCAAACATGAAAGGATTGAGAGAAAGCAAGGATAAATGAATACCTCTTAACCATTCACTATACATCTCTTCACATACTTTAATAGGATGATATATGAACTCAAAAATGAATTTAATTTTTTTCTAAGGCATGTACAATGTCAAAACTAGTATGGATTCATCATACCTACTGTGGTATTAGATTAAAAAGGCTAAAATGGTAGCTCTTATAGAACTTGAGAGAGAGAGAGAGATAAGAAGAGAGAATTACAAGGGTCACAAAGACACTTTTAAAGATCAAAAAATAAGTTAAATATGCATTATAAGAGGATATTGGATGAAATATGCAAATTTAGGAAGAACAAGTGTCCACACAAGGTATAAAACTCATGAAAAGTGGCATAAAACTCCCTATGTTGGCTTAAAAAAATGCCTTCATGATTAGCCTCCTTTGAACACATCATAACTAACTATGACCAGGTCCAATGATTTTAAATAATGTTAATTGTCTCATTAATTCCTCTCCATGCATTATTTTTAGGCCTAGTCATTTGAAATCAAGTAGAAAGGATCCATCATCATCTATAGTCCAAAAAAATTCTTCTTTCATGTACCCTGCACACTTGGCTTCAAATTTAGCTTTAGTTTCTCATTAAAACACATTGGATTGAGTTTATTAAAATTTTAAATACCCTATATGTCCTTATAAGCATTAGTAACACCTTAAAATCACCCCACTTAAAGTTTTTCACCTTCTTCATGTGCCTGTCCAATATGCTAGTTTTGACTGGCTGAGATGAATCTATTTGTTTTTATGATTATAATTTTTTATAATGCATGAAATAAATATTGGTAGTTATAAAAATTCTAAATATTCCTCCTAAAGTTGGTTTCATCCTTTGATTCCATATAAAACCTACAAAACACAAAAAATAGTCAAAAATACCCTATTTTTCACCTTGTACATACAAGTCCCTACAACCAAAAAGTATTGGGAGAATAATTATATATTACCCTACAATATAATATTTTTAATGGTCAAAATATTCCATTAAATAAAATTTATAACTCCATTTCTTGAAATTGGTCCTTAGAAAGGGTTTGTAAGGGTTTTGAGTAGTTTTCATTCTTAAAGTTTTTTCATAAAGTTATGACATCCAAATTGCAAAAAAAACTCCACAAATTAATATTTCAAGACCTTCATTATCATCCTTTAACTCCTCATAATCCCATGCATAGCATTAGAAGAGGTATGAGCATTCAATCCTACCCTATCAAGCTCTTTCCATTGTTCCTTACAAATATGAGTTGGTTTTGGGCCAAAAATTGATTCCTTGATGTTTTATTTTCATAAAAAAAGATTTGAAACATATTAAATTCCTCCATATTAATTATATAATAGGTTTTAGTGATCATATAAAACCAAATATGAAGTTGACCCCCTTTTGGATGCTAGGCATAGTCATGCTTAATAGGCCTATTTACACCTTAGATCCCAACATGAGTTTTTATATGATTAATATACATAAAAATGGATTATACACTTATATAATGATTCCATAAACATTTAAAAACAAGTTATAAATAATTATTAATGCTATAAGTGTGAATGACCCTTCATTTCGGCACTAGGTCTCACCATGACTACTAGGCCTATCTACAAATTTGATGATCTGGGATATCCTTTTCAGTTTCACCCTTTATTTAAAGGTTATTCATGTTTTAATATAAGTGTTTCAACTTTACACACTCTTTTTAAAGGTCCCATGTTCTTTTGGTGTCCTCTTTCTACATTAATATCCAAGTGTGCCAATTTATGCTCAAGGTGAAGTACCCCCTATCTGAGATAAAATAACAGGTGATTCCCCTATTTTATAAAACTATATAAATATTATATAGGATTATATATTTTAAAATGATCATATACACAAAAATTTAGCTTCTGGTCTATCCATTTGACCCTTAAAACTCTTTCAAAATCAAAATAGACTATGTGAAGGAGACTATATGTAAGGGTTTCTTTTTATGGATTGTGTATGTTTGCTTTATGAGAACCCTTTATCTAATTTATTTAAATAATGGTTTTGTCACTAAGTTTTTATAACTTTTATGAATATTAAATAACCTCCATTCATACCCCAAACTCTCACAATCCCCTCACACACCTTGATTTAGTTAAGCCTGAGTGCACTCTGTTAGTTATATCCTTATTTTGGAGGTCACCTGAAGATGTGTGTATATGGATTATAATTGAGGAAAGGTTATAAAAACCCTCCTTTAATTTATTTTAATAATTTAATACCTATTTTCATTCATACTAATGCAATACAAGTATAAAAATATCACTCTTCTAGTTGACTATTTGTTTATTATAGCTGATTATATTTTTATTTTGATATTTTCCTTAGGAGTGATTATTGTAATCTACCTTACATGTATAAGGCTATAAAAATAGTATTTAAACCTCACCTAATCCTTCCCAACTGAAACTTTCAATATCCTTTCATGTTATTCACACATTGGGGGTTGGGTTGCTCATAGGGTCAATCAAAGTTAGTTGACTATGTTCCTTATTTTCTTCTCTAAAAGTGACCCATACAAATTGTCCTTGCATGTTATAAGACTTGAAAACAACAATAAAATACTTAAATAAACTACTTACACCATATCCTAACTTCAATTTATCATTTTTTTCTTGAAGTGAAGTTTATTATTGAGGTTATCAAACCTATTGCTCATGATAGTCCTAAAGTCACCTAGAGTTGGCTATAGGTGCATACTGTAGCTATAAATGAGCCTATAAGGTTATTATTTGACTCTTAAGACAATTTAAACTTTGAAAAATATCCCAATAATTTCCAAACTACTAAGCATTCCTAACACTCATGTATTTCAAGAAAGAAATCAACTTTTCAACTTGGACCTTATAATCGCTAGTTGTAGGTGCTCACCAAGCCATTTATATAGACTGAAAGTGGTAAAGGAAGGTAAATACAATATATCACATACCTATGATGATCCTTATGCCATTAATTATATTAAAAACCATCTAAAACCATTCAAATGTGAATACATGGCCTAATACTTCCAACTTGGATGAGAAAGGCTTTTCTTGGACTCATACCTATAGGTTTCACTACCTACTGTCAATGCATAAGTTGACAAGTTTGGGCCATATAAAACCCAATCTCCATTTCTCATCCTCCTTCCAAAACTTTCAATTTTCATGTACTATTTGGATACTATAATTCAAAACCATCAAAATTCATCAAAGGCTCTTATCAACATGTTATGAAGTGTTGACAAAACACCTAGGTGCTTTATTTTGCACTTTTTGGGAAAGTGGACCTGAACCTATCCTTTTTATGTTTTTAAATTTTATTTTCTTAAAAATGAAAAAATTACACTATAAATGTGTTTTTTATGGTCCTGAAATTAACTTAAACACTCCTTGAACACTCCCTCAGGCATCTTAACTCTCTATGGTAAGCCACCTGTAGGTGGACTTTTGTACACTCAAGTAATGGAAAAAAAGAGTATGGGCAGTGAGCATTATAATTAATTTAAATGGGTTATAATCCTATTTAAAAATATATAAATTTAATCTCTAACCTTTATATACCATATACAATCTTTAAAAAGCTCTTAGAATGATGTTTCAACACTTCTCAGTCTATATTCAGCTCCCTGTAGGTGGTTTTTCATAGGGCAAGCATACATGATTAGCAAATTGGTAGAATACATGACTTGTGTTGTTGAAAATAATTTTTAGCTCTTCCAATGATTTTAAATTTATTAATTTCATGAAATATATCATTTATAAACTCATAATCTCCTTATAAATGTTAAATCTCCATGAGGATCCTAATAGACTATATATGACAGTCATAAGATAGACTAATTGTATGTGTGGTTGTGATTAAAAATTCAAGGAGAATGTTGATTTTAAGGATAAAATTTAAATGTGATGGGATTTATAATAATTTAATAACATTATAATCAACCTATCCTAACCTTCTTAAACCATTACCAAAGCATGAAGTTACTTCAAATAGTATAAATATACTAATAACACAAAATGGGACTAGTCTACAAAATTGAGTTGATTATCCCATCATAAAACCTTAAAACATGAAACCAAGTATTAGGAACATTAGATAAGGAGGTGAACATCCTTTAAAATCAATACCAATAGCTAGATTATATATAATTTTTCAAACTAAGGCAAAACCTATAGGGTACACAGGTTAGTAGGCAGATTTGAAAGGTCAAATTTTTAGGGATGGTTCATAAAGCTCAAACCACCATTATTCTATGAAAAAACACAAAATGGAATTTTATTGAGTGAAAAAGACACCCCTAGGATCATTTTTCCTGAAACCTCTCATGTTGACCATACCAAGTACAAACCTGAAGACTACTTTTTCTTACCAAGCCTAATAAAAGGAGAGATAAGTGGTTTTCTTTATTTTTAGGAGTTTCTGATCAAAATAATCATTGAAGTGAGTTTATGTAAGACCAAGGGAGATTAATAAAATGTTTGAAACTATAAGAGGGTATATAATTTTTTACACCTCATTAAATGCTCAATTTTTTCAAGAAAACTACCCTTTTTCTTAGGAACCTACCAATTTTTAGTTAGTAACAGTTACCAAAGACTCCCTAGGACACATGGCACATGATATAATATATTGGGACCTTCAAATTTACCTATAAACCTGTACATGTCATTAAATTCTCAATTTTGACCCCTAAAATGACTTAAAAGGATATGTTGGCTAATACAATTAATGACCAAGGCTAATATAACATTAAACATTAAAAGACCTATGATATACCTTATGACCAAATATTAAACCCCATAAAACACTTAAAACTCAATTTTTTACCTAGGGGTGCCATTATTTGACCTAAAAGTCAAATTTGGTCAACATTAGTCATGTACTGCCACAAAGTCTGCAGACACATTACATGATATGATTGGCTCACACTCTTACAATTGTTGGAGTAATTTATAATTATTTTAATTTATGGGAAATGTGTGGTTATAATATTTTTATAACTTTATGCATTCCATCTTTTGTTTCGCTTGTAGTCACATAATTATTTTCATATAGATTGAAACATTAGAGTTATTTAAGGTCATAATATCACTCAAAACATGATGCATGATGTCATTTTAAAATCTTGGACATATGGAACTAAAAAAATTTCATCATAAGATGAAAAAATTACAATTATGTGAGGTGGTGACATGTGGCATTATTAAAATTTACATGTCATATTCCAAAGAGCTCAAAATTACACATTCTAAAACCTAAAATGAGGAGGTGTGAGTGTTTTAATATGTGTAGGAGACACAATTGTGACACTTAGAATCCTAAGAATGACTCGTAGTTTTATAAATTGTTGTATGAAAGAGATAACACTGTGAGGATTTAAGGAAACCTACACATCCATTTTAATCACAATTCAGTCATTGATACATGAATACAAACCAAAGAAACAAAATTATTAACATTGTGAAAGAGTGTGTAAAGATTAAAATGATCCATTATATGGCCTTGAAACTCTTGTGATATGTTATCCAAGGTAAATTTTAGTTGAATTTTTTTTTAATTCATGAATATTTTGATTTTATAAATTGGTGTTTGGAGATTTTATGGGGTGGTGAATATCAAGGATTCACCTAAATTATTTGAGTGCAACCTAGTTTTTTTGGGTCAACTCACCTATTGAAAATAAATTTCATACATATAAATATAGTTCACCACTCCATCAAAAGTAAATATGATATTATTCACCATTGTATGTAATATATAATCATTCAAGGACTAAAACATTAAATAATATCAACATATGTCCCATTTAGATGTGGATCTTGTGTCTCTCACTGATATAGTTATCACCTAGTTGCAATAGTGTCACCTATTACAGCCTATCATTTGCCAACAATCCTATCACATGAGAGCATCTATGTCATTGGTCAGTGTCTAGTTCACCACCATAAAATCACATCATATGTGAGAATTGGTGTCATGCATCAACATTAGTTTCACATGTTAGAATTGGTGTCACCCACCAACTCTTGTGTCACATTCCAAAACCCTTGATACTCATCATCATGTTTATCATTTGGAAATTATTTGTCAAAATTAGCTTATATATGAAACTTTTGCCTAGATGGTTCGAGCCATTCTCTTGGACCATTTAGTAACCTTCTACCCCAATGACTAGTCCCTTTCTAGTCCTGACTTGATGATGTAGTGCAGTGTCTTGAGAGGTCCTGGTGTGGTGTGAGAAGTTGAGCAGAGTTCTTGTTACGTGGTTTATCTAATGTTTGAATTAGGAGACAAACCTCATGACCCTACCATATGTCACATGCAATCTTTTGAAATAATTTAATCAAGTTTTAAGATGAATTTGGTGATTTTGAGCAAAAGGCTTAGAAATAGGTCTAGAACTACAAGTGAAGGATCCTACAGGTTTCTAGGGTGTTCAAGAATTAAAGGGCATGAAGGAGGTTTTAAAAAAATCTTAGAGATTATAATGAGGTCTAGATAATCTATTATGTTGAAAATACCCCCAAAAGTGCATTAGATGATTTAAGGGTCCTCAAAATAGAAATTTCAAGTGAAAAAGTAACTTTTTAAGGAAGTCAAATTGGTTTTAGATTCCTCCCACCTCATTATGGTGTTTCTCTCCATTTTATACATGTTCAATTCCATTTTAAGTCATTTGGAGTGGAGGAGAGGAGTTTGGGAGAAAAAAGATGCATTTTGGATCCTTTTAGAGATTTGATAGAACAAGTTTTCAAAGGATTTAATTTATGTAGGGTATCATATATCATATGAAGTAATCCATGGTGTTCCTAGTATCCACTCATAGGACTATGTAATCATATTCCAACATAATAACTAGTAGAGGTAAGGAAACCCTATTAGATGCAAAATAGGCATGAAATAGGTTTTTTGCCATTAATGGAGGTCCAAAAATTTAAGAAGGTTTAAAAAAGTAATTATAGATAATTTACAGCATAAAAAATATTTTCCAAGTTTTGGATTTCATAGGTAGACTTTTGGTTGTTCAAACTAAGGAAAAATCATTTTGGATAGTTTGGATAGCTCTAAGAGAGCCTTAGGTTTTCATTTAATATAGTCAAAGGAGAGATATTTGGTATAGAATAATTTGGGAAGTTATAGGTAATATAATTTCCTTCCACTTTGTGTAATTTTTATTCTAGTTCATCCCCCCATCTTTATGAACAATCACTAACAATTCAACGGTGTTTAGATGGATTACTCATCTAGATAGGGTCCAGGTTTTCTCTTATTTCTTTACTTCAAAATTCAATGAGAAAGAATGATTTTATATGATTCATTTAAGTTCAAAATTAAGCCTATTATAATTTGTTTCATTATTTGATTCCTCCCAAGAAGGTAATTATGGCATAAAACCTATTTTCTTTGTCATCCTTGTGAAATGGCCATTTGATCAATTTTAGTGTAAAACTTGGGTTAGAGGGATAATTTACCTCCTCATAATTATTACATATAAAATTAAAAAATTTATATTTCTAATCAATACTTAGTATTTCATTAAAGCCTTGATAGGCCAAATAGTCAAGTTGCTAGTTAGAGTTCTAATGGAGTTGCATGCAAGTTTATCAATTATAGAGCTTTTAGATTCCTATAATGGTTTCAAAATAAATATAATATTATGTTTTAAACTCTAAGATTTCATGTCAATCACTTCTCATACAAATCTCAATCTCAAAAAGCTAGCATCAATGGAGTTGTAATGAAGAAAAGGGCAACATAGTTAACTTTTTACACATGTTCACTTGCAACCAGGTGAATGAGGTGTATGAAGGTTTTGAGAACATCCCTAGAGATGTTGAATTTTTTTTCAATTACTTATAGGTTTTTAATATTCATTGAGCATATTGAGAGAGTCTAAGAGTTACCACAAGGCCATTTTCCATGCTTATAGTTCATCTTCACACTCACTACCCTATTTATAGAAATGTCCACCTATAGATGGCCTTACATGGAGACCTAAGTTATCTATAGATGAGTTTAAACATGTTGGATACCTTCATATAAGGTTTAATATTTGTGATGATTAATTAAAACCATGTTTAAGTCATAGATTGGTAGGTTGAGTGATAAGTCACTTTAAAGGAAGAGAACTGAGCTTTAGGGACAAGTTTCCTAAAAACACCAAAAATAGGGCCCTAGCCACTTTTGGTATTACCAAATGATGATCTGACATGAAGCCTATGTGATTTTTAATGGTCATATGTTTTACCATTAATATATGGGTATAAACTTACAAAAGTGAGTGCGTGTGTGACTAGGGGAACATGATGTTTAGAGGCCTCCTTTTTTGGCATTTTTTAATACAAAAATTTAGTGTTTTCTATAGGAGATTGAACTTCCAATGACTCTACAACCTAAATAATAAATGTAGGAGTATATTACCATGACTATTTATTCCATTGGAGTGGGGTAAATTAATGATTCAAGGGTTCAATGATAGGTTCACAAGCAAGCCTTTCATACCTTTTCAAGGTCTTATTTTAGCTCAGTCCATATAAGACAACATATAGGCCATAAATGATAGTCAAGTATATGAGCTAGAGCGGACTATTTATGAAAGAATAATGGTGGTTTGATATGAGATGGATAGTCCTCTAAAGTGATGTACATGATATTTTATCTCAAATACAATCTAAGGTAATCAAACTTAGTGAACATGTTTAAAACCAATCATCACCTACAACTGAGTAAAGGTCTCTTGGGAACCTGAGACTAAGTTACCAAGTTAGAGCATGAACGTGGACTTATTTTGGCATCAATTTCTTTGAAGACATGTTTGAGGTCATTTTTGTATAATGGAATAATATGACCGAAAGTTAGTTTTAAAGCTTTATATTATAGCTACCTTAATATGTGACCTACAACCACCAAAAAATGTATAATACAATCAAGGAGAATCAATCTCAATCCCATCTCCATTACAAAGGTTTCAATAAATTATTTCAAGAGAGAGATTTATGGTATGATAGGTTCATAGGATCAATGAATTGGAATGAGAACATGGATATTAAATAAGGGACTCAAATACTAATATATATTCAATTTCACCCTAGAACATGTGACCTAAAACCATCCACTTGGAGGAATTGGAAAATGGTGCCAATTGAAGTTGAGTCCAAGATTGATATAAAGAGGGTCTATAAAGAGTGGACTCCTAACAATTTTAACCAAGGTGACTGTTGGCCAATTTTTTGCCTACATACAAAACTTACTTGGAGGGGTCCATGGTATGAAGATTTGAGCAAAGTCTTAGTCAAGCAGAGTTTCTATAGAATGAAGGATCCATGATGGATAAGAAGACCACATTACTTGCAAAGATTTTGAAACACTTTAAGCAAGCTTAAAGTGTAATCTAATTGATCTTTGATAAATGGGTCTATAATTTTAAAAGGAATAATCCAAGTAGGTTTCATGATGTTAGAGTAGTCAGAGGTCATGAAAAAGTTGTACAAGCCTCACGGGATTTGTCATAGCTTCCAAAGATCAAACAAAAGCTCGTAACACAAGTCTAAATGAATCAAACCATTACTAGGACATCATGAAGAAATAGACTAGTTAACTTAATTATGCATTTTACAAGCTCACTCAAGAAGACTCACAGAGCCAAAAGACCACATGGAATCAACATCTTTAGTACCAAGATAATCCTTTGAAAATTGCATATCTTGATGATCTTGCTATCTTAAGATATAAAGATTCAAAGTTTAGCTTGTAGAATGAAAAAAATATGTAGATGTCAATTTTAAGCCCCAAAAAATAACCATTTAGATTTAAAAATCCTTATATGTTAATGTGGACATCAAATGATGAGTGCACAAATGTCAATTTTAAGCCACAATAAATAACCATTTGGGGTTCACAATCCTAAGATGTTCATGCAGGCATAAAAGACATTCATCTGGATGTTAAATATTGGAATGTAGATGTCAAATCTAGGCCTCATGAATTATCCATTTTATTTTAAATGGTATGTCCAAAAAAGATAAATATCTAATGTTTAATCATGCATCAAATATCTATGGCACATGAGTAGGTTAATGAGTTAAAAAAGGTCCCAAAA
This sequence comes from Torreya grandis, assembly GCA_037957365.1. Lineage (NCBI taxonomy): Eukaryota > Viridiplantae > Streptophyta > Pinopsida > Cupressales > Taxaceae > Torreya > Torreya grandis. The sequence goes on from JARHVA010002731.1 coordinate 746,692, forward strand.
GTAGATCCAAAGGCACATATTTGATCATACCAAAGTGGATCAATGGTGTGAGATGGGTTAAAAGGTCAATAGTCTAAGTCGACAATTGACAACCAATAAGTGAAAGTGAGCCCAAGATATTTTTGATGAATGTTGGTGAAGAAGGTTTTGACCTAGATAAATCAAATACAAAGGAACCAAGATCAAATAAGATCCAAGTTGAACCAAGATGGGTACATCAAGGCCAAACATTGTCATTAAATCTCTATGGAGATAAAATAGGTATTTAAACCTAATATAGATCAAGGGTTGATAAAATTTTATCTAAATGAGACCAGATCACTTGCAGAGCTTCATAGATATAAAGACTATAGGAAAACCTATAATTCATCTATAATAGACCTATGATCAGATATTGAATAGGGGCCAATATGAATGGTTATGGAAAGGTGTATTATCCTTAAATATGGTCCTAACTCTAACAAATCATCTCTAAGAGTAGATTTAGGCATGGATCTATCAAGTACATAGATATAAGGACCTTACTCTCATAATAAAGTGAGTGGAGATAGTGTGGAAGATCATAACAAAGAGATATGGGGATTGGAGTAGTACAATGGAGAATTTATTGTTGTTCAGAAGATTTGAGGATCTTCCCTCCTAACTAAGATCATGAATCATCAATTATAAAATAGACCCTTGTCTTCTATTGCATTTCTCAGTCAATGAGAATAAATTATGGATTTTGGGATAGATTAAGGTTAGTTTATCAATGGAAGATTAATCCTAGTTGGATAAAATATGGTTCAAAATTCAATAAATGTGGTGGTACTTCATTAATTATTTTATGTACTCATGCCCTCCTTATCTCCCTCCTTTTTCTCCTATATCTCCCATTTTTTTCCATTAACAAGCTCTTTCTTAGAGTTTTTGAAGGACACTCTCTCACTTAAGAGTAGAGACTCTCATTTTGATAAGGCTAGACCCTACCAAAACCTGTATGAAGGACCTCTTGAAGCTGATAAAGACTTTATTTACCTTTCTCTTGATTTTTAACTATTTAGTAAGCATGTTCATGATGACATTATGAAGGATAATCTTCCATGCCCATTTTCCTCCATTCTTGATTATTTTAGGGTGTTCCCTAGTTGATTGTAGGTCTACATTTATGTTCTTTGTACCATTAAATTAAGATTCATGTGAGTCTTAGAATTCATCCTAGCTTCATTAATTATCTCCTAAACCTAATGTATGAAATACTTATTTAATTATCTAGACTTTCAAATTGTGTGAAGTAGTAATATCTTATGATTCTTTAGTGTATGTTTCATGCTTGTGTGAGTTCTCATTTTTTTAGTGTATCAATTGGTTAAATTTTTTAGGATCCCTTTACCTCTTCTCTAACTCTTTTCCCAGTGCAAACATTAGTATAGGTGATCCACCAATAAAAATTCAACATTTTCTAGAGGTTCAAACCCACTATAGGTGACCCATATCTTGGGGTTGTTCTCATAGTGTAGATCAATTGGAAAGGGCCTTAAGAACCCTCCCCAAGGGTGAAAATTAGTACTAAAATAGTTTTTGGCATGCTTGATGACACCATAACACATTAAAGAAGGTTGTTCAAGTTTGATTTTGGTTTAATCAATTTGGAGTGGTGATAATTTTCATATAATAGTATCTGGTAACTCTGAACATTAAAAATCCAAAAGAAGATCCAAAATTATGGTAGTAGAGCAGTGACTAAATATCATACAAAACATGACTAAAAGGTCATATTTTAGAGGTATTCCCTTTAAATTTTTTGAACTACCTTTAAATTTAATCAAAAATTTATGGTTTACTAATACATATGCATACAAAGGCAGATTTGTTCCTAAATAACTTTCAAGGCCTTCCTCTATGAGAAGACCTTTATTAAACCCTTTCATAGCCATGGTAGTCCATAGAGATTTTGTGGCTTTTAATGGTCAAAGTCCTCTAGCCCTCCCTCATTATGATCCTATTATAGTATCATCTCTTAAAAGTGTCACTTATTTTATTAGATACCAAGCTACAACCCCTTCTAAACACCTCATGGATATAGTTAACTTTTGCAACATTCATGATATTAATGAATAAAATGTGGCAATCAAATATTAGGCATCTCTTTCAAAGGTAAATCCTTACACTAGTATAAAATCATTGATGATAATTCCATTTCCACATGGGACCAATTAGGATAGGCTTTGTGTAATGGATTTGAAGACAAATGTGACCATTTCTCACTTGTAGAATAGTTGACCATAATAAAAAGAGCCCACCGTGAAGTCATGTAAGACTTCAATACAAGGTTCTAAAAAACTTGGGATAGAATCCCAGTCTCTATTAGGCTAACCCCTAACTTTTCCTTCTTATACTATTTGAAAGCCTTGAATAGTGACATTATGATAATGATCCATTCTATGAGAGGAAACACATTGTCAAATGCATATGAGGTGGAAATTAGAGAAAAAAATTATCTAGTCCAAGCTGGCAAGCTTACATGTATACCACTAATGCCTTTATTCCCTAAGATCAAACCATCCCCTATTTATATACATCCCCTTGATCTCATTCTTCCTATGCCTACAATTGTTGTTATACCCTCACCCAAGCAAGAAAAGGTCTCCACTAGTGGATTTAGTGATTTCCAAGAACATAAGAACTTTCAAGATCTTGAGAGCATGTTTCAATCCTATGGAAATGAGATAGTAGATGTTAAGAGGTAAAAATATTTCAATAGGCCTCATATCAACCTCAGTAGCAATCATATCAATCAAATAGGCCACCCTATAAAGGAAATTTCCAAGGCTAAGGCCAAGATCAAAACCAAAGACAAGGGAAACCTAATTATAATAGGTATAGAAACTATAATCCAAATACTACAAGCACTTCCAACACTTTGGTTACCATATAGAATAATGTTTCTCAAGAAGCTGAGGGTACCATGCCTTGAAATTAGTATTTTGAGAAATCCATCATTCCAACCACTAATTTCATTCAAGATTTCAATGATCAATGGAAGTGGGTTGCTAACTATGGGTACAATCAAACCCTCATGGCCCAGAACATAAAGGTACCTATGATGACAAAACCAGAGGAACCTCAATAAAGTCAAGGGCTTGATCAAGGACCAAGCTAGTTAGGTGATTAAATGGTAAACTATTAGCAAGAAGTGTGTTATGCACTCAATCAATAAGCTAGTTCTAGTCGGTCATACATCCCAGAAGAAGTAAATACAAGGTCTAAATGAAGGAACATGGATGGTGATCAAGAAGTATTCAAAGAGCCTCTTACCATTACTCATTCACTATCAAAGACAAAGGAATATAATACTACCCCAAAGGTTCAAATATCTCTAAGGACTTAAAATTATGGAAATGTCATTGTCCCTCTAAAATCACAAACTCATGATACAATTGTGACTCCTAAATCAAAACCAAAGGTTGGAGGTTCACCCATCAACATTGTGGAACAATTGAAGAAATCCAAAGTGAGTTTGTTAATGTGTGACATTCTCTCCATGCCTAGTTAGGTAGATATCCTCCAAGAAGGGTTATCAAGAATCAATGTTTCTAAGAAACCACTAGTCAAGGAGAATGTAGTCCAAAGTACCTAGTGAAGGGTAGTCAGGTAAGATGGTTAAACCTCCTCATTTCTATATTTCAATAATCATTGGTGACTCTATAGTAAAAAATTACTTGGTAGATAGTGGGGCTAGCACCTTAGTAATGCCAAAATCCATAGCTAATCAGCTTGGTCTAAGATATGAGCCCCAATCTAAAGGAGTTATACAACTTGATGGTTCTTCCACCAATCCATCTGATATCATCAGATACCTCAACTTGACCCTACATGCTTGTCCTAGTGTCTCAATGGTTCAAGATGTATTGATTATATATGTACCTCCTCATTTTGACTTATGCTTATCTAGATAATTCACTATAAATATTGGAGGTTATCTTGTAGAAGATTGGTCATACATGAAATTGAAAACAAGATATGGAACAAAGGTATCTATTAAGGCTGATTCCATTAGAATATTATACATAGATCCTTATGGTCTAGAAAAAATTAACCTCAATTGCACCATTATTGATAAGGATGAACATATGGATGGTCAAGAATTAAGCACCCACCCTAAGGAGATAAAAGACATGTGATTGGATGAACTATAGAATGATAATCATTTGTTTTATCCCTTGGAAGGAGTTCGAAAGAGGGACATGGGTGTCTAATACTTATATGAAGATAATTAGTCCATGCCATCCCTCATTAGAACTCAAGAAGATCCTTATGGCTTATGGAAATTGTTCTTTGATGGTTTAAGGAGAAAACATAGAGTGGGTGTAGGTGTAATGCTAGTATCCCCATCTAATGGAAAGTATTTATATTCTTAAAAGTTTCATTTCAATTTTTCTTATAATGCAGTAAAATATGAGGGTATTATTCATGGCCTTCATTAGGTTAGTAAGAGAGGGATCGATCAGTTATAGGTTTATGGAGATAGTGAGCTAATAGTGCACTAGGTTATAGGCCTAAATATCACCAAGAACCCTTTGATGAAGTCTTAAAAACATAGAGTGTGGGATTTAATTGAGGATTTCAAGGCCTTTAGCATCTAAGCAATGTTAAATAAGTAGAATGTACATACTAATAGGTTGGTAGCTGTGGGAGCTCAATTTGATATCCTGAATGAGTTGAAAAAGACCAAGGTGTAGCCACATGTCAATGTGGTAATAAGACCATCAGTGCCAAATAATGAATCTCATTGGTAGGTAAATGAGAATTACAAAAAAATTTGCTTATTTATGGCATCAATAAATAGAATTCTCTTCAATGAACCAAGAAAATTTTTGACATCAATATGAGGAGCACATTGTTTATTTAAGATTTAACAAGTTTCCTAAAGGTCTTATCACCTTTGAAGGTCTTTTTCATGAGGGATATCATATGATAAAAGACAAGGTGGTGATGTCAACAAGTAAATAAAACTATTAAAGAGTCCTTATCTTTAAGGATAGGCTCCTTAATCTTGGGAAGGTAAGCACTAAAGATGAAAGGCATGTTTTCATAGGTCTTTGTAAATAATATGTAGACATCTTTGCTTAGGAGTATAATGACCTTAGAGGTTTTGATCACAAGTTAGCCCAACACACTATAGAACATGAGGTTAATGCCAAGCCTATTAGGTAGAATTAGAGGCCTATAAACCCCAAAATAGAAGAGCTTATGAGGAAAGATCTGACCAAATTGATTGAATCTAATATCATCTTTCCCATAAAGCACTCCTCATGGGTACCCAATTTGGTGCCTACTAGGAAAAAGGGTGGGGATATTAGATTGTGTGTTGACTTTAGGGATCTGAATAGGGTCTCTTTGAAGGATCATTACTCCTTACCATCCATGGAGTATCTTCTTTAGGTAGTTGTAGGTTTAGAGAGATTTTCCCTTTTAGATGGGTATTTAGGTTAAAACCAAGTACTAGTGAGAGAAGAAGATCAATATAATACTACCTTCACTATAAAGTGTGGAACATATGATTACCAAAAGATGCCTTTTGGATTGTCAAATGTAAGATAAACTTTATAAAGAGAGATAGACATGGCTTTACAAGGGTTTTTGAATTAGATGATACTAGTTTACTTTGATGACATCAAAACTTTCTCGAAAGAAGCTAGTGAGAACATGGACCATTGAAGGGTGATCTCCAAAAGATGTATAGAGTATAGGATCTCTTTAAATCTCAAGAAGTGTGTTCTTAGTATTTATAAAGGAAAAATTTTGGGTCAAATTATTTCAAAGGAATTATTATTTATTGACCCTAATAGAATAGGTGTTATTTTAGAATTCTATTTACCTAAGCACAAGAAAGGAATCCAAAGGTTATTTGGGAAGATAAACTTTGTGATAAGGTTTATACCTAGTTAAACCCATCATCACCATGCTAATGAAGAGCCAAGTATTTTCTTGGTCAAATGAAGGAAAAGAAGCATTTGAGGCCATCAAAGAGGCCATTGCCCAAGAACCCTTAGTCATGAATCCTGAATTCTCAAAGGATTTTATGTTTTACACACTTATCAATGTTGACAATATATTAGCCATGTTGATGTAGAATAATGGCAAAGGACTTGAACAGCCAATTGTCTTTTTTAGTCAAGGGTTATAAGGGTATGAGGTAAGGTACACATTCATAAAAAAACAAGTTCTTAAATACTTGAGGATCCTTAAAATGTTTAAGCCAATGCTTTCCAATAGCAAGATCCATCTTATAGTGTCTCATCTTGGAGTTAGGGACTTTCTCCTTAACAAAGACTTAAATGAGAAAATAATAGGTTGGATTACCAAGGTTATGGAATATGATGTTGAGATAAAAGTCACCAAGATGGTAAGAGGAAATGAATTATGTGAGCATATGGTAGATGGCCATGAATATGGAAAATAAGTTATTTTGGAGACATAAGATAACTCTAATAGATGTATCTCCACCGCACAATAGTTGGCTCTAAGGTATGACACATTTATTAATAATAGGAGAATGCCCTAAAGATTTAGATAGAGAAAAAAAGGTATTTCAGGATTCAACCCATACCTTATGTATTAGCTTATGGTGTTATTTTTAGGAGGGACCTCAATGGGGTACTGCTTAGGTGCATTGATGACAATCAAGTGACAAAGCTCTTGGATCAATTTCATGATGGACCTGTAGGAGGTTGTTTTGATCCAATAACAAAAAAAACAACAAAGGTAATGAGAGATGATCATTACTAGCCTAGCTTCTTAAAGGATGCCAATGCATGGGTCAAGGAATGCTAAAAGTATGCTCTATTTTAAGGAAAACAAATATTTGCAGCTCTTCCACTCAACCCAATCCAAGTGGAGTAACCCTTCATGCAATGGGAGTTTGAATTCATAGGGATGATCAATACAATTACAAGTTTAGGACATAAATAGGTGTTCACTACAACTGACTATTTCACCAAGTGGGTGGACGTAATTACCTTGAAATAAGCTAGTGAAATAGTAGTGTTATACTTATATGATAGTTTAGTGACTAGGCTTGGAGTCTCAGCTACTATATTTTTAGATAATGCCTTAGATTTCGTGGGCATGAAGATAAGTGAATGGGAATTCAAGCTAGTCATCTACCTTATTACATCCTCTAATTAATATCCCAAGGTAATGGATTGGTATATTCCACAAATAAGAACCTGATCAGGATCATCAAGAGGAATATGAAAGATAATCAGAGTGTGGCACACAAAGCTAAGAATAACATTATGGGCTAATAGGGTGACTCCCAAATTTTCTGTTGGCAATTCTCCATATGTCTTAGTATATTTAAGGGAGGCCAAATTGCCCATCTCTCTTGAATTTCCTTCCTTGGAGTTAGGACATCAAATGGAGTTGATGGAGAGTGGACCTATGGAAGTGAGGATGGAAGATCTCATGGAGCTTAAAAAAACTAAGGACCTTGTAATGAGGACATTAGAGTCACATAAAGCTCAGGTAAATAAATCCTTTGATAAGAAGGCTACAATAAGGCAATTCATAGAAGGGGACTTAGTCCCCAAATGAGAATCAAATAAGGCCAATCTAGGCAACCATACCAAGTTTGATGGCTTTTGTAGTGGTCCTTATTTGATCCATGGATGTAAAGGACCTAATTCTTTTCAAATTACTCAACTAGATGGAGAGGTATTACCCATCCCAATTAATAAAATTCATTTAAATCCCTATTATTAAAAGTAATTTGCATCCTTTGTAATATATTATATATATTAGGTTAAATTTTCATGCTTTCCTCTAAGTTCTTTATGCACATTTACTCTATGTTATGTGTTTCCTTTTAATAATTGACTTGGTCATAGTGTTTATTTTTGTTTGTTTTGTCATTGTTGCTTAAATATAGGTTATAGATAGGGATAACCTCAACTTTGTATGCATAATGGATCAAATTAAGGCATCTAGTCTCTTACATAGTAGGTATGCAATGCCAATATGTCACTATAAATATTGGCTAATTTTTGGCCTACAATAGAACTTGCTTGGAGGGGTCCATGGTATGAAGAGCTGATCAAAGTCCTAGTTGAGTAGAGTTCCTATAGAATGGGGGATCTATTATGAAGAAGAAGAAGACCACATTACTTGAAAATATTTTGAAACACTTTATGCAAGCTTAAAGTGTGATCTTATTGATCCTTGAGAAATGGGTCTATAATTCTAAAAGGAAGAATCCAAGGAAGTTTCATGGTGTCTGAGTAGTCATAGGTTAGGAAAAAGTTACATAAGCCTCAGGGGATTTATATGTGCTTCCAAAGATCAAATAAAAGGTCATAACACAAGTTTAAATGAACCAAACCATCACTAAGATATCATGCAAAAATAGACTAATTAGTTTACTTATGTATTTTGTAAGTTCACTCAACAAGATTCATGGAGCCAAAAGACCACATGGAATCAACATCCTTAGTACCAAGATCATCCTATAAAATTTTCATATCTTGATGAGATTTCTATCTCAAGATATAAACTTCAAAGTTTAGCTTGAAGAATGAAACATTCATACAAATGCCAATTTTAAGCACTAAAAAATAACCGTTTGGATTTAAAAATCCTTAGATGTTCATGTGGATGTCAAATGACAGGTGTATATATGTCAATTTTAATCCATGATAAATAACCATTTGGGGTTCAAAATCCTAAGATGTTTGTGTAGGCATCAAATATGTTCACATGGATGTTGAATATGGGAACACAAATGTTAAATTTAGGCCTCATGAATTATCCATTTGAGTTTAAATGGTGGGTCCTATCAAGATTAAGGGCTCACTTTCAATTGTGCATCAAAGATCTATGACATGCAAGCATGTCAACGAGTCAAAAAGGGTCCCTAAAACATATCCAAAGGCATGTGTTTGATCATACGAAAGGGGATAAATGGTGCAAGATGGGTCAAAAGGTCAATAAGCTGAGTCAATAATCAACAACAATGAGTGAAGGTGAGTCCAAGAGAATTTCAATGAAAGTTGGTGAAGCAATTTTTGACCTAGGTAAATAAAATACAAAGGAACCAAGCTTGAATAATATCTAGGTTGAGTCAAGATGGGTACATCAAGGCCAAACATTGACATTAGAGATATGTGGAAATAAAATGGGTCTTTAAACCTGATATAGATCAAGGGTTGATAAATTGTTGTCTAAATGAGACTAGATCACTTGCAGAGCTTCATTGATATAAAGACTATAAGAAAACCAATAAAGAAGATTGGTTTTTTTCTATAGTAGACCTATGATTAGACATTGAATAGGGGAATATATGATAGGTTATGGAGAGGTGTCTCATGTTTCAATATTTCCCCAACCCTGACAAACAACCACTAAGAGCAGACTTGGGCATGGCTCTATCAAGTACATAGATATAAGGACCTTGCCTTCATAATGAAGTGAGTGAAGATAGTGTCCAAGATCATAAAAAAGAGATATGAGGATTGGAGAAACACAAAAATAATTTAATGTTGTTCAAAAGCTTTGAGGATATTCCCTCTTAGCAAGGATCATGACTCATCAACTAAAAAATATACCCTTGTCTTCTAATGCATTTCTCAGCCAATGAGAAGAACTTAAAGAGTTTGGGAAAAATGAAGGTTAGTTTGTTGTTGAAAGATTAGTCCTGATTGGATAAAATATGGTTTAGAATTCAAGAAATGTGGTTTTATTTCATTAATTATTTTATGTACTCATGCTCCTCTTCTCTCCCTCCTTTTTTCCCTACATCTCCCATTATTTCCCATTAGTAAGCTCTCAATTGTATTTTTTGAAGAACACTCTCTCACTTTTAATATCAAGCTATCTCAATTCTATAAGAGTATAAACTCTTATTTTGATAAGGCTAAACCCTATCAAAACTTGTATGAAAGACCTCTTAAAGCTAATAAAGACATTCCATACCTATCTCTTGCTTTTGAACTATTTAGTAAGCTTGTGCATGGTGGAATTGTGAAGGAGAATCTTCCATGGCCATTGTCTTCCTTTCTTGACTATTTTAGGGTGTTTCCTAGTTGATTGTAGGTCTACATTTGTGTTTTATCTACCATTGATGTAAGCTTGATGTGAGTTTTAGAATTCCTCCTAGCTTCAGTCATTGCCTCTTGAAACTAATGCATGAAATAATTATGTAATTAGCTAGATTTTGAGGTTGTGTGATCTATTACTATCTTATGTTTATTTAATGTATGTTTCATGCTTGTATGAGTTCTCATTTTTATTTGGTGCATCACCTAATTAACTTTCATAGGATCCCTTTACCCCTTCTCTAACTCTTTTCCTAGTGTGAACATTAGTATAGGTGATCCATCAATAGGAATCTAACCTTCTCAAAAGTTTCAACCCCACCATAGGTGACCCATAGCCTAGGGTTGTTCCCATAGTATATATCAATTATAAAGGGCCTAAAGAACCCTCCCCAAGGGTAAAAATTGGTGGTACAATAGTGACAAAAGGATAATATATAAAACCAATGAGGTTTTGGTTTTCATCTATAATGGACCTATATTCAGGGTTTAGAGATAGGATAGGGTTGTAAAATGAACTATCTAAAGGGTAGAGTTGTGAAGGAATGAAAAAAGTGTCATAAAAAGACAAAAAATGAATGAGATAGGTGTATTAGGTTATAAAAAGTCCTAGAGAATGTTTAATGACCTTGTAAACACATATGCTTTAGAAAAACCATAAACCAAACTCTCAAATATGGGCATACAGGCCCTATAGACTGTATGTGTATGCAAAGAGGACAAGAACCTCCTGAAAATATTGATTAGAGGAATGTAAGGAAGAAACCAATGGTTATACAAGGTTCCCCTAGTTCCCACATACCCTAAACCACTCTCACAAAGTTTTGAAACCTTGTAGGGAATGTATAAATGCAAATGGTTTGCTCACAAGTCTATGTAGGCCTGTAAACCCTAGTTTAGGGATAATAAGAAAGAAATGGAATATATGTGGATTGAACAATGGAAAAATCCTAAAAACTGGTGAAATGATGGGGGAAGGTCTAAATATGTATTTTTAGGGTTTTAGATTTGTACGAATCCATACATACAAGATATAAGGGCTTATGTGCAGTGGAACATAAAAAAGACATAATTAGGACTAATGAAGACCAAAAAATAGCTATAAATGTGTCTTGTAGGTGGGGTTAAGGCAAAAAACCTGATAGGGATCAAGGAAAGGATATAGGGTGGTTGTAATGAAGTCTAGTTTCTAAAGGTACAAAGATACATGTTCATGCAAACAAGAATTGTCCAAAAAGGGCTACTAGATATTATAATGAATGGTGCATTTGAGAAATGAATTAGAGTGATATAGATGCATTAAATATTAATATACTCATGGAAAACCAATAAATGAATTGGTTTTCTATCTAATGGAGACATATAACAAGCTTTAACAATGACCTAGAGTTAAATAGGAAAATGAGGGTTTAAGGTGACTTTAAGGGGTGTGGACCATTTTGGGGGTTTATTAAGGTTATAAAAGAGACCATAATGATATAAAAGAAATAAAAGACACGTTTTATGTTGTCAAATATTTCCAAAAACCCTTAATCATGGCCCTAGTTTGTACAATCACCTCAAGCAACCAAATAATAGTAAAGTCCATTCTAAGAAGGATTTGTCTTCAAGAAGAGGTATAAAGTCATAAGAACACAATATTGAAATAATGTTGTTTATAATATTTTCAAAAAAGATCCCTAAATAGTGACTAGACTCAATTTTGTCATAAATCTCTTCTAAAATGCACCTACATGCATGTCCCATTTCAACAGGCCTACTAGGTAGTAAAAAGGACCTTTTAGGGTTCACTAAGGCTATTTTTATCATCAAGAGATAATAACTATCATTGAACTATAAATATCATGAAGTGAAAAGGAAAAAGAATTTCAAATTTTAAAAAAAAAGTTATAGCCAACCCTCAAAAAGGACACCTACAACCAACTAGGTGTATAATAGGATTAGGGAGGTTTTTAAGATTTAAGATATTTCAAGGAAGTTATTGTGACTATTGAGGAAAAGGAATCATGTTAAGGGTTTTTGAGAATTTTTTCATTTTTTACTAAATCTCTAAAAAGCCTAAATCATATCACGATAGTCCATACAAACATGGTTAATGATCTGCAATCAAGAATAAGAAAAGAAGGTTTTTTTCATGATGAAAGGGTATGGTGTAAGTGATGATATGGTCTACTAAAATAAAATACATACAAATGGTGGAATAGTGAGAATTTTCAAAGACATCTTTGTAACTTTTCATGTCAAAACCTAGGTAATGAGAATCTAAAACCATCTATAGGCTTCGCTAAAGCTAGTCTGGTAGGATTGAAAGGAAAGTTGGCATAGGGTCATGGTCTTTTTATAATTATGTTCTTAGGAGACAATTAATAATAGTATAAGATCAAGAGTTAAAAAGAAGGTTATATCTTTTAGTGGCATTAGAATAAGTTATTTTCACCCTAAATAGTAACCTATAGGAAACTAAAGAGCACAATCATGTTCTACGCATGAACCAAGTGGGGAATACAATGGTTTCTAAGGTGGTTTATGCTCAAGAGGATGTTTCATAGCAATAACATGATGAAATGAGACTAATAGGTCATGATATAGGTGAAATAAAAGATAGTCACATAGCTAAGGTCAATGCTCTATCACCTACAATCACATAGGAGAGTTATGGCATAATAGTCCATGATGAAGTTTTGTTGTTCAAGGATCAAGTGAAGTTAATTACTAGTCTATGTTTTGAGGATCATTTTGAAATAGTATAAAGTTTTACTTATGTTATAGGGTTAAATAAAATCATGACACTATATGTATCCCTTTTCTACAGTGCTTACAATCTCTTAATTTCAAACTTCTTTCAAGTTGGCAAGTGATAGTTCAAACAAAATTATGCATAGAGGTTTCTTGGTAATTTTTAGGTGAGTAATCAATGATGATATAAGAAAATACATCATGATGAACCTATAAAACTCAAGTAAATTCAATCAACATCAACTACCAAAATAACTTACAACCATGAGTCTAGAGGCATATCTTTAAGCTCAACATAGTCATGATGAGTTTCTTTGGGTAAAATGATCGAGTAGAATGTTTAATGAAGTATTAAGGGGTAATAATTGAAAACCATGGTGTGAGGTGGATTTAATTAAATAATAAAAGTTTTCCAAAACACTTTTACACACTCAACCACCCTAAAAAGGTCACCCACAAATAGGGTTCCTAAAGAGGTGAGGTTTAGAAGAGGTTACATGAGGTTAAAGGAAAACTAATGAAGGGTGAAACAATTATAGGAGGATTTTAATAAGAATATTATAATAAAATTCACCTTTTTCTATCTCAAACCAAGGAAAAAAAGGAATCAAACTCAGTTTTGAAATTTGACCAAGAAAGTGACATGTCACTAGTTTTTGGCAATATGGACCTACAAGACAAAATATGCATGGTTTAATCATGAAATTTGGTGGATAGAATAATAATTATGTATTATATATATTATAAATATTTTTGAGGTTTTTTGACAATTATAAATATTTACCATATTATTAAAATAACCCCATGTCTAATCATGGTCAACATTTAATCTGGTCTTGGAGGAATTGGCCATTTTGGGCCATCTACAAGTCGATTCAAAGCATGAAATTTAATATAAATGATATTAATGACACAAAAAATAATAATTTACTATCCTTAAGGTCATAAATAGAGTGAAAAAACCCACTATTATTACACAAACCTCTTGTAGTCAAGAAGGCAACCTTTAGAGACCAATTGAAGCTTTATTAGTTTTGAGTGCCAAGGAGGAGTTTAAGCCTTAGAGAGGTATTAAAATGATATAATATGATTTTATAAACATATTATGTTATATATATGTGATAAAATTCAATGTTTCAATCAAAATTTTTTAATAAAGACAATTTTAGACATAGAGGAAGCATGTAGGCAACTTAGGGTAAAGTTTGGTAAGAAGGGTCTATAGGACAAAATACACATCCAAAAGACTTGAGACTTGGTAGGATTGGTTATAATGAAATATTATGCATATATATATATATATATATATATATATATATATATATATATATATATATATATATATATATATATATATATATATATATATATATATATATATATAGTATTTTTAAGTCCATTTAAAAAATTTAATTTCCATCTATGTATACATAGTAACCTCCATGTCTCATAATGGTCACCATTGGTACAAGCATAATTTTTGGAGTTTTAAGGTTTGGTTGAGGATTAAAACATTAGGGAATCATTTTAAAATGAATAATATAATTTTTTAAATCCCATTAAATATATTTGAAGAGTTTTATCACTCCAAAATTTATGCAAACCCCATAGGCAAGCTTGAACCCCCATTGACAATCTCAAAGGCATAAAGAGAAAAGTTGGGTTTTGATATTTTGAAGAAATGTTATGAAATTTTTAAGGTTACATGATGATTATTTAAATAGAATAATAATAGAGGAAAGGTAAACCTGGTCCTTTCGAGGAATTTGAGTTTTTTAGGCCTAAGACACCCAGTTTTAACCCCTCTTCAAATGCTCATTTATGCCATAGCATGAATATTTAGACCAAATTATTCTATTATGTTTTGAGTAACACTATTTAATTTAAAATAATTATGTGTTTAGGTTAGTTAAGGGCATGATTTTTATGAAAAATTACTAAGAGTGTGAGCATGCCCAGAATGCTTACAAACCTTATAGGCAATTCTCTTTATGTATGTATATTTTCATACCTTCCACATGAGACCCCAATATTTTTAGGGATGTTTAAGGGGTACATGTAATATATATTAATTGAAATAAACTATGGAATAAAGGTCCAAATTTTATGGACAATCATCTTGAAGGTGAGCTTGTTTGAGTTGCTAAAGTAGCTTTTTGACTAGTTTTGGGTTTTTGGGATCATAGGTCCATTAAATGGCCTATAATGACTTGGAAAACACATATAATGTGTAAATTACTACATAAATCTCTTTAAAAACCTATTTTTAAAAATAATCTAACATGTTTAGGTGCCTAAGAGGCCCAAAATGGCTCCAAAATTCTTACTTTTGCAAGTCTTCAAAGAGAGAAATGGTATAAAGCCATGGAAGAGACCTAATGAGACATAAGAAATCATTATATGTCACTTTTATCTCTTAAAAAAGGTTTCAATGGTGCCTTGTTGAGCTAAAGAGTAAGAAACACAGTTTTTTTGACATTTTGTGAAATGTTGTAGGTTTGATGGTGATTTACACCACTGTTGAAGGTCTTGAAGGTTGTCCAAATCTTCATTTTATTCCTCATATACATGCCATGATTTTTATAAGTCTTATACAGGTCCAAAAGAGCTCTTTATGGTGCCAAATGGCCTTGGGAGTAAGTTTCAAGGTAGAGAGTTTAAGGTGGCTCAAGTTTGAGACCTCCGTCAATGAGGCCTATGAGAGTTATAGGTTTCATGGAATTTATTTCAGGTTGGAGGAGAAAAGTGAAGTTGAAAATATATGAAAACATAAAAAATAAAAATCTAAAAGATAACCTCCATGGTTAGTTAAGCAACAAATGCTAAGTCAACTAACCTTTTACTGAGCATCTTCTAGAAGAGCAAGTGGAGGGGGTATAGAAGTCTAAGAGAGAGAAGTTTGGAGGTTGGAGAAAAAGTGGAGAATTTAATGTGTTTTCAAAGTCTTTGGAGAATTTTTCGTTATGAGTGGATCATAACATCATCATCCTCAAAAAAATTTGTCTTATAGTGTGTTTCTCAGCTAATTAGAGGGCTTAAAGGCTACTTTGACTAATGAGGGTTATTTTACTAAGGAAGGATTAGTGATAATTGATCCAAAGGTGGTTGAGACTCCATTGAAGGTGTTTGTGTCTCATTTATTGGTTATTGATTTCTTGTTTCTCTTCTCTCTTTTCCCTTTTCCCCTATATCTCCCATTTCTCCCCCATTTTTATAATATATTCTCATTTGATAAGGTAAAACCCTATAAAAATTTGTAATAAATACCTTTTGAATAAATAAATACCATTTTTCTCCTATCTCTTACCCTCTAACTTGTGTTTATAAATCTTGTATATGATGGCCTTGTGAAAAAGTGTTCTTCTGTGTCCATTGTCCTTATTTCTTGCTAATTTTAGGTATTTTCAAGCTAGTTTTAGGTCTAAACTTGAGCTCTTTCTACCATTAAAGGATGCTTGGTGTGATTTTTATAAATCCTATTTTTTTCATTTATTTCTTAATAAGCCTAGTTTAAGAAATACACATGTAATTTAGCTAGTTTATGAGCTTGTTATGATTATATTATGCTAAATTATTGTTTGTTTCAAGATTATGTGAGTGTTAATTGATTTGGTGTATCACCATTTTAGTGTTAATATTCATTCTATACCCTATTTCTATCCATTTTCTAAGCATAAGTATTATTTTAGGTGATCTACTAAGAGGAAGTCAGCGTTCTCTAGAGGTTCAATCTCACTATAGGATACCCATAGTTAAAGGTTACTCCAATATCATAGTTAGGAGTGTGAGAGCCTAAAAACATATCCCACAGGGGTGAAATTATATGCTACAAATTTTTTTGGCATGTTTGGTGGGACCACTTTCAAATAATATTGGTCAAGTTTGATGCTAGGTTGATTGATTTGCAATGGTTTTAGCTTTTATCTTTCAATATCTAGTGCCTTTAAAGAGCACTTAACATTCTATTGGTAGAGCACTACATATATTTCATGCCAAAAGTGACTATGAGATCATCTTCTAGAGGTATTCCTTTTGAATTTTTTTAATTACCTTAAACTTATCAAAATGGTTAATATTTGCTAATACTCATCCCTACAAAGGAAACTTTCCTCCTAAACCAATTTCCAAGTTTACTTCTGCAAGAAGATCTTTGTTGGGTCCCTTTACTACCATGGTTTCCCTTAGAGCTTTCAATTTTATGGATTTCAATGGAAAATTAACCTATCCCAATGGCATCCCTTAAAAGTGTTCGTTACTTCATGGGAAACCATTCTAAACCCACTTCTGAATGCCTCGAAGATATAGATAACTTATGCAATATTCATGACATCAATGAAGAAAATGTGGCTATCAGGTCATTGCCCATCTCTTTCAAGGGAATGAACCTATATTGGTATATATACATTAATTTTAAATTCATCACATCATTATATCAGTTAAGAGATGTTTTTTACAAAGGGTTTGAAGACAAGAGTGACAACTTGTCACTTGTTGAATAGTTAACTACAATAAAGAGGGATCCTAATGAGGTTATGTAGGATTTGAATACCAAGGTTGAAAAGACATGGGAAATGATTCAAATATTTGTCATGCCTAAGAATAACTATGATTTATTTTACTATATAAAATCTCCCAACAATGATATTGTAGTAATGATTTAGTCTATGGGAGGAAACACACTACTAGATGCTTATGAGGTGGCAATCATAGCAGAGAATAGTCTAGTATAAGGTGTAAATCTTACATCTATGCCACTAATTCATTTTTTTCCTAAGATTAAACCACCTCCTATTTCCATTCCTCCCTTTCCTGCTAGTCTTCTTATGCCAACACTTGCTATCATACCTTTACTAAAATAAGAAAAGGTTTCAACTAGTCAATTTAGTGACTCCCAAGAACACAAGAACCTCCACGAGATTAAGAAAATGTTTCAATAATTAGGAAATTAATTAGTGAATTTAAAGAGTAATAAATCTTAGTTTAATATTCCTTATCAAGACCCATATCAAACTTAGTAGTCTTACCAAGTAAATAGGCCACCCTTTACGAGAAATTTATAAGGCCAAGGACAAGAGCAACCTAACTATGCTAGGCAAAATAATTATTATCCTAATATTGAAATTACTTCCAATAATTTAGTCCCTATTAAGAATAACATTGATCAATAAGGTGAGGGTACTATGCCTTGGAATCAATCATTTAGTTAATCCATTATCCCAAACACTAAGTTCAATTAGGGTTTATATGATCAGTGGTAGTAGGGTGCTAGCTATAGATTCAATCAAGCTCTTATGGCTCAAAATACAAAAATATGCATGATGAAAAAACTAGAATAAACTAAAAAATGCCAAGGGCCTAATGAAGAGCCAAACTAGTTGGGTTCTACAATGGTTAACTATGAGTAAGAAGAATGTTATGCATTTAATCAGCAAGCTAGTTCTAGCCAAGCAAACATTCTAGTGGCATCTAATACAAGGTTGAAAATAAGGAACATGGAGGACAACTAGGAAGTAGTTAAAGAGTCTCCAAATCTTAATCCATTGTTACCAAATTTAAATGATCTTACTATTGCTCCAAAGTTTCCAATAGCTCAAAAAAGTTAGAATCAAGGAAGCACCTGTGTACCCCAAAATTCATAGGTGTAAAACATAGTTGTGGCTCCTAAATCACAATAAAAGGTTGGTGGTTTACCCATAAATATTTTTTAGTAAATGAATAAGTCTAATATGAGTGTTCCCATGTGGGACATGCTTTCTATTCTTGGTCAGGTGGATATCCTCTAAGAAGGTTTGTCAAAAATCAATGTTTCTAAGAAACCACCAAGTAAGGAAAATGGGGTTCTCACCAATGAAACCAAAGGAACTAATTTAGGACAATCAAAAAAGGTGATAAAACCTCTTCCCTTATACCTTTATATAATCATTGACAACTCCTTAGTACATAATTACATGGTAGATCATGGATCAAGTACGTCAATGATGCCAAAGTTAATATCAAATCTATTAAGATTGAAGTATGAACCCCAATCTAAGGGATTGTTATAGCTTGATAGATCTTATACCAAATTAGATGGTATTATTAGAGGTCTAAACTTGACCCTACATTCTTATCCTAGTGTTTTAGTGGATTAGGATGTAGTCATTATAGATGTGCCTCCTGACTTTTCTCTATGCTTATCTAGAGAGTTCACAACTAAAATTGGGGATTACCTAGCAGCAAATTAGTTATACATGGATTTTAAGATAAGTTATAAGAGCAAGGTGTATATCAAATCTGAGCCTATTACCTAATTTCACATTGAAACTTGTGGTCCAATTATCCCAAACATCAATTATACCATTTTAGATGAAGATGACCACCTATTTGGTCAAGAACTAGACACTCATCATAAGGGGATACCTGATATGTTCTTGGATGAGGTATGGAGAGAGAATAAACTACTTTAAACTTTTGGAAGTGTTAAATAAATAGACATGGGAGTCTATTACCTACATGAATAAGATGAGTTCATTCCATCCCTCACTAGGCCATAAGAGGATACTAGTGGTTTGTGGAAATTGTTCTTTGATGGCTCAAGGAGTAAGCAAGGAGTAGGTTTAGGTGTAATGTTGATATCTCACTCCAATGACAAGTAATTTTCATCTTACATGTTATAATTTAGTTTTTCTTGCAATGTAGTTGAGTATGAGGACCTTATCCATGGCCTTCAATGGGATAGTAGGAGGGGAATCAAGCATTTACAAGTGTGCAAGGATAGTGAGTTGATAATGTGTTAGGTCAAAGGTCAAAACACCAAAAATAACCCCTTGATGAATTTTTACAAGCATAGAGTGTGGGATATACTTGAATACTTTGACGCTTAAAATATCCAAGTAGTGTTAAGAGAGAAAAATCAGCATGCTAATAGGTTGTTAGTTATAGGGGCTTAGTTTGATATCCAAAATGAATTGAAGAAGTCCAAAATATAGCCACATGTTAAGGTGGTGGTGAGACCATCAGTTCTAGACAATGATTTTCATTGGTAGGTATTCGATAGTGATAAGTAGATTGCTTGTTTCTTGCATCAAGAGATAGATATTTCCTCAATAAACCAAGGTAAACTTCAACAGTAGTATGAGGATCAAATTTTTTAGCTGAGGGCTAACAAACTTCATAAGGGCTAGTCACCCTTGAAGGTATCTTCAATAAAGGATATCACATGAGGAAAGGTAAGGTAGTGATGTGTACTAATGAAGAGAACTATGAAAGAATCCTTATCTTAAAAGATAAGCTCCTTAATCTTGGAAAGGTGAGAAATGAGGTAGAAAGGCATACATTAATTAAACTTTGTAAAGAACATTTAGGCATCTTTTATTGGGACTAAAATGATCTAAGAGGTTTTGAACCCAAGCTATCCCAACACATCATAGAGTTGTAGGCCAATGCCAATAATATGAGGTAGAATAAAAGTCATATCAACCCAAATATTGAAGAGTTGAGGAGGAAATAATTGACCAAGTTGATTGAGTCCAATATCATTTTTACCATCAAGCACTCCTCATGGGTAGCTAACATGGTACCTATGAGAAGAAGAATGGTGAGATTTGGTTATGTGTTGATTTTAGAGACTTTAACAGGGTCTTTTTAAAATATAATTACCCTTATCATCCATGGAGAAACTCCTTTAAATGGTTGTTGGTTCAAAATTCTTCTCTCTTTTGTATGGGTACTCAAGATATAACCATGTACTAGTAAGAGAAGAAGACGAATACAAGGCTATCTTCACCACAAAGTGGCACACATATGCTTATCAGAAGATGCCTTTTGGCCTATCAAATGTTAGGGATACTTTTTAAAGAGCCATGGACATGAATTTACAACATTTTCTAAATCATATGGTGTTTGTCTAGTTGGGTGACATAATAGTTTTCTCCAAGAAGGCTAGTGAGCACTTGGACCATTCTAGATCGATCTTTGAAAGATGTAGAGAATATGTGATATCATTGAATCCTAAGAAATGTGTGTTTATTGTCTATGAAGGAAAACTCTTGGGACATATTTTCTGAAAATAGGGACAAGATATTGACCCTAATAGAATAATTTCAATCTTATCCCTATCTTTACCCAAGGATAGTAAGGGAATTCAAAGTTTCATTGGGAAGATAAACTTTGTGAGAAGGTTTATACCTAGTTTTTCAAGCTTGGTCAAACCTATCACTACTATGTTAAAGAATAACTAAGTTTTCACTTAGTCAGGAGAAGGTAAATTAGGATTTGAAGCTACCAAGAAATCCATTGCCTAAGCACCTACACTCATGAATCTTGATTTATCAAAGGATTTCATATTGTAGTCCTTCACCAACATTGACAATATATCAGGTATGTTGATACAAAATAATGGTGAATAAATTGAGTAGCTAATTACATTTTTAGTCAAGGGTTGTAAGGGTATGAAGAAAGGTATAGTTTTATAGAGAGGGAAGTCCTTATAGTGGTAAGAAGCCTTAAAAAATTTATACCAATGTTATTCAATAAAAAAATATATCTTATGGTGTCTCATCTTGGAGTGAGAGACTTTCACATTAACAAAAACCTGAATGAGAAGAGAGCTAGTTGGATTACAAGAGTCATGGAATATGATGTAGAGATCAAGGTCACTAAAATAGTGAAAGGCAAAAGATTATGTGAGAATATGGATGATGACCTTCATGAAGATAAATATGTTGTCTTGGTGACATAAGATAACTCACAAAGATATGCACCTCCACCTCACACTATTTAGATCTAGGATATGAGAAGGTTCTTGATAATAAGTGAGTGACCTCAAGGTATGTATAGGGAAAAGAGAAGTTATTTTAGACTTTATTCTATACCTTATGCATTTGTTGATGGGATTTTATTTATAAAATACTGTATTGGAGTTATTCTAAGGTGCATAAATGATGACTAAGTGACTAGGCTTTTGAAGTAATTCCATGATGGACCTCTAAGAAGTCATTTTGATCTAAGGACTATAGTATAAAAATTGATGAATTTTAGTTATTACTGGCCCATCCTCTTCAAGGATGCCTATGCATGGGTGAGAAAGTGTCAAAAGTGTGCACTCTTTGTAGGCAAGTAAAGGTTGGTAGCCCTTCTTCTCAACCCAATTTAGGTAGAATAGCCCTTCATGTAGTGGGGTTTGTACTTCATAAGAATGATCATTCCACCTTCCAGTAGAGGACACAAATGGGTAATCACTACCAATAATTACTTCATTAGGTGGGTGGAAGAAATTGTTCTAAAAGAAGCAGATGAGATAGTAGTATTGGACTTCTATGATAGTATAATAAAGAGGTTTAGTGCACCAATAAAAATCATTTTAGATAATGCTTTAGTATTTATTGTTATGAAGATCAGTGAGTGGGCACTTTATCTAAGCATTTACCTTAGTACATCCTCCAATTACTAACGTGAAGGTAATGGACTTGCAGAGTTGACAAATAAAAACTTGATAAAGATCATTAAGAGGACTATGGAAGAGAATTAGAGAGTGTGGCATTGAAAATTAAGGATAATTTTATGGCCTGATAGAGTGACTCCCAAAGTTACCATTGGAAAATCATCATTTTTCCTTATATATGGGAAAGAATCTGAATTTCCAATATCTCTTGAGTTACCTACCTTGGAGCTAACCCATCAGCTTGAGTTGATGGAGACGGAACCTATGAGTGTGAGGATGGCAGAGCTCATGGAGCTTGAATAAACAAGGGACCTTGCAATGAAGACACTAGATTCATATCAAGCTCAAATAAAAAAAGACTTTGAAAACATATCCATATTAACATAATTTAAAGAGGGGGACATAATCCTCAAGTGGGATTCAAATAAGGCCAAGCCAGGCAATCATACAAAGTCTAACATCTTATGGAGTGGCCCTTATTTGATCCATGGATGCAAATAACATAATTATTTTTATCTTTCCCATCTAGATGGAGAGATATTACCCATCCCAATCAATGGGATTCATCTAAAGCCTTACTATTAGAAGAGTTTGTAGCCATTATATATATTATATATTTTGTAATAGTTTTCATGTTTTCCTCTAAGTTCCTTGTGCACATCTTTTCAATTATGTGTCTCCCTTCACTAAGTTCCTTAGGCATAGTGTTAGTATCATTTATTATTGTCCTTATTGCTTCAAGATGAGGTTTTTATAAATGGAAAATTTTGTATCATTTTCATATTAGTTGGGAGCAAAGACTTGTGACCTTGTATGCCTAATAGATTAGAAAAGGCATATAATCTATTGCATAAAAGGAATTTAATCCCATGAGGTCAATAGAAATGTTAGACAAAATTTTCTTACATATGAAACTTTTTCCTAAATGGATCAGGGCATTTTCTTAGACCATTTAGTAACCTTCTACCCCCATGACTAGTCCCTTTCTAATCCTGAATTGATGATGTAGTGTCTTAGGAGGTCCTAGTGTGGTATGAGAAGTTGATTTGAGTTCTTTTTAAGTGGGTGATCCAATGCTAAAAGGAGGAGAAAAACCTCATGACCTTTTCAAATGTCACTTTCAAGCTTTTGAAACACTTTGAGCAAGTTTTAAGATGAATTTGGAAATTTTTAGTAAAAGGCTTAAAAGGATCCAACATGTTTTTAGGGTGTTCAAGCATTCAATGGCATGAAGGAGGTTTGAAAAACATCTCATATATTCTAACGAGTCAAAAATGAGGTTTAGAGAAGCTATTATGCCCAAAAGACCCTAAAAGAGAATTAGATGACTTAAGGGTCTTCAAAATAGAAATTTCAAGTGAAAAAGTAACTTTTTGGGGAATTAAAATTTGGTTTTGACTTCCTCCCACATCCTTATGGATTTTTTTACCCTTTTAGACATGTTCAAGGCTATTTCAAGTCGTTTGGAGTGGAGGAGAGGAGTTTGGTAGCAAAAGGATGCATTTTAGAGATTTTTAAATCTTTAACGAAAAAGGTTTTTGAAATATTTGATTTATGCAGGGGATTATATATCATATAATTTCATCCATGGTGTCCCTAATATCCTCTCATAGGCCTCTAAAATCATATTCCATCATAATAACCAACAAAGGTAAGGAAAAGCTATTGGTTACAAACTAGGCATGTAACAAGTTTTTTGCCATTAATAGAGGTCCAAGAATTTTAAAAGATTTATATACAAAATTAAATGTCATTTAAATCATAAAAGATATTTTCCAAGTGTTTTATTACATAGGTAGACTTTGGGTTATTCATACTAAGGTAAAACCATTTTGGGTAGTTTTAGATAGCTGTAGGAGAGCCTCAAGGTTTCACTCGGTATAGTCAGAGGAGAGAGATTTAGGATAGAATTTTTTTTTTGAGTGATAGGTAACATAATTACCTTACATGTTTTTCCATTATTTATTTGTTTTATCACCCCATATTTATGAACAATCACTAATAATTTAGGGGTGTCTAGATGGCCTACTCATCCAAATAGAGTCCAGGTTTTCTATTGTTTCTTTACTTCATAATTCAATAAGAAATAATAGTTTTAGAGGAGTAATTTAAGTTAAAAATAGGGAATATTAATTTTTTTATCAGATAATTCCTTCCAGGAAGGTACTTATGGCATGAAACCTATTTTCCTTATCATCCTTGTGAAATGGCCATTTGATCAATTTTAGAGAAAAACTTGGGTTAGATGGATAATGAACCTACTCTTCCTTATGAAAAATCAACTTAAAAAAGTTATATTTATCATCAATCCTTATTATTTCAACAAAGCCTTGATAGGCCAAACAGTCAAGTTGCTAGTTAGGGCTCCAATAGAGTTAAAGGCAAGTTTATCAACTATAGAGTTTTCCCTTTCCTATAGTAGTTTAAAAATAAAGAGGATATGATTTTTTAACCTATAATATGTCATGTAAATCACATATCATAAAATTATTAATATCAAAAATCTATTTTCAATAGAGTTGTAATGAAGAAAAGGTAGCACAATCAACTCTCTACACATGTTTACTTATAACCATGTGGATGAGGTGTATGAAGGTTTTGAGAAAATCCATGGAGATGTTGAAAATTATTTAAAGTACTTATATTTTGTGAGTATTAATTTATAATATTTAGAGAGTCTAATACTAACCACAAGGCTATTTTCCATTCTTATAGCTCATCTCCACACTCACTACCCTATATGCAAAAATGTCCACCTATAGATGGCCTTATATAGAGACCTTAAGGTAGCCATAAAGGAGTCCAAACATATTGTATACATTTATATAAGGTTTAATAATTGAGAAAAGTCATTAAAATCATGTTTTATGAATTATATTAGCACTAAGAGTGAGCAATCACTACAAAGGAAGAGAACTAAGCTTTAGGGACAAGCTCCCTAAAAACACCAAAACAAGGTCCTAGCCACTTTTGGTGTTATCAAATGAAGATGTGACATGGATCCTATGTGAGTTTTAATGGACCTATGTTTTACCATTCATATATGGGTATAAACTTTCAAAATAGAGTGGGTGTGTGATTAGGGGAACATGATGTTTAGAGGCCTCCTTTCTTGGAATTTGTTCACTACAAACATTCAATGTTTTCTATAGGATATTGAACTTTTAATGACTCTACAACCTAAGAAATAAATGTAGGAGTATATCACCATGAATATTGATTCAATTGGAGTGAGGGGCACATAAATGATTCAAGAGTTTAGTGACATGTTCATTATCAATGTTTTGAGACTGTTTCAAGGTTTAGTTTTAGCTCAATCCATATAGGGCAAATTATAGGTCATAAAGGACAACTAGGTATATGAGTTAGAGAGGATTGTCTATGAAATAATAATAGTGGTTTGATATGAGAGGGATATTCCTATAAATTTATGTACATTATATTTTGTCTCAAATATAATTTAAGGTAATCGAACTTAGTGGACATGTTTAAAACTAATCACCACCTACAACTGAGTATGGGTTTCTTGGGAGCCTAAGACTAAGTCACCAAGTTAGAGGATGAAGGTGGAATTGTTTGAAAATTAATTTATTTGAAGACATGTTTGAGGTAAATTTTATATAAGTGACTAACATAACCTAAAGTTGGTTTTAAATCCTTATACAATATCCACCTCAAAATGTGACCTAAAACCACCTCAAAATGTCTTGTACAGTCAAGGAGAATTAGTATCAAGCCATATCCATTTCAAAGGTTTCAAGAAAGTATTTCAAGAGAGAGCTTCATGGTATGAGAGGTTAATAGGATATATTTATTTTAATGAGACCATGAATATTAAATAAGGGACTCTAATACTAATATACAAGCAATTCCATGCTAGGACACATGACCTATAACTATGTCTCAAATAATGGTGCCAAATGACATTGAGTCTAAGATTGATAGAGAGAGGGTTTATATATCTATGTCCTAACCATTTTAATATAGGTGACATCATGAAAATATAGAAAACCAATGGGGGATTGGTTTTCATCTATAATAGACCTATGTTTAGGGTCTAGAGAGAGGATAAAGTTGTAAAATGAACTATCTAAAGGGCAGAGTTGTGAAAGAGTGAAAGGAGTGTCATAAAGAGACACCAAAAGAATGAGATAGGTGTATTAGGTTATAAAAAATGCCTAAATAATGTTTAAATGGCCTTGGGAACACTTATTATTTGTAAAAGCCATAAACCAAACTCTCAAGACTAAGCATACAGACCCTATAGACTGTTTATGTATGAAAAGAGGCTAAGAACCTCCTAAAAAGGTTGAGAAGAGGAATGTAAGGAAGAAACCAATGGTTACACAAGGTGACCCTAGTCCCATAGACCCTAAACCACTCTCATAAAGTTTTGCAACTTTGTGGGGAATGTGTAAATGCAAATGGTTTTCTCTTGGGTCTATGCAGGCTTGTAAACCCTAGTTTAGGGATAATAAGACAAAAAATGAGATATCTATGGATTAAACCATGGAAAACCCTAAAAATTGGTTAAAGTATGGTGTGGAGGTATAAATAAGTATTTCCATGGTTTTAGGTCTATATAGATCCATACATATAAGATATAAGGGATTATGTGTGGTGGAACACAAATAGATAGGGTTTATATATCTATGTCCTAACCATTTTAATATAGGTGACATCATGAAAATATAGAAAACCAATGGGGGATTGGTTTTCATCTATAGTAGACCTATGTTTAGGGTTTAGAGAGAGGATAAGGTTGTAAAATGAACTATCTAAAGGGCAGAGTTGTGAAAGAGTGAAAAGAGTGTCATAAAGAGACACCAAAAGAATGAGATAGGTGTATTAGGTTATAAAAAATTCCTAAAGAATGTTTAAATGGCCTTGGGAACACAAATTGATAGAGAGGGTTTATATATCTATGTCCTAACCATTTTAATATAGGTGACATCATGAAAATATAGAAAACCAATGGGAGATTGGTTTTCATCTATAGTAGACCTATGTTTAGGGTTTAGAGAGAGGATAAGGTTATAAAATGAACTATCTAAAGGGCAGAGTTGTGAAAGAGTAAAAGGAGTGTCATAAAGAGACACCAAAAGAATGGGATAGGTGTATTAGGTTATAAAAAATGCCTAAATAATGTTTAAATGGCCTTGGGAACACTTATTATTTGTAAAAGCCATAAACCAAACTCTCAAGACTAAGCATATAGACCCTAAAAAACTATTTATGTATGAAAAGAGGCTAAGAACCTCCTAAAAAGGTTGAGAAGAGGAATGTAAGGAAGAAACAAATGGTTACACAAGGTGACCCTAGTCCCATAGACCCTAAACCACTCTCATAAAGTTTTGAAACTTTGTGGGGAATGTGCAAATGCAAATGGTTTTCTCTTGGGTCTATGCAGGCTTGTAAACCCTAGTTTAGGGATAATAAGACAAAAAATTAGATATCTATGGATTAAACCATGGAAAACCCTAAAAATTGGTTAAAGTATGGCATGGAGGTATAAATAAGTATTTCCATGGTTTTAGGTCTATATAGATCCATACATATAAGATATAAGGGATTATGTGTGGTGGAACACAAATAAGACCTAATTAGAAAATGAAGACTTAGAAAGAGATAGAAAGTTCTTTTATAAGTGAAGTTAAATAAATAAACCTAGTGGGGAGAAAGGAAAGGATAGAGGGTGGCTGGAATGAAGTCTAGTTTATCAAGGTACAAAGGTACACATTTATACAAACAAGAATTGTCCAAAAAAGGGCTAGTAGTTGTTATAATGAATGGTGGGTTTGAGATGTGAATTGGAGTGAGATAGATGCATCAAAGAGTGATATAATCATGGAAATCCAATAAAGGAATTAATTTTCCATCTAGTGGAGACCTACAATCTATAGTCAAATAGGAAAATGAGGGTTTAAGGTGACTTCAAGGGGTGTAGACCATTTTGGGGGTCTATTGAGGTTATCAAAGAGACCATCATGATATAGAAGGAATCAAAGAGACCTTATAGGTTTTCAAAGATTTCTAAACAACCTTAATCATGGACCTAGTTTGTACAATCACCTTAATCAACTAAAGAAAAATCAAGTGCATCCCAAGAAGGATTTGTCTTTAAGAAGAGGTATAGAGTCATAGGAACATAGTATTGAAAGGATGTTGTTTATAGGCTTTTGAATAAAGTGCCATGACTAGTGACCAAACTTAATTTGGTCATAAATCTCTGATAAAAAACACCTATAGGCCTATACCATTTCAACAAACCTACTTGGTAGTAATAATGATATTTTAGGGTTCATAGAGGCTATTTTTATCATTAAGAGATAGTCAATAGCATTGAACTATCAATCTCATGAAGTGGTAAGTAAATCATTTCAAGTTTCAAAATTAAAGCTATAACTAACCCTAAAAAAGGACACCTATAACTAAATAGGTGTACAATATGCTTATGGAGGTTTTTAGGGTTTATGATATTTCAAGGAGGGTATTATGACTATTAAGGAAAAGGAATAAAGTGAAGGGTTTTTTAGCCTATTTTAATTTGTTTACCAACTCTCTAAACAACCTCAATCCTATCATGTTAGTTTGTACAAACATGGTTGATGCCTATAGTCAAGCATAATAAAGTAAAGTTTTTTTTCATGATGAAAGGGTATGGTGTAAGTGAAGATATGGTATACTAAAAGAAAATACATACAATTGGTGGACTAGTGAGAGGCTTCAAAGAGAGCCTTGTATGTTTTCATGTCAAAACTTAGGTAATGAGTACCTACATCAATCTATAGGCTTCCTTAAAGCTAGTCTAGTAGGATTGAAAGAAAAGTTGGGATAGGGGCATGGTATTATAATAATTATGTTCTTAAGAGATAATTAATAATGGTATAAGCTCAAAATTTTTAAAATAAGGCTGTATATTGCAATGTCATTACACTCAATTATTTTCACCCTGAGTAGTAACCTATAAGAAACTAAAGAACATAGTCATGTTATAAGCATGAAGCAAGTGGTGAATATAATGGTTTATAAGGTGGTTTATGCTCAAGATTATGTTTCATAGGAAAAACATGATTAAATGAGACTAATAATTCATGAAAGAGGTAAAATCCAAGATAGTCACATACTTAAGGTCAACACTCTATCACCTACAGTCACATAGAAGGAGGGTTATTGCATAATAGTCCATGATGAAGTTTTGTTGTTCAAGTATGCTTCAAAGATCAAGTGAAGTTAATGACTAATCTATGTTCTGAGGATAATTTCTAAATAGTATCAAGTTTTCCTTATTGTATAGGGTTAAATACAAGCATGACACTATATGTATCCCTTTTATAAAAAACCTACAATCTCTTAAGTTCAAACCTCCTTCAAATTGGCAAGTGAAAGTTCAAATATAGTGATGCATAGAGGTTTCTTGGTCATGAATGGGTGATTAATAAATGATCATATATAACAAGACATCATGATTAACCTCAAAACTTGAAAAAAATTTAATCAAGGTAAATTTCCAAAATAACCTACAACCATGAGGCTAGGGGCATATCTTCAAGCTCAACATAGTCATGAGGATTTTCTTTGGGTAAATGATAAAGTGGAAAGTTTCATGAAGTATTGAGGGTTCATAAGGGAAAATCATGGTGTGAGGTGGATTTAAATCAAGAATAAAAGTGTTCCAAAACACTTTTACACACTCAACCACCTTAAAAGGATCACCCACAAATGGGCTTCATGAAGAAGTGAGGTCTATAAGAGGTGATACGAAGTTGAAGGCAAACCAATTAAGGGTGAAATAATGAAAGGAGGAGTTTAATAAGAATATTAAAAGAAAAATAACCTTTTTATATCTCAAACCAAGGCAAAAAAATAAGGAAACTCAATTTTTAAATTTGACCAAGCAGACAACATGTCAATAGCTTTAGGCAAAATGGACCTACAGGCCAAAATACACATGATCTAATCAAAAAAAATTATGGAGAGACTAATAATGAAATATTATACATATTAAACATATTTTTTAGGTTTTTTACAATGGTAAATATTCACTATTTTAGAATAATCAACCCCATGTCTAATCATGGTCAACATTAGATCTTGTCTTGGAGGAATTAGCCATTTTAGGGCATCTACAGGTCGAGTCAAAGCACAAAATTTGGTATGAATGGTCTCCATTACCAAAAATTCATAAAATACCATCTTAAAGTTCCTAAAAAGAGTTAAAATACCTACTATTCTTACAAAGAGCTCTTGTAGTCAAGAAGGCAACCATTAGAGACTAGTTGAAGCTTTGTAAATTTTGAGTGTTAAGGAGGATTTTAAGCCTTGGATAGGTATTAAAATAGTATAATATTATGTTGGAAACATATTATTATTTATTTAATTTATCACATTAAATTTTTAAATCAAAAAGTTTGAAGAAATACAAGTTTAGACACAGAGGAAGCATGCAAGCAACTTAGGGTAAAGTTTGGTAAAAGGGGTCTACAGGACAAAATATGCATCCAAAAAACTTAAAACATGGTATTATTTGTAATAATTACGTATTATACCTATCCAAAATATTTTTATTGCCATTTCATAAGTTTAAGTTCCTGATATTTATACATAACCCCCTCCATGTCTCATAATTGTCACGATTTGTGCAAGCATACTTTTTGGAGTTTTAAGTTATGATTGACGGTTAAAAGCTTATGGAAGTGTTTGAAAATAAATAAAAGGATGTTTTTAATCAAATTAAACACCTTTTAAGAGAGTTCACACTCAAAACTTCATGCAAACCCCATTGGTAAGCTCAAAACCCCATAATTAGTCTCAAAGGCATAAAGAGCAAAGTTGGATTTTGATCATTTGAAGAGGTTTTATGAGATGTTTCAAGTTACATGAATATTATTTCAAGAAAATATCAGTGTAAAGGTAAAATTGGTCCTTTGGAAGAATTCACGTTTTTCAAGCCTAAGACACCCAATTTTAACCCCTCTTTAGATGTGCATATCTTTCATACCATTGAGAGTTGGACCAAATGATTCTAGTATGTTTTGAGTACATATATTTAATTGAAATTAATTTTGGATTTATGTTGGTTAAGGGCTTGAGTTTTATGAACAATTTCTAAGAGTGTAAGCATGTCTAGAATCCTTACAAACTCTATAGGAAATTATCTTTTCGTATGTATCTTTTCATACCTCTTGCATGAGAGCCCAATAATTTTAGGGATTTTGAAGTGTTATATTGACTAGAGATTAATGGAAATAAGTGTTCGAATATATTTCAACATTATATGGACAATCATCTTGAAGGTGAGCATGTTTGAGCTGCCAAAAGAGCTTTTTGACTAGTTTTGGGTTTTTGGACTCATAGGTCCATCAATGGTCTAGAATAACTTTAAAACCACCTATAACATGTAAATTACTACATATATCTCTTTAAAACCCTATTTTTCATAATAATATGGCATGTTTGGGTGCTTAGGAGGCCCAAAATACCTAAAAAATGCTTACTTGTATAGGTCTTCAAAGAGAGGAATTGTCTAAAGCTATGGAAGAGGCCTAATAAGACATAAAAGATCATTATATTAAACTTATATCTCTTTGTAAATGTTTAAATGGTGCCTTACTTAGCTAAAGGGTCAAGAACCAAAGTTTTTAACATTTTTTGAAATGTTGTAGGTTTAATGGTGATTTACACCATTGTTGCAGGTCTTGAAGGTTGTAAGAATATTCATTTTCTTCCTCATATTCATACCATATATGTTTGGAAGTCTTCTACATGTCCAGAAGTGGTCTTCAGGGTGCCAAATGGCCTTGGGAATAGGTTTTAAGGTAGTTGGTTGAAGGTGGATCAAAATTGAGACCTCCATCAATGAGGCCTATGAGATTTATAGGTTTCATGGAGTTTATTGTAGGTTAGAGGAGAAAAGTGAAGTTGAAAATATAATAAAACATTAAAAATCAAACTCCAAAAGATAACCTCCATGGTTAGTTAAGCAATAAATGTTAATTTAACTAAATTTTTTCCTAGCATCTTCTAGAAGAGAAATTGGAAGGGGGCATAAAAGTCCAAAAGAGATAAGTTTTGAGGTTGGGAGGACAAGTGGAGCATTACAAATGTTTTCAATGTCTTTGGAGACTTTTCCCTTGTGAGTGTATCATGACATCATCATCCACAAAAAAAATTGTCTTCTATTGTGTTTCTAAGCCAATGAGAGGGATTGAAGGATATTTAGACTAATGAGGGTTATTTTTTTGAGGAAGAATTAGTGATAATTGATAAAAAGGTGGTTGAGACTCCATTGAGGGTGGTTATGTCTCATTTATTTATTTCTAATTGGTTGCTTCTCCTCTCTCTTTTCCCTTTTCTCCTATATCTCCCATTTCTCCAAAAAGTTTATAAGATATTCTCATTTGACAAGGTAAAAACCTATCAAAATTTGTAATAAATACCTTTTGAAGTAGTAAAGATCATTTTTAACCTATTTATTGCTTCTAACTTGTCTTTAACAAGCTTGTGTATGATGGCCTTGTGAAGAAGTGTTCTTCCATGTCTATTGTCCTTCTTTCTTGCCTCTTTTTATGTATTTTAAAGATAGTTGTAGGTATGGAATTGATATATTTCAGCCATTAATGTAATTTTGGTGAAAATTTTAGAACTTCTCTTTAGTTCATGTATTGCTTTGTGAGCCTAGTTTAAGAAATACTTATGCAAATTAGCTAGTTTATGAGATTGTATGAGAAAAGATTGTATTATTATGAATTAGTGTTTGTTTCAAGCTTATTTGAGTGTTAATTAATTTTGGGTATCACCATTTTATTGTTATTAGTCATCCTATACCCCATTTCTATCCTTTTTCTAATCAAAAATATTAGTTTAAGTGATTTACCAAGAGGAAGCCATGCTTCTCTAAAGGTTTAACCTCACTACAAGATACCCATAGATTGTGGTTTCTCTAATAATGTATCTAGGAGTGAGATAGATTGAAAAAATCTCCCAAAAGGGTAAAATTCTATGATACAATATAAAAATTTATGTATCCCTTAAAATTTAGGTCATATATTAGAATTTGTTTAGATTGTTAGCATTATTTTCACCCAACAACATTTTTTTAGCATTCATGTCACTTGATAGTGTCATCATCCATATGTATTATAATCAATAAATTATATTTCATCTAATATAAATGTTAAGGGGATGGGAAAATCAACCTAAAAATATCCTATTATCTTATTTTAGCTATAAAAAAACCCCAAGAAACTGACATTCACACCAGATACAAGTGATATACTAGATGATCATTTTTTTTTGTTTATTTTCAATTTCATATTTAGGTTCAATAAAAATTCAAAGATATCCCCTCTTAAATTCATAACCCATAGATAATGGTATTGTAATTGAATGAATTAATCACATGTCACCATTTGAATATATTATTGATGATGACATGCCAACACTCAAAGACAGTCCTAAGTATGACTATGAAATACCACAAGTGGAGGAAAATTACAAATAATGTGACTTGGATGAGGTAAATATACAAGAATAGAATTAAATATCTCATAAAACACTAACTTTAGTTAAATATTCAACTTAGAATTATATGTGAAGGAATAAGGAACTATATGACATTTATAATAATGAGATCCAAATAATAGATGAAATTTATACTCATCAAACACAAAATTTAGTTGAAGACCACATTAATAAATCTATGAGAAAGAAGAGAAGTATATGGATAATTGGAAGGTCTTTTAAGTTATATTGGGTGGCTAAATATCCATTCATTGAACTAGTTGAACCATAAAATGGTTATGATACTCCAACATAATGTGGATGTACAATATATAGTTATAAAGTAGGAAAAGGCCATAAATTATAGAAAAATAACAATAAAAAATCTCAAACATGTCTATAACATATTGGTATAAACTATAATTGGGTACGAAGACCATCATAAATGTCTACAAAATCTCATTCAGAAAGAAAGAACAATAACAACTCAGTTAGAAAAAGTTACTCAAGCAAATCTTCATGCCAAAAATATAGTGTTCTCTACCATCTATCACATTCTAGGAAAGGCACACCTATATCAGATTTTTTAAATTATTAATTTTTTTTTCTAACATAATGGATGCCATATCATTACATAATCCCATTGGTTAGATAGCAATGTTTGGTAAATGGAAAAAAGCCTTGCCATGATTGAGAAGTAAGATTTTAAAGAAAAAGTAAAAAATGAACTATTTGCCTTGTTGTCAATTGATGAAGTCACAACTATTGATAACACATCATGGGTTTGCATTCATTTTTATACTTTTCATAACCATTCAAGGCAACCTCAAATCTTAGTCTTACATAAAATGATAAAAAAATTTAATGCCAAATTTTTTTATAGATTGATGTTTTCTAATTTGAAAGATATATATAGGATGAATGAATATGAAATAGCTACCAATTTAGTCTGTGTTAATCATGATGGTGTATCTATGATGCAAGGGCAAAAAATTGGTCTCTTTGTTTGAATTCAAATAACAATTTCACCATATATGATTCTAAATCATTCCATGGATTATAGAATGAATCTTGATTACAAGATTGTTTGAACATTTGAAAATGTCATAAAAGTGGAGGAGCTTATCCATAATTGGTATGCATACATGTCAACTACTCCAAAATATGTTTAAATTTTCAAAAATTTGTGATTGTAGTGATAGACGGTAAAAAATATTTTGAAATATGTTGATACAAGACGGATTTCTATGTATGAGATGATAGGCAAAATGTTTAAAGAATATCCATCATTAGTAGCTTTTATGTTTAAATACCATATGAAATTTGACAAGGCAAGAGATTTGTTGTCCATTTAACATATTTAGAAACTTTACTAACATTATGTGGTATTATATCTATGTTTATATAAATGCAATGTTTTTGATGAAACATGGACAAGAGAGATATATGTATATATTTGACTTCATTCGGTTGAGAAAATAGGTTTGTCAATCTCTAGATATGTTATAATTCTAATGAGACTATTTTAAGGGTCCTATATTTGGAAGTTGGAAAATTTTAATATATATTAAGGACCCTAA
Source organism: Torreya grandis (assembly GCA_037957365.1). Lineage (NCBI taxonomy): Eukaryota > Viridiplantae > Streptophyta > Pinopsida > Cupressales > Taxaceae > Torreya > Torreya grandis. The sequence continues at coordinate 782,004 of JARHVA010002731.1, forward strand.
TAGCTATTTTGATTTTAATATTAACTATCATATTTGTATCAGTATTAATGGAAAGGAGATACTAATGCACACATTCTAAAGACGTGTTGATTTAGTAAGAGCAAAAATTGGAGAATTTCCTATAACACAAGTAATATATGATACTATTATTCATAAGATAGTTAAATTAAGAAATATTTCAAAAAGTCCATCTACTAAAATTCAATATCTTTTTAAAAGGGATGACTTTCTTAAAGCCGTGGGAGTGTGAATACAATATTTTGTAACATTATAATTGGTGAATAGCTAACAAGTAATTTATTTTTCAGATACATGGTAGTCTTATTAACCACTTCACTAAGTTTATAGAGATCAATGAAGTTAAAATTAAAGGTATTTTAAAATTTTTTTTACTAAAATCTTAGTCAACACATTTTAGACTTACAATTATTGATTGATATCAGTTTTTAAATGAGCTAGTTGAAAATGATGTTATTACAAGGCTATGGATAAAACATTACCCTAATACCATCCTATAGGAAAATATCAATAAATATTTTAGACTATATAAACTATGACAAACAATTATTTTTTAATTTATGGAAGATGAGATGTTATTCTTTGCATTATCTTCTGTTAAATACAAACTTCAGAATAGACTGGATGAAAATTTAGAGACTTGTTTGAGGTTGTATGTTTCCCTTTATCCCATGGATGGGTTTCCTTATTAAATAACACTTAAAATTTGGAGTTCACTAAATAAAATATGAGGTGTCATAAATACAACCACCAATAGAGATTGTGTTAATTATGATAGTCAAAATGCCTCTAAGAATGTAGATACAAATGCTAGCTTTGAAGAACAAGATGCAAAATGATTGTTTCAACTACCTAATTTTTAATTTATATGTATTCTAGATTTGAACATTGTAATCTAATTATTTACTAATTGTTATATTTTTGTATTTATTATAAACTATTATATTTGATAATTCATGTATTTTAAAATTTATCACATTATATTATTAGTAGCACAATATTATCTATTCATAGTTGAATTGCTTATTATGCAAAGATAAAATCATTAGGAAATATAAATAAACCTTCCCATAGGTATCATATAGTAATTTATTAATAAATATTTACCACTTGTCACGTGTTTGATATTTGAATGCTATCTCATGTTAATCACACTAATAAGAGATTAATACATGATTATTGATTAACAATAGTGAAAATAAAAACATAACTATATTTGATGTTCAACAAACATGCTTATTAAAAAACTCCATAAAGATAACTTTACAAGAACACTTTCTCTACCTTCAGGGTAAATCTTAATAATATAACAATTATCCATTTATCTTATCAATAACCAATATAATCATCACTTGATAATCTATTTATTAATCAAATGATAAGCTTTAGATGTGAGAAGACTAGTTTTTTCCATTGATAACTTTAACCATTATACATTTTCATTTCAGTTAAAGAATTATAGTGACTATATCAATCAAATTAAATTATTTTTCCAAAAATCTAGTCATCAAAACATATCTACTAAAAATCAACACTTTTCTAATCAAAATTAAAAATCAACACTCACATTTAAAAAATAAAAACATATAACATACATGTAGTGTAGCTAAATTATATAAAAATAAAGCATTGTTTTTATAGATAATATCTAACACATCAATAACTAATAGCCATCAAAGAATCCAATGCATCTTCAAAAATCCATACTTAAAATATGTGTGTGTACACACACACACACACACACACACACACACACACACACACACACACACACACACACACACACACAATTTTAAGACTAATTTTAATACAATATTACAATATTTCCACTATAAATACATGTTAAAATTGATTGACTTTGTTTTTTATTTTTTTATGGAGTGTCTATCTACTTTTCTATTGTAAAAGATTTTCCCTCTCCATGGATTGTATCATATTTTAGGATTCCTAATTGGAGAAGATCCTTGGTTACAAAATTAATATTGGTAGGATTTTCCCTTTCCTCCTTTGTTGCATTTCCTTCTAAAAGCAATGAAGGATCCACATCAATTTTCTTCTTAAACAAAATATCTAGATCTAATCCATGTTTTTTGATGATTTTATTCAATGTGTTATTTTATTTATTCAACAAATCAAGTTTTTATCTCAATGAAATATCTACATTTAAACTTTTTCTCACTATTTGGAGGTGCACTTCAAGTATCATCACTTGATTCTTCAAATTTTCATATTTTGACTATAATTAAATGATGAATATTATTTAGAAAAAAACTAAAAGAATTAAAATCGAAATGACAAAGAAATTATAATGTGTATTATTTACTAAAACTCTACCCTTTTCTACATCAAAAATAACCACAATGATTTTGTATTTTTCCCATTTGTTTTAGTACACCTAAGCCTCTTCATTTAAATTCTCAAGCCTATTCAACATAATATCTAAAAAATTATCATTATAATCATTACTAATAATTATTACTCTAGACACTATCTAATTCAATAAAACATTAGTTTTTGCTAGTTGATTTTCAACCAATTTGAACAATTGGTTATGTTGGGAGTGATTGTGAAAATAGAAATTTATTAATTGAATCAAAAATTTAGTCATTACTTCCCATATTATCAAACACTCAAGTTCAACAAGAAAAAAATATTTTACATATGTGGTGGTGTTATCTAATAATAAATTATCTAAAGAGAAATTGGTAAGCTCATCACCAGTCATCAGATCTTAGGATTGGGAGGGGGAGGGGGTGAGCTAGATCATAGATAAATAAGTGTCAATAGTTATTGGGGATCGAACTCTATCCCCCTAGGTTGTGATCCCTAAATCATATCATGGGGATTGAAAAATGTATATTGATCCCCACTCTCTATCCCCAAAAACTCATCATCAAGATCTATTTATTGTAAAATAGTGGTTCTAGAGATAGGGATACCACCAAGAGAAAGGTTTGGAAAATCTAAATTTTTCAAATGCATAGTGCCATTGCTTGAGGCTAGAAATGATAACGATTTTCCCCTAGTTAGAACTTGTTAGGCTATTGGTGGTGGTGGAAAATGTTGTCTTTGATAAGGGGTCGCTATAAATTGAAAAAGCAATGGGATAACTACTAAATGAGAATAAATTTAATATTTAATAATTATATTGTAAAAAACATTGATAAGTGCATACCTTGTTGTTGAAGACACTATGAAGATCTATATTGCAACTAAATACTTGGAGGTTATTTTTGGGAAGATTGGGGAAAAGATTCTAAGGATGTTTTAAACATAACATGCATCAAATAAAACACTAAAATTATAATGTATAATTAAATTATTAATAATGTGAACAAGACAATGGTATTATTGATAACATGAGAGTAGGTTTGAGTTTGTGTTGGTACAACTAGATTGGGTGGAGGCATAATAAAACTTTGCATCTTTTTTTATCTAGTTAATGGATGAGGGGATGATTTCACATCCATGTTTGATTCTCCATAGGATTTGGGGGGATTTTAACCTCTTATCATTACCTATATTCTTGAAACTATTTAAAAAATTATTTTCTATGAGGTGGATACCATTATTTTAATCAAATAACGTACATTAATTTTTTTTTAATAATTTAAAATGTAGTTAAAAACATTAATTTACCTCTTGTTCTAAAATTAAAAGAGATTTGAGCTTCATTTTTTCATGAAGAGAAGTTAAAATATTTGTGTTCTCCATTTGTAATTGGTGAAATGCCTCATTGTATAATGAAATGATATAATTGGTACATGTAAAAGTGCAATTATCAATGGTAAGAGAAAAATCTAAATAACTGATAATATTAATTGATAAATATGAACACCAATAAAATTGTTGGCCACTCAAAGTACATACAATTTAGACCATAGCCTAGATTGGAATGTCTAATTCCCTTCCTTGTAGTACAATTCTAGCCTAAAATAATTCTATCATGGCCAAAAGAAAAGGATTGTTCATAGATTTTACATTGAGGCCCCTGGATTTGTTATTTTGGCCACCTATAACAAACAAAAATGGGTTATTAAGGATGTTTATTAAATGTATAAATTTTAAGACAAACTTTAAATGAAATAATATTAATTTAATGAAGTAGTACGAACCCGTAATTGATAGGTCAAAGAAAGACTCTATATACTTCTTATCATAGTCTATTAATGAGGCATGGGTATTCATAGGGTTAACATTTATATAGGAATACCTATTAAATGATGGATGTTTTTGGGATTGATCTCAAATCAAAAAACCCTTGATTTCACCTTTATGGTGAATAAGTATTTCACACAGTCATAGTACCTAATCAAATAATTGAGTAAAGTAGTGTATGGCTCATACTAGGGCATCTTGACAAACCCATCCAAATTATACTTATCAACCCAATCTATATGTGAATCTTATTATTCTAGTAGTAAAATTATCTATTGGCATATGAGGTTCTTATATAGTATATTCAATGAGGATGAGCTTGGGGAATCCATTTTGCTATAGGTGGTTTCAAGGAGGTATTTAGTAGACCTTAGGTTATAATTTTATTTTTAGGTAATCAGGTCTATAAGAGGTTAGAGTGGAGGTTTGAAGTTAATTGAGTGAAAAATGAATGGATTTGCTATTATTTATATAAAAACATGTCACTGATATATGCTACCTCTTATATTATCTAGCTATAACCAATAACATCCACCAATAATCATTGATGGCTGAAAATAACCAATAGCATCCACCATTAAATGTTATCACCCATAGGCATATGGTTTTGCCTAAAAACATATTTGGAATCTACCAATAGAATATTTACACCTAATAGTGTAGAAACCAATGATAGTAGAGATGTCACCCAAAAAAAGGGCTATCATTCATCAGCATATTAATGTCATTCATTGGTAGAACTGTCATCCACTAGTGAACTTATGTCACCTATATTTGGAGTTTTTTGTATAGTTGCATGCCAACATGGGTTTTTAGGTGACAAATCTACTATCATTCATTGGCATAATTATCATCCACTAAAAAAATATTTTCATCCTTCTATGATTTTTTTTTTATAGTTACATTCTGATATAGCTTTTGTTTCCCACCATGTTGCACCTATCAATTTTCCTACTCACATAAACACTATCCATTAACTTTTAACACACTTTATAAATACATAGAGCTCCACCAAAAAACCTAAGTTCATTTCTATATGGTCCCCTAAAATTTAACTTAGTGTGCTCATTCAAAAAGTGTGAAAATATGTATAACATACTAAAAAAAATGCTATCAAAATAGGTCTTTGAAAATATGATTTTTATTCATGCACTAATCTTAAAAATATATATGAAATAACCATAGAGTATGTCAAAATGAAATTTAAAATTTTAAACCTTTGGAAGCTAATGAGAAAATATTTCAAACATTTATAATGATCATAAGATCATGTATTCTTTGCAAACTTTACTTCTAAAGAAGTGGGTCCCTATTCTAAAATAAATTTGGTAGTGTTGCTCACAATAAATGCTAACTTTTATCAAAACATTCTTAGGTGTTTAGAATTTGTAATCTCTTTTTAATTTTTAAATAAAACTAAAAATCATTAAATAAAAATTTATTTTTTAAAAAGAAATCCAAATATTGGATTCAATCTTAGCACATAACATACTAATCCTTGACATATATGTAGAGTCAAATGTGTGTATAAAGTGATACTTCTTGATATTTTTGATATATCTTGAGATTCATCATTTGATCAAAAATTGTGAAGGGTCTTATATTTTTCTTTTTTAGTTTTTAATGGGAATGGCTTGGGAGAAGATTCGTGCATTGCTCTACTACTATCTAGGTGTCTAAAAACCTGAAAATGATCAATTTAGCCCCACTCTAGTCCTTGGTATACTTTCAACTAGGAGTCCATAGTTCTGATGGAGATTTATCAAATCATCCTTTAGGACAAAGATTGAAATTTTACTTTGAATATTCCATATGCTCTTTTGATTTATTTTTGTTTAGTTTCTCAACAAGTTTGTAACTAATATAGCCAAAGGTGAAATGGATTGTTAAAACATTCAATCATAAGTGATATTTCCTTTATGGTTAATATAAATTGAGGAGATTTTAGTGTGATTAAGTGAAGTTATGACTCACTTTAAATTTAAAAATTGTCATTAATTCATGTACTAATTTTGAAACAAAAACTTAGTTTTCTAGTGAAAACATAAAGTAATCAGACATAATATTGATATTTATTTAAAAATAAATATTTTTTTTAACATTTCACTATGAATTCAATTTTATTTATCTAATTGAAAGTTACTATGTAATCCTATGGAATGGGCAATGTGAACTCAACAAGTAACAAGTAGTTTTGTAAAACTTTATAATTTTCTCTTCTTGTGTACTTAGCAACACATATTAAACTACCATTAACAAAATCAAACTACTCTAAGAAATAAAAATTTAAATGGAAATAAAACATGCCTAATCCTATTCATACCCTATACTAAAATTTATGGATAAAGATGAATGGATAACTTTGAAACTTTTCAACAAGCATTTAACATTTCTTTGGAAGATCAAGCTTTCACCTTTTAAAATAATTAAACTAACAAAACCATCCTTATCCATAATTCATTGAATCTACTCATTTTAATTTTAAAAATATCTAAAAGCATATGTTTCACATAACGATCTTCATTAAACATAAAATTAACAAAATAATTAGGCTTAAGTAAGCATACCTCAAAGTTGGGCTGAATGATATTCATGAAGTTATTTTACCTATATTTATATCAGATTTTTAATCATAGGCATGTTGGATACCAATTATTCATGACATGATTCAAAATAAATAGTTTTTTTTTCATCTTTCACATATTCAATGTGCCCTTCACAAATGTGTAGATGATTTTCCTCAAGAAAAAATTTATCGGTCTTTACAAAGGGAAGCATAAACCACCTTGAAGATATGGAAAAAATGTTATGCCCTTAGCCTATAGTGTGTATTGGAATATGTGTGGCTAACTTGTGGTTGGAATAACCTATATTATCATGTATATGATTATTTATTTAGATTCATGTTAGTTGTAGGGTCTAGATAGGTTGTTTCCATAGCATAATTAGCATATATATATGAGGAAATGGTTAATATTATCATGATATTATGAATTTGTTTCTTACTATAAGGTTGTGTAGGTTTCCCCTCAAAGTGGCTTATCACTTACTCATATGTTCTACCCTATTTCAATCATATTATTATCTCTTATTTTTATTCTATCTTATTTGTTAATTAATTTAATTACAAATGGTATCAAATCTTTGATTTGTGCATATGTATGGATGAACCCATAATTTTTGATAACCACTTTTAACTTTCAATCTATTAAAATATTTGATAAATTTTCTTACTCGAATTAGATAATAATAAGAGGACATCACAATAAAAAATTAGGGTAGGGGAATAATTTTATGTGATTTAATTTGTTTTTAGGGTTTTTCATAAATTCGCATTATAGGCCAAATTTTAAGTAAGGTTTCATATTTTTTTACATTTTTTAATAGTTCTAAAGAATCTAGTGTGGGTCAGTTCTTTGAATTTATGGTTTTGACGTTGACATAGGTCTAAACCATCATGTTTAGAGTTTGGTTAAAGGTGAAAATAGAACTCAACATTGTCATGCCTTGTTATGGAAGGTTTGAAAATTAAGGCCACAGAAAGAGTTATAAAACTCTAGGTAAAACTCCTTAAAAAGAGAATATGGATTCAAAAATAGGAATTAGTGGATATTTATTTTATTTCAAGGTTTTATTTGATGGATTATAAGTTAATACAACTTAATCAAAGTGTGAAAAAAAATTAGTTTGATATGTACAATAAAGGAGACATGGACAAAATCAATCAATAATTAGATGATCTTATGTAAAAAATTAGTAAAATGATTAATATTCCAATTAATTAACAAATCAACCTCATTTCACTACTACTCATACCAACTAGTGTGTATCTCTAGGTTAACACAATGTAATACCTAATACAAATAAGTCTAGTTATCATTTAACACTACAAAACATGAGGCCAAAATGCATAAGTTTGATGGAATGGATCTAGTTACTTCAATTAACCAAATGGATATTTTTTTTGAGGTACATAAAATCCCAAGTGGAAAGAATGTGGTAATGGCTTATTTATATTTTTAACCTAATAAATTCATTTGGTATTGATGGATTTATGCTTAAAATAATAAGAAAGGGTCTCAATGTCAATTGGTCAATTTTTACTAATGAATTATAGTTCCACTATTGTAATTATATGACAAATAATTTATTAAACTAGTTAGTGAAGCTATGAAAAACATGTTTCATCATTGGTTATATTAAACAATTTTCTTGATCCAGACCATGGGGCCCAGGGAATGAGGTATGTATGAGACAAGTGAGTTATGGCTATGTAGAGTGAATGTAGAATGAAGTATTTAGATATAAAAATCAAAAACACATTCAAATGGAGTGGAAGTATTACAATAAATAAAACTTATATTCATTAACAAATAATAGAGGATAAAATACAATGGCTACTAAGTATGTATATAGAGTAGGTGCACTCAAGTAATTTATCTATGTTATGATTATATATCAGGAATTTGATTACCAAACATTAAATTGTCTCAATCCTCATTTGTTATTATAAATAATACTTATGTTAAAAATATATAACATGAAAAATATAAGAGAAATAATATATTTTTTTTAAAAATCAACTTCCATGGTAGTCATGGTAGCTGAGTTTCCCTTGGCACTAATTACCATAATGATTAATGTTCTAATTGTTCATAATAACCTCCCCTTGTTATGTTAAAAAGGAAATGCACAATATTTGAATGCTAATCATTAATTTTGTGACATTTATAGAGTAATGTATTTGGATTATACTATTAGGTGGTTGAGTTAAGGTAGATATTGAGGAGTGTGTGCAAGCTATAACCAAATGTTAGCCAAGTACACAATCTATGATTTCATGAGATTAATATGCAAAATTCTAAGATTAAGAGTAGGACTTAAGTGTAGGATTGTTAGCAAAATCCTAGTAGTGGAATGTGTATAAATTGGGGAGTGTTTCAAATTTTTCATAGAATGACAAATGAGGAGTACATTTAAATACATAGAGGATGCACATAGATCATTCACCCTTTCTTGAAGATAAATGTTTTATATTACATCAATTCATAGTTTGAATAATTTTACCTAAATTTTATTCAAGGTGAACCACTTAGCTTGATCAACATATTGGTTGACCTTGACCCCTCTATGTGTCAAGGTAGGTTCATATATCTATCACTTCAATGATCTAGTCCTGTGCAGGATGTAAACGTTCAAGATCCAAATTAGAAGGATGTTCTATTCCTACTAGATCAAGAAGTGGTGGAATGTAAGGCTTGAGGAGATCCATGTTGAATATTGATTGTATACCAAAGTATTGAGGTAGAATGAAGGCATTATTATTGCTTTGGATATAATGGTGTAAGGACCATAACACAAAGGCTTGATATTTTAATGTGGAACTTTGAATTTCTACTTCTGAAGTTATACCTAGACTTTATTTCTAACTCAAAATGAATGAGGTTTGTGATGTGCATCATGACACTTATTGTGCTTAGGTTGAGTATGAGACATAATATAGTAAACTTAATGTTGAATAGATTAGATGTGGTGTATAAGCTTCTAGGCTTTATCCACCTCTTATTCCTATGCATCTAACTCAATACCTGATAGTGCATGGTAGGAGATGTCTAGGTGTGTCAAAATTTGAAACCCAAGACATGTCTAGAATGGACTATGACTAGTAGAGATATGAAGATCCTTATAATAGGCATGTTGAATGTATAATAGATTGTCATCCTAGGTGTAATCATGTGCATGATTATACATTCATAAAATATGAATAAGTTTTTGAGTGACTACTTTAGTTTTTCCATCTATCTAAGGATGAAAATTCATCAATAGATCTAACTTTGTACCCATAAAATCCCATAATGCTTGCCAAAAATGGCTCATAAAGCATGGATCACAATCAAATATGATGGATGTTGGTAGCCCAAAATGATCCCAAACATGGTTTAAGAATGTTTATATAGTGGTAATTGCATAAATGTATTTATTACATGTAATCATGATGGACATCTTGGAAAATTGATCCACTACAATGAACACAACATCTTATTGTCATCTCATCATAGGTAGCCTAGTCATGAAATCCATGTTGATAGATTCACATGATCTAGATGGACCCAATAGAGGTGTGTAAATTCCTAACTTCTTATTTGTGGGCTTGATGATGCAAAAAGGAATGAAATATTTGATTTTTCACTCCACATCTATTTGCATGTGTGGCTAGTATAAGTGTGACTCAAATATGGCTAGAGTCTTTGTCACATTGAAGTATCTTGAAGTCATAGCATAGTATACCTCCCAAATGAGTCATTAACAAGGTATCCTAGAGGGGACGTAGAGATGTCTGAGATTATAGATAAGTTGGTTAGACAAGTATAACTATATCACTTGTTTAAATTATGTAAGGCTAGATTAATTCACTACAAATTCTTATTTAGGTGAATAGAGGGGAACCCAATCTATTAAGTTGTGGCCATGTGTGTCTAGCACCATGATGAGCACATGAACTGGTAGTCAACTAAGGTAGTATATGGCCTTATTATCCTTACCTTTCTTGGGATTGAAAATGATATGTTAATTATATAGTTAAGTCATCCATTTCATGTGGCACACATTTTTTAGATTATCCTATGATTATAAGAACTAAAGTATTTTATGGTCTGAATAAATAATTATCTCCTTCCTAAGAATGTAGTGTCATAATTGATTGATTACTTACATAATAAAATATAATTCCTTTTCATTAGTGGATTACCTTTACATTGTGTCAATAAACATCTTTGAGTGGTATGTGATTGTATGTCCATGATTCATGAGAACTACACTAAGTGCATAATTAGATGCATTAGTGTGAATTTTGAAGGTCTACATAATGTCAGGCACTAAAAGGACATGAATTACACATATGAATTGATTGATCATCTTAAAAGTGTGTTATTGTCCATGATCCAATAAAAATTTACTCTTATATAAGTTATCTGGGTGAGAGCCCAAGATATGTGTGAGAAATTAATGATGAACCTATAGTAGAAGTCAACAAGTACAAGAAAAATCCTTAATTTTATAAGATTACATGGAGTGGGACAATCTTGGATCAATTTTATCTTCTCTTTATCTACTATATTTCCATTATGGTAAATAATTTATCCTAGGTATTGGATCTACACTATGCCAAAAGTACACTTGAATAATTTTACTTACAACTTGTATTGCTACAAAGTGCCTAGGACACACAAGATGTGCTCCATATGCTCTTCCCAAGTCTTGTTTAAGATGATAAATTCATCCAAGTAAATGATGGAAAAGGATTTTAACAAGGTCTTGATTAGATCATCCATCAAGTGCATAAATGTGGCTAGTACATTGGTGAGGCTAAAAGGCATAACCAACCATTCATATAATCCTTCCCATGTATTGAAACCTATCTTATAGATGTCTTTAGGATGACTTATAACCCGATGATAACATGAATTTAGATAAATCTTGGTGAAGTATTTTTCCTAGCTTAGAGAAGATAGATCCTACTTACACTTTTGATTAGTGATACATTAAATAATCAAGAACATGACTAATATGGATCTGCTAGACCTAATTATGGGATCTCTTATAAAAAATAATATCACTAAGGAGGGCTCCAAAGCCTCAAATTAATAAAAAAATGCAATAACCCTAAGTATTTCTTATGTTTTCATATTTACTATACTGATAATAATTAAATAAAAGAAATATAATCCAATGCTCACCAAAGCTTATGGCACAAAGTGGGGGTTAGTAAACATGCATAAGAGAATCCTAATTAAACTATGTATAGTTAAGACCCCAATGCATGGAGAAGAAGAGTAATATTATTCAAAATCCATTACATATGATACTTCTATCTACTAAAGAGAAGAGCAAAATTAGAGATACTTACCTATAAGAGAAACCCATCAAGACTCAATCTCTCACTTGGCCAGAGGTTCTTTATAAGAATTTATTGTGGTTTCTAAGGATCACCATGAAAGGCCAAAGCAGCCAAGACTTCTCCACAAGACTATATCCTTCTCCAAGTAAAAACTCTAAGTTAAGACTCCTCAAGTAGAGTGGTGGAAGAGAATATTATAAAGAATTACAAATGAATAATAACTCTCAATGTCTATTTAATAATGGAAAAATGTATGTGTTTATATAGGTGAATCTAACCCTAACCCTTTTTAAAGTTTCAACTTATAGGGTCAACCCAGTAGACGTAGTATCATTATTGACAAAAAATCACTAGATCATGGGATAGGTTGGCCAAGAGCTGACATAGAACCTAAATAAGTTTTGTTAATAAGAGTACACAGTTGATCCAATTGACCTAGTCATGCAAATTATCAAAAGGGGTTTTAGGTTAGTAAAAGTGATAATGAATGTCGTAAAATATGGGAGAAGTGTGAAAAAGAGGAAACAAAGCTTAAGGGAAATGTTTTAAAGATCTTTTTAGATTGGTAACAAGTGGACATAAGGGACAACAATATTTCAAAACACCAATGGTTTGCCGACACCTTTATCAATACACCCCTTAAGGAATGCACTTAGAGATACTAAGACTCGATGGGTTCGTAAAAGATATAAAGAATCATTAATTGATAAATTTTGAAAAATATTATATGTATACATATGCCCACTCAAAGCTCATCACGTGTAACTCAGGTGAAATATGGGATGGTGCTTTGAGAAAAGAACTTAGTGACACACAATGTTGAGGTTTAAAAAGGTTACAATATTTTAAATCAAAAATAACTAAAAGTAAATGACTAAAAAGGGAAATAACTAAAAATTAAATGTATGCATATCTTTATTTACCTTTATCACTAGATGGTTGTCTATTGTGTTTGTAATTTTGTTTGTCAAGGGCTTAGAGACTACTTTTAACAAACCCAAGAATACAAAAATCAAGATAAAAACCAAAAAATGCAATAAATGCAAGATGATTGGTGTTATGTGGATGGGATGCACTTAAAAATTTGGTAAGTTGGGGTGACAAGTGCTACGTTATACCAAATTGCTAAGTTGAAAGTTAGATTAAATTTGGTAACCAAAAATCCAAGGCTAATAAAGACCAAAAAATGAAAAAAAGTAGACCTTAAGTAAGAAAGTCAAACTAACTAAATCAAACCAATGATACATGCAAAAAATATGGTAATCAAACATCAATGTAAAATTAGTAACAATCCTTACTTAAACTAAGATGGGAAAGTAAAAATGGTAAAAAAACATTTATGAGTGTAATCAACAATGGAAAAAGGTGCATAAAATGGAAAACAACATTAGTGAGTGAGAGTAACAAGCCAAACTTACTCAACAATGGAAAAATTAAAAGTAGACTCAAGTGTTCTCAAAAATAGGTAGTATAAAAATGATAAATGGTAAAAAAAATCAAGCCCTATTTAGAAATTAGAGCCATGGTATAAAGAAATAAATCAATAGTTGCTCAAGCATATTGTTTTGTTCTAAGGATAGATAAAACTGAAACGAAGTAGTGATATCATGTTTTTAAGATGTGAATAAGAAGAATGTATAGGAAAGGGGAAATAAATTTATAATCAAAAATGCATATAAAGGGGGTAAATGAAATGGGTGGAGGGGAAAATGAAGTAAAAACCAAGTTAGAGTAACTCTTTATCAAAATCAAGACACTCAAATTAGGTTTGTCAAAACAAGAAGACTTTAGACCTTAAGGAATCTGAATAACTTCTCTTAGCCACACAAATATTAGGTCAACAAATGAAGTATGTAGATCATCCCATGAAGGCTATATGCATGAAAATTAAAATGAACCTACCTTCCCACAACATTTTCCCCATTCCTTATGACCCCTTACAAAGTTGTTGGTCTACTACAAAGATTGGGTACATGCGTGAGAAAGTAGGTAGTACCATAGATTTTATTGAATTATCCTATTCCAATATACTATCCTACCACACACCAATAAACCTCAGCTCTATTTTGAGGCCAAATATAGATTTTGATCTTTGATTGGAGATAGGATATGTGCTTATAATCATGTCTTTTGGTGTGATTTTAAATTTTAAGATTTCTATGTTTCTTTTTTATATAATTGCATTTTATTTCAAATGATTTGGATTTTAATTTTCTTGATTGATTTTTTATTCCTCCTCCATATGGATTTGGAAAATAAAACATAGGTGTTAAATATGACTTTGATTTGAATACTTGGGACTTGGTTGCTAAGAGAGAGAACTCAGAGAGCATGGTGTCTAAGAGTCTCTTAGGTGAAATAAAAGTGTTATCTTGACTTAGACCTTGTTTTATTCAATGTGGATTGAAAGGAAAGGAAATCAAGAGGAATGAAACATTAAATAATTTAAATTAATTCAAATCACAAAAAATGTGACAAAGGGAAAAAAGGGATACAATGATATAAGAGTGTGATTATCATAAGAATGAGGGAAATGGAGGAAAACATGTTAAAATAGATTGTTATGAAAATTTTATCTATAAAAAAGAAGTAAAAGATAAAGATGAGAACAAGGATAAGGAACTTGTAACCATTGCTAAACATATTATATAAAAGGAATGAAAAAAGATAGTGATTTTATGAGGAAGGCTAGGTCTTATCCATGGTCTTACATTGCAACTCATAAAAGAGAGACCTATGAGGGTGCTAAAAAGTGTTGGACAAAAGTAATAAATGGGATAAGAAAAAGATGGTATTTGTGAGGAAGGCCAGGTCCTATCCATGGTCTTACATTTCAATTCAAAAATGGTAAACCCAAGGGGTTCCAGAAAGTATAAAAAAAAGAGAGGATAAAATTACATCATGAGGAAGACCAAGTCCTATCCATGGTTTTACAATGTAACTCATGAGAAAAATGGAAAGCCAAAGACCAAAATAAAGGACTAAGGTTTGTGAACATAGAGAGCTACTATAAAGGGTGAGACTCATGTAAGTAGCCTACAAAAATGTTAGATAGATAACATATAAAAAGTGTGGAAAAGAAGGGAAATATATAAGCAAAATAATTATTGAGGAATTGTGTATTGGTGGGATCTTTGAAAATATGAACTTCATTAGTTTGAAGGTGATAGGTACTTAAACCAAGAATATGTTTAACTAAATATGGGCCTGACTATTTTTGGGTGTATTTACCTTCTTTGTCATGAGTGTAGTCTAATTTAAGGACCGAATCACCAACTTTAAATGTGTAAAATTTAACTCATTTGTTATGGTGTTTGGAAATATGGGCCTTATATTGGTGATTATGTTATAAATTAGAAATATGGTGTTCATCAAGGAGATCAAGAGAATGAAGGTGATATTCATGTAGTTCTTCATTGGGTATCATACCATGAAGATTTATATTGAGATAAGGAAGCTCAACTTATAATGGAAGGACTGACTTAGAACCATAGACTAGAGAGAAGGACATTACCCTAGTGGCAATGCATATGCTAGTGTGATAGGCCTAAAGAGCTGGGTAGAGATGAAGATGCCAATTTGTGTATGTTTCATGAATTATATTTTTGATAATTCTATTAAAAAATTTATTTGTAGCCTAGGCTTGGCCATTACAATGTGGATGATAGGGTGTGGAGAATTTTTGATTGATTTTAAATTTATCACAAAGCTATTTGACATCTTTGTTTTTGAAATAACCACCATTGTCTAAAATGATAGTATGAGGGACACCAAAGTGGCAAATGATTTGATTAAGGATAAATTTGGATATGGTGGTGAAAATGATGTTAACAAGGGGAATATCTTAGACCCATTTGGTAAAATATTATGTGGTTATGATTATAAATATATGCATGTCTTGAGATTAAGGTAATAAGCCTATGAGATCTAATCCCCACATATAGAATGGCCAAGGAGATTTGATAGTTTAAATCTCAGCTGGAGTTGAATAAATTAAATCAACATGAATTGGAAATAAGTACACTTTATATCAAATTTGATGGCATCCTTTTAAAAGGTGAGCTAAAATTATCCCATATGTATGCATTTATGGGCTACAACATGTTAGCTATAGTGGCCACAAAAAATGCCCCCATGTGCTTGTTAAAGAATAAGCACCTCATCTTGCATAACATAGTGGAGCAAGGTACCTTAAACATTATGATAATATAAGATGTTATCTATTTATGATAATAGAGGATGCTATATCTAAATACATACTTAAAAGTTTTAAAATGTTAGTCTTTTAATGGTAATCTAGGTTGAGAGGATAAGTTTGGTGTTTTATAAATTGAACGATGTCTTTATACCATGGGTTTTGTTGAATGGTGACAACCTCAATATGGAATATTAGCGAATCATGTATTTTAATACATGTGGTTGAATAGAGGATATATATTTTCTTATTTGGATAATAAATGTGGGATAAATGAGAAATTGGTGTAGATGAAAAAGGGATGCTAAAGAAGCAAGTGAATTATCAATACAATTTTAATCTCGAGGGATAGGCTCGATAGTGAAAGAGATGAAATATTTGGTGAGAGTGGTTGAAATTTTATGATAAGAAATGATATTTTTTCTTTTTCATTGGTAATCACCATTTAATTGATGATAAATAAGATGGAAATCACCTAAATCATGCAAGTATTAGATATCTAAAACAAGGGAAACTTTCATGCCTAAGATTAAAGCTTCATATTTTACCATGTTTTCAGTGATGTTAAATGTTAATCAAAAAGATAAATGGATGATTTTATAAGAGGAATTGTAAGAATACAACCTACCCTATCTCCTTGAAGGCATTTAGCACCATCAAAATGAAAGGTCCAATTATCCTTGTGTAAATCAACATTAATTTTAAGAAATTATTTGATGACTATTTTTGGATTAGTAGTATCAAGGATGATAGTGGATTCATCAATATTACTAGATTTAAGATCATTAGTGAAGTTATGGAAGTAATCTTTTATACAAATGGATTAATTAAGACCTTCAGTATAGAGAATATTGTCATCAGAAAGACTATCTTAAAGGTGATCAGTTGTGGGCACAAGAGCTATAACAAATTGATCATCGATGATTTTCCCTTTGATAAATCTCTAAGTAATAACTTAGAGATCATATTACGTGACAAGGACCATCCACTTTTCAATTATATCTCTAGGGAGAAAGGCTTTGGTGAAGAAGTGATGAAGGGGATCATAATCAATGATAGCATAAGTGGTTTGATAAAGCATATAATGTCAAAAAATTTTAGCTACAAAACATATGGTGAGGCAATCACATTCAAAATTTATGTAAACTTTATCATTATCAATGAGGCCTCAATTGATTAGTAGATGACATACTCTTCTAATATCATCTTGTTAGACAAGCATTTCCCCAAGTAATATGGGTGTGAAAGAGGTGTATAAGATTAGAGGTTGATTGTTAGAAGGGGGATGAAGTGTAGGTGTGTGAATCAATGAATCTGTCATGTTATCAAATGATTTTTGACAAGGGTCCATCTATTTTAGATCATTACCTTAAGAAGATAATTGATGAAGTGAATGCATAAGCCATTTTGGGGATGAATCATCTAATTACCCCAAGTTTATTGAGATAAGTATGAATGTCTAGAATGGATTCAAGAATGGGAATGTTGATGATAACATTAATCTTGGCCAAATAAACATTGATGTTATGGAGAGAGACTAAGAGTCCTAATATTTTTCTAGATGTGAAACCAAAGACACATTTATAAGGATTTAGTCGAAATTTGTATTTAAGAAGATGATCGAAGATGATGGTGAGATCAGAAAGATGAGTCTTGAAACTTTTAGCCATAGAAATGAGATCATCCATGTAGGTTTTTATAATTTTTTGGATAAGATAATTGAATATACGAGTCATTTCTCATTGATAATTAGCTCCAGCATTTTTAAGTCTGAATGGAATTTTAACATAACAATAGGTACCCCATTTTGGGGTGAAAGTTATCTAATGTTGGTCTTCAAGAGAAATGTGAATTTGATTTTAGCTCAATAAACCATCCATAAGAGAACATTTCATAACCACCTATGGAATTGACAATGGCATCTATTTAAGGAAGAGGGAAATTATCTTTGGGATAAGCAAGATTGAGATTATGAAAATCAATGCAAATGTGAATGACCATGGTAACTTTTTTTTTTAACATGGACTATTTTAGAAACCCATTCAAAACAGTCCACTAGTTGGATAAACTTAGCATCAAGAAGTTTGATAATTTATTTATGACATAAGGTGGAAAATTCAAGCGGAAATTTTTGTTTATTTTGATACACAAAGTTTGGCATTGGGATAGGTGATGATATTATGCACCATAATGTTAGGGTCAATACCAAGCATGTACTCATAATAATAAGTGAAGATATCATGATATTTATTGAAAAATAAGCTAAATCTATCATGTTTAGTGGGTGAAAGTTCATTAGAGATGATAATAGGTTGAGGGCATGATGGCGTACCATATTATATAGAGTAATTTATTTGATAAGCATAGAATGGTCATCTTGGAAATGGTATGGTGCATTAGGCAAAGAATAAATTGTATTAGATTTAGAATCAATGATAGTAATTAAGTTATTGAAATAAGGGGATTTGTTTTTAAAATTCCAAAGTTTATGATGTTGCCAAGGAAGTTGAGGTTTTTAGGCATGGAGTAATTCAAGAATAGATTCATCACTAGGAAAAGTGGGAATAGGGCCATAATAATCAACGTCTACTTTGAGATCAAGAATTTGATTTCCATGGTGATCATATTAAAAATGCATTTGACAAACATCTATGGCATTGGAATCTAGTATGATATTGGGAATAAGAGGAGTAGATGGATTAGAAGGGATTTTAGCAATTTATTTTATGGGGGAGGATTCAGATGTAATGATTGGATCTATAGGTGGTAGAAAAGATGGAAGAATATCTAAAGGTTTAGAAGGTAAGATTTGTTCTACAATTAAAGAAGTATAAAGAAGTAGAAAGTTAATAGGAGGTACATGACCTTTGGGATCTAATTCTTGATTCATGGAAATGGTGTGAACATATTGATTAAAATCATGTATTTGAGCTAATGTTTTCTAATAATGTTGAAAATTTGAGTCTCGAGATTGAGCTTGGGCCATAATGTAGTCATCATAGGTTGGAGAAATGGGACATGCTTGAGATTCAGGGGGAGTTTTAGAAGGTGAAATTATAATGTTACTAAAACTATGTTGATACATGATTAAAGGGTCTTGAAATAATTTTTCCACTCCATAATCATTGCATGTGAAGGCCTCTTTTGGTAAAGAAGGTTCCTGAGGATTACATAGAGGGGGAGAACCAGTGATCTCATCAATGAGACTTTTAGTGCAATCATGAGGTAATAAAGAGGGAGGAAACCACTTTGATATATAGGGATTTAGATTATTAATGTTACAAGTATGTTATAATTCATTAGGTTCATCATCATCTAAATTAGTAAGAGTGACTTGTAAGTCTGGATTGATGTTGATAAACTCAGGTAAGGGAGAACTATTAATGGTAAGAATGGTAGGGATGTGATATTGATGTTTTGGATTGGAAATTTGAATACTTGAAATGTTGGGATCAACTTCATGCTTATACCATTTACCATTATATAATAATTTGATGCATTCAATACCATAAGAAGTGATGGCCCTCATACTATGAGTCCAAGGGTGACTAAGGAGTATGTTATAAGATAGAGGAAAATCAAGGACCATAATTTTAGTTCAATTGGTCTTAGGTTTGATTGTTAGGGGAAGACAATACAACCAAATAGATTTTGATTTGTTTTATCAAATCCATGATAGGTAAGGTGGGTTTGCTTGATATAATCCTTATTATCTCAATTTTTTTTTATGAGTCACAAAGATGTCACATTAATACCAAACCCTTCATCAACTAAAAATTTATAGATAAGGGTAGTATTAGTGGCTATTTTGATGAATAGTGATGGATCATCATTGTGAAAATATCTCATCATAAATCATGTCTTCTTCAATAAATTCAATGGATGGATTGGAAGAAAGAAACATAGTTTCCATAGTATGTACATTAGTAGGTTGAGGCTTAATAGAGGGTGGTTCTTCATCTAGAGACGATGGATCTTCAATTTTTTTTTATTTTTTACATAAAAAACATTAAATGATAAGGGGAAGTATGAACTAAATCCATGAATGGAATCTTGTAAGTCATGGAGTTAACTTCTTTGAGAAAGTTCCAATGGGATTTAAAAGAAGAACTAGTGTGAGTTTTAAAAGGTAAGGTATATTTTGAAGGAATATAATTTTTTTGGGGGGTTGGAAGGAGGTGGTTCCTCATGAGCTTCTAAAGATAAATTAGTGGTTCTAGTATAATTGAGAAGTTGTTCTTCTAAATATGGTTTCTTAGGTTTTGTCAAGATATTTGTGAGTTAGTTTATGATGATAATTGACCTTAGATTCATTAACATATTGGTCATAGTCATTACCAATAGAACAAAAAACCTTGCTAATTTGTTGATTATTAGCTATGGAAAAATATTTTTTGTTATTAGAAGAAGAAGATTTGGAAGCTTGTAATGTTTGAGAAAGTTGATCATGGCTTCATGATTGAAGTATCACCAAGCATGTAGGAGCTAACAATTTTAGTAATCCATCAACAAGTTTCATGGGAGTGACCAATGTCAGCATGGAACCAACAAAATTGGTTAGGGTCATACCAGTTAGGAGGATTATTAGGATAAGTAAATGGTTTAAAGAGTGGTAATAATTTTTTCATTTACTACATAATGAGTGGTATGTGAGAATATAGAGGAGTGGTGGCTTTAGAAACTTAGGGTTTGGTTTGAGAAAAATTACTGGTAATGGAATTAGTATAAGTTTGAAAATATCCTTTTAGGAATTTGGTATTAGGTTGAAATTAATTCATGAGGAAGTCTTGATGTTTAGCTTGGTCAAGATCTTCATTAAGTGTTTGGGGAGAAAAAGTTCAAACCTTTTATTGAAGAGATTGAGTTAAAGAATTTATAAAGAGTTTAAAAAAATTATCATCAGTCATGTTATGATTACCTTTATGGGCTAGAGATTTTCATCTTTTAATAAAATCATGAGCTGATTCAATGGGAGATTGCTTAACATTGATGAAATGGATAAGATAATTTTTGGGAAGATCATTATGTTGAAACTCTTTAACTAAAGGATTTACAAAATCCTCAAGTTGCCAAATGGAATGTTTTGGAAGTTGGTTATACCATTCCAATACATCAATAGTGAAGGTTTTAACTATAATTTTAGTTGTGGCAAAAGTATTAGTTTGTAACCACTCTTTATAAAGATTGCTAAAGGCTTTGAGAAAGGATGTAAGGTCTTTAGTCCCATCATACTTGGTAGTTGGAGATATATTACCAATATCAATTGACATGATGAAAGGATCTAAAGGCTCATTTTGGATATTTTGAAGTATTTTATTATGCATAAAAGGTTGAGGAATAAAATTCCTAAGGCATCTCTAAGAGGTGGAGGAATAAAATTTTGATTGGCTTGAGGATTGAGAGATAGATGTTGATTATCCATATTGATAAAATGATGTTGCAATTGCATCATTTGAGAGGTGTTAGAAGTTTTAATTATAATCATTTATTGTATGAATTATGCAATAAGTTGAGTCATATCAATTAGTGGGTTGGTGTTTGTATGAGAACTTCCTAAATTGGTATTAAGGGTAGTGTTATTATAATGTGGATTACTCATGGGATTATTGGATAGACTTGTGTCAATTAACGACACATTATGGTGAAGGGTTTGAAGATGAGAATTGACTTGATAGGTAAAAAATGATCGCATACACCTAATTCATCTTGAGTTGTTATTTAAACCATATTACAATACACACATGAAAGAGGGGAAGAGGTGCTCCAAGAGTGAGGGTAATCTTGGGAGGAAAAGAGAGGGAGAAATGAAAATCCCATATAGTGTCTAAATGGATTCAGGTTATCCAATAATATTCTAATAGGGTAATTCATGAAGATTTGAGGAAATAAATAGAATTATAAGGAAAGAAAAACAAATAACTAAGTCAAATAGACCGGATAATAGTAAGAGGACAAAGTTGACTAGGTTGACCTAATACTACAAACTAGTAAAAACATAATCTGATAAGGATATAGGGTCAACTAGGTTAACTTAGTATTATATCCTAACTAGTAAGAGGGATACAGAGTTAACGAGTTTAATTTAGTATTATAGGTAGGAATAAAAATAGTTTTTAAGAGATTATGTTGAGCAAAATGATAGTGTACTAAAAATAGGAAAAGATTTTGCAATGTAATTTGAATTTAGAAATGGAAGAAAACACATAATCAATTGGGTCAACTAGAATGATCTAATTGAGGTAAAAAATATAAAACCTTGTACCAATATTGGCCAATTCAAGTCTTTACAATACAATAGACAATGAGCAAAGAGCGGTCATCCTAAATGTTGTTAGACTATTATAAATTATTATTTTAAGTGTGATAGGGAAATTGGTTGAAAGTAGGGAACTAAAAATCAATATATAGATGGTTTCAAGAAGTTTATGCTGAAAGGGATATGTGTTGGCAATGGTATTAGCTTTGGATTAGGTCCTATGCCCTCACTTCATAGTCCTGAAGTGATAAGGGTGTTGGGAGATTTGTAAATATATAACATTAACCATATGTTTATACTTGGTTAGAAAACCAAGTTGGATTCCACCTTGGTACTGAAATCCAAGTAGGTAGGTATTGGGTAGACAAATGTTTAAATGCATTTTGAGTTTATGTTATTTGGTAGTGTGTGAAAGAAAGAGAAAAATAGTGCAACTAAATGGTATATTTAAAAATCACTTGATTAGACTATGTGAGCTATTCTAAGAATGTAAATAATAAAAAATTAAAGTGTGAATTATTTACTATCATATAGTTGTTAATTCTCAATTTAATCATGATACAAAGTCAGTTTAGATGGTAGTGTATGCAAACATTATAGAATAGAGTCAATAGGGTCACTACTATACTACAAAAGCAAGTCTTTAAGAACTAAGTCAACCATATTGACCTAGTGTTTTAGATAGAAGATATAATACAAAACTAAGTTAACTAGGTGGACCTAGTTTTTTATATGCTTACAGTTTTGAAGACTACAAACTTTGCAAAATAGAACTGTAAGGAAGAACTAAATTGAGAGAGAGAGAGAGAGAGAGAGAGAGAGAGAGAGAGAGAGAGAGAGAGAGAGAGAGAGAGAGAGAGGAACCTTGGTGTGTTGGAAGATGCTAAAGACTATGAGATTTCTATTAGAGTGCCCTAAATATTGCTTTTAATTTTTGCCAACTATGTCAATGGGGTTGACCTAGTTCTATAATTATCTATTTATTTAATCCTATTTAAGATGACTATGCTAGCCTGGTTAACCTAGTTTGTTATCTGGAAGTTGACTATGATACTAAGTCAACTTGAACAGCCTAGTTCATTGTTCTAGAACTAAATAAGAGACTAAGTCAACCTATTTGACATAGTTTATTGTCTAAAATTGAATAATATTATTATTTTTACCTATTAAATCTTGTAACCTATATCTGATGAAGACCTACACATAAAGAATAGAGTCATTTTTTATGTAACTATGTGTTAAACCTATGCAGATAAGTTAGAAACTATACGGACCTGGTCAACCTAGTATTGCAAATATAGAAAAATAATAAATAAAATGATAGAAATGAAAATTTTGAAATAAAACCTATAAGGGTTATATTTTTGGGTTCACTAGAATGTATGCAATAAAAAATGCATTAGATCCACAAATAAATCCTAGCTCAAAAAAGATAGATCCTACTTACACTTATGATTAAAAATACATTAGATAATTAGGAACATGACCAATATGGATCTGCTAGACCTAATTAGGGTATATTTTATCAAAAATAATATCAATAGGGAGGATTTCAAATCCTTTAATCAAGAAAAACTATGCAATAGCCATAAGTCTTATGTTTTGATATTCACTATACTAATAACAAGTAAATCAAAGAAATCTAATCTAGTGCTTACCAAATCTTATGTCACAAAGTGGGGGTTAGTAAAAAATGAAAGTAAACATGCATAATAGAATCTTAATTAAGATATGTATAGGTAAGACCCTAATGCATGGATAAGAAGAGTAATATTATTCAAAATCAATTACTTATGTTACTTTTATCTACTAAAGAGAGAAGCAAAGTTAGAGATACTTACCTAGAAGATGAACCTGTAAAGACTCAATCTCTCCCTTGGCCAAAGGTACTTTTAAATAGGTTTTTGTGGTTTGTAAATATCACTAATGAATTCCAAAGCATCCAAGACTTCTCTACAAGACTATATTCTTCTCCAGTAAAAACCCTAAGCTAAGAATCTTTAAGTAGAATGGTGGAAGAACATATTATAAAGAAGCACAAATGAATAATAGCTCTTGATGTCTATTTAATAATGGTGAAATGGATGTGTTTATATAGGTGGATCTAATCCTAAAACCTTTCAATAATTCTAGTTGATAAGGTCAACTTAGTTGACCTAGTAATGTTATTGACAAAAACTCACTATGTCATAGGCTAGGTTAGCCAAGAGCTGACCTAGAACCTAAATAAGTTTTTTTTAATAAGATTAAAAGGTTTCCCTAGTTGACCTAGTCATGTAAACTATCAAAGGGGGTTTTATATTGTAAAAATGTCTAATGAGGGTGGTAAAAGACTAGAGAGTGTGCAACAGAGGAGACAAAGTTTAGGGGAATGTTTTTAGGAGCTGATTAGATTGGTAACAAGTGGAAATAAGGGAAAAAAATCTTGTGAAGCACTAATTGTCTTCTCACCCCTTCCCTGATACACCCCTTAAGGCATGCACTCAAAGAGATTAAGACTCAATGGGTTTCTTCAAGATAAAAGGTATCAATAATTGATAAAGTGTGAAAATATTATGTGTATACACATTGGTGAGGCTGAAAGGCATAACCAACCATTCATATAATCCTTCCCATGTACTAAAATATATCTTGTAGATGTCTTCAAGATGAATAGAACATGATGATAACCTAACTTAGATCAATCTTGGTGAAGTATTTTGCACCTCAAATGTAGTTTAGAAGGTCTTAAATATATGGTAGTGGGTATTGAATCTTCAATGTTATCTTGTTGATTGTGTGATATTTAATTTAGAGTCACTAAGAACCATCTTGTTAGGTTCAAGGAATATCAAACTTCCATAAGGTGAAGTTCTAGTCTTGGTCTTAACCTAATTGATGAGCTCTTATATCTGGCACTAGACTTCATCATTCTCCCAAATTGATATGTGATATGGGGGACTATTTAAAAGAAGGTATCTAAGGACCAAATCAATGTGGTGTTGTACTTTGAAATATGTTGGAAGGCCTTCAAGATCTATGAAGACTTCACTTTACTACTCTATTAACTTGTCAAGTTACTGATCTTGTGATGGTGTGAGAGTACTATGTACTTCCATGGTGTTCTTTGCCATTTTTTATTATGCAGGTATATTAGAGTGAAATATGAGTAATATGAAATATTTCACATGTGATATGATCTTATGACACTATTGACTAGAGACCAAGGTGACTTCGATCAAGGGTGTTGGCTCAAAAAATATATAGAAGTGATCTTACACATGTAAAAGCCACTATTGTGGCTTAGAATGATGTGTAGCTTCATGGTCAAATAGATAGAGTCTTTCTAGAAAAATGTCATAGACCTCTAGAGGTGTGATGTCACAAGTGTTTTTATCCTCCATAGGCTTAACTTTTTATTAAAAAGTGCATTATCACCAAAACTATATATATTTCACTTGTTGCAACCACACAAGAGAATAAGGTTTAGGGTGTGTAGTTTAGGTAAGACTCAGGCACTACATGGTGGATTAAGAAATTATGTTCTTCTAGATGAAACTATAAATGATGACATAGAAAGGCTAAAACTTCACCTAGAACTAAGTGTGGAAAAGGGATATGTGCTCCTCAGAGAGTCAATCATAGTGGTGCAAGTATTTAGAAAATAAACATATGTATTGGTGTTGTCCATTGGCATGGGTCCTAATGAAAATTATGAAAGTAGGTATTGTTATGCATGACATTTAGAGTCATCATGTGTGGAATAGTGATGATGATGACAATGCTTCTTAGTAGACTTATTCTTACCTTTGTCTAAAGTAGAAATTTTTAGAGCCTTTGGGTGTTGCATAGTCTTTTGAGGCTATTTTCCTTTATTATAAGTATTGTGATTCTATAGATAAGGTTTCAATATGGAGTTATACATTGGTGGAGGCTTACACACTAAGTTGGATGAAGATGTGTCAAGTTGATTCATATTCACCTTGGATTCGATCTTGGTATCATTGTGATATGTTTTTCATAATATGTTAAATTTCAAGAACTCCATCTTTGTATAGAGATAAGGTGAGAGTCCACTAATGTACTTTAACACCCTATGCCATTAACCCAAGTTCTCTTACAAGTTTTTGGTGAAGTCACAGAGTATCTTTGTGTGGTTTTCAATAGATTGATCCTTGCATTGGCATAGTTGTTATAACATGATGTATTCATATTCAAAGTGTTAGAGAGGGTAGTATTCTTCCTTCAGTGCATCGATAAATATTTTCTAGGGCACTATTGGAATGGAATATTACATGTACTATGCACTAAAGTTTTCCCACCAGTGAGCAATCAAAATGGACATATTTAATACTACAAATATAATCTTCTCATAATCACTAAAGGATTTGATAAATAAATATGCCTTGAGTTGTCACATCCAGGCATCTAATGCTTTGGCTATAATTTTACCTTTGAATATAGGAATGCCATGACTAATTTTTAATTTGAAGGGGGTTTATTGATGAAACCATTATGGAGCATGCTATTGAGATGAGTAGGTGGATGATGGGTTGATTTGTATCATTAACTCATAGAACTAACCAAAAATTTCAATGCATTGTGCCTTAATAGCATCATCAATGAGCCTAAAGACTTTTGGGGCTACCTCAAGTTCATTTTGGGCATCATCCATCTTACTTTTGCATGGAATTTTGATGGAGTCTCTAAAATAAAATTTACTAGTAAAACTTCTCTCTCATTGTACTCTTGTGGTTACTATAGAGTAAAAAATACTCTACGTTTCATTCTGATTTTTAGTTGCACACTGCAAAATTATGTTCCTGCATACTTTGGTTTGTGATGGCAAAGTTTTGAAATAGAGCATGGGCTTGATTTCCTTTTGATTCATTTTTTTTAAGTGTTGAAGTTAAGTGGAAGCTACCAAGTGTCATTTTTTGAGGCACTTTTCATAATTTCAATAAGGCTATAGAACGTGCCATGTATCTCATAGCAACTTAGCAGAACATGAAAAGTGTCAACATCCACGTTTCATATCAGCATCAATGTTTCAAATCTCTTTTCAGTAGAAGGTTTCAACAAGATAAGTATCAAGATTAGGTAGAAAGTGCCAAGTGGAAAACGTAGAAGGTCTTAATTTGCTTTTCTAAAAGTGATGGAAGATGCCACATATCCTAGCTGAAGAGAGCAAAAGCCACCACATGTTGAGATCTGAATTACCTTCATTTTGCTTCACCGATATAGCAAAGACTGTGGTGGGTCTTAGGTTTTATTTATGAAATAAGTAGAAGCTACCAAGTGTCACTATCCATGTAAATATGAAATGAGGCCTAATTATTTCTATAATATAAATAGAGTAAAGCGGAGACCAACATGTGTCACCTTCTGTAGGTTTCTCAAAAGTGGCTAAAAGTAGCAGAGATTGCCATGTGTCCTTTATTAAAGCAAGCAAAGATTTCCACCTATCCCTATGCTCCTAGGAAATAAATGTTATGGGTATTATTTTTGTTAAGTTGTTAAAGTGTCGAAGAAGCAGATTGTGATAGGTGTCAAAGGTGAAACGTTCCTGGGCAAAGATATAGTAAGAGTATAGGTAAAGCAAAAAGTGCCATGTGTCTTTGGTAAGTGTTGTGGAACACACCAAGTGTCATTCTCTAGTGCCTCCTAAGTAATAAGAAGGTTTTCAAGGAGTTGACTAAGTGTCCTCTTCTGTTTAATAGAAGGAATTGTCTTGCGATCTATTTCAGCCAATGAACTGCTGGAAGACAGAGCATTTCAGAATCTGAGAAATATCTTCTATTAGACACTTCCAGTTCAGTTAGATTTTAGTTGGGCCATTATATTGAGAAGAAGTAGATAATCTGGAGTGAATCTAAGGCTATAAATAAGGGTGTAGAGATCACCAAAAAAGAATCATCAGATACTAGAGAGAATTTTCTAAGAGAAATTGTCAAGAGTTTTAGGCTTTCTAAAGTTGTGACTAGGAATATCATTTGCCTTTGTTCTATTTTCTTGAGTTGGAAGGTTTATGTAATTGTGCATGTTTATGTGCCTCTTATGTGACTGGAGAATTAACAAGAAGATTAAATCATGTGCCTTTGTTGATATTTTTGATGCCATTACAAAAGTAGTCTAAGCTATGTTGTCAAGAGTTTTAGACTTTCTAGAGCTGTGATTAGTAATATCATTTTCCTTTGTCCTATTTTCTTGAGTTGGAAGGTTTACGTAACTGTGCATGTTTTTGTGCCTCTTATGTGACTAGAGAATTCAAATAAGAAGATTGAATCTTGTGCCTTTATTGATATTTTCTATATTGCTACAAAAGTAGTCTAAGCTGTGAGCCTCTATTTCTATTGTTTTCATCTTTTACATTGATCATGCCTTGTTTCTCTTAAATGTAATTGAATCTTACATATAGTCTCACTATGCTCAAGATTAAGGTCAAATTACATTCAGGTGCATCACCATAGTTAGATTTTGTTTCTTGCATTTGTGTTTCTATTTAAATTCCTCTCCCTTTTATCAGTATACACTTGATATAAAGAAGAGACCAACTTCTTAAAAATATGGAGGTTGTTTCAGGTTAGTAGTCCCACATCTTGAAACTTCCCATTGTTGGTGTTAGAAACAAGCACAATTTTAACCATCAACAGTTTTTGGCATGCCTAGTGGGACAAATCTTGAAGTTTCTTTCAAGTTTGTATGAATCAGAGAGCTACAAGGAGTCAGAGCTATGGACTAGTAACCAGATCACAATATGCTATAAATCCAAGTATTATTTTACCACCTTTGGTAACTAGTCCAAGAAGAAGAGTCAACCAGTTTATACCAATACCAAGAGCAAATATGGGAGCTCCTATACCCCCAATAAATTATGCAAGTTGGAACACTGGTAGTTCATTGATTCTCCCAATACCACCAGCCACTTGGGACCCTATCCCAGTGAATGCCCTAAAAGCTCTACCCAAATTCAGTGGGCAAGGCTTCAAAACACCTGAAGAACATTTGTAGGATGTATCAGATGTCTGTGTTATACATGTTGTCACACAACAAAATGTGGCCATAAGATTATTAGTAGCTTTTTTTAAAGGGAAGGCTCTAAAATGGTATCCGTCTTTGACCCCAAATACCATATCTACATGGGATCAGCTCAGAGATATTTTCTTTGAAAGATTTGAAGAGAAGGGTGATAAGTCTTCTTTGTTACAACAATTGATTACCATCTAAAGGGCACCACAAGAAGTGATGACTGACTTCAATTCTAAATTTCAAAAGACTTGGGAAAGAATCCTTACTACAGCTACTTACCAGGTATGGCTATAGTGTTTTATCTTAAGGCTTTAAATTCAGACATATCTATTATGATTCAGTTACTTAGAGGTCACACTCTGTGAGAGGCTTATGACTATGCAGTCAGAGTTGAAAATAATTTGATAGATGCTGAAAAGTTGTCTCCAAGGCCTCCCATGCCCATGTATCTAGAGATTTCCTTGCCATTACCTCAAGAAGCCCCTAAATACATAACCCCACCTTTGTCTATGTACATATATCCTCAACCACCTGCTAAGGAAATTATCCCTGCTTAGTCATCATAGCTGGATGATATCAAGAATATCTTGAGGACATTTTTTAATGAGCTGATTAATATAAAAAGATGGTAGAATCCTTTCCCTAAACCCCAATACCAGGGCTATCAATGAAATGGATTTTCATTTCAGCCAAACCAATACTAGGGTCCTCTAAGGCAAAATAACCCTTAGCCAACAAACCAATTAGTTGCAGTCCCTACACCCTCATAGACTATTCCTCCCAAATCAAATAGGGAGATTGTTCTAGTGCAAAATAATTATGTGGATAACACTAATGCCTGGTGTTTCCCTTGCAATAATGCTGATACACCTAGAGATTGTCCCATGGGTAATCTATAATAAAAGGTGGCAGAGTAGAGAAGAATGGATGGATAGTTTGCAAGTTCCAGTGACAATCAAGCCTACCAATCTTTTGGTACACAAAATTCAGTCTTAATGGCTCAGATGTAAGGGATGTATTTAAAACAAGAGGAAGAAATAGCCTCAGAACATGCTTTGTTCTCATGGGTTGAATATGAAGAATCAATTTTCTTGAACGAAGCTTCCACTTCCAAGAAACTAGTGGTGCAATCTGATTATTACACTAGATCAAAGAGAAGGATGGTGGAACAGCTTGAAGTTGTAAATAGTCAAGTCATGGAGAATCCTCCATTTCAAGGACAAAGAAACATAGCTGTTAGACAAGAAGTGCCTCAACTAGTGTAGAATCAAGTGATTCTTGCACAAATTCAAGAAAAAACAAGATATCCTTTTTTTCAAAGAACTCAGACTCTGGGACCAATAAATGTGGTGGATCAATTGAAGAAGACTCTAGCACAAGTATCAATATGGGATATATTGGATATTCATGAATAGAAGACACTACTACAAGAATCTCTACAAGGCCAAGTAGTACCTAAAGGTATTGTTATCAAAGGACCTGCTAGAAAAGAAAAGCTCAAAGACACAGTTCATCTGCAAACAATAGCCCTAGTGAACAATGCACCAGAGGTAAGCAAATCCAAACTAGATCCCTTCTATTTAACTTTGATAGTTGGTAAGAAACTACTGCATAATGCAATGATAGATTTAGGGGCTAGTACTATAGTAATGCCTAAGCAGATAGCTGATGCTTTAAAGATAAAATATGAGCCACTCACTAAAGGGGTCATGTAGTTAGATGGTAAAGTAGTACAAAAAATAGGGAGAATTAAACAACTCCCATTACAATTATATACTTGTCCAAATATAATTGTCAATCAAGATGTAGTAGTTATAGATATACCTCTTATTTTTGGTTTATGTTTATCAAGAGACTTTACAGCCAAAATAGGAGGATATATGTCCCTTGATTAGTCTCACCTCATCCTAAGAACCAAATATGGTTTAAAGATGAAGATATTATCTGAGCCATTTATAAGGATCACATCACCAATGAACCAATTTCAAAGTTAGAGGTAGCTCATGCTATGATGAATAAAGAAGAAAGGGTTTTTAATGAGGAGTTAGCTAAATGAACTGAACATGATCAAGAAGAGGAAAATGATCATTTATTAGCTATGATGCAAAGTGACCCATATGGGAATTATGACTCCATGGGTCTGGGTACTTACATCATATTTGAGAAAGATCATAAAATCCCAAATGTTTTAAGGAAACAAAAGTTAAAAGATACCTCTTCTATTAATCCTTGGGTTCCTCAACATGAATTTCATATTCTGAGTGAGAAGTCACAAGGGTGTGCCTTAATCCCTGATGAGGAAGAGATAATTTCTGACTTTTTTCTTACTTTGCAAGATGATGTGGAGGAGCATGGATATTTCCTTGATCATGATTTGAATGATTTGTTTGAAATCATTGGGTCAGGTTATACTATTTTTCAAGGAAGCTGTGAGCTAGTTGCAAATGAACAAGATAGCATTGAGACTCAATTACATATGTAAAATTATTGCAAACTTTCAAAATTATTCCCTCAAGAGGTTGGTAATTTTGAAGTCATTAAAGAGGATGATCATGTAATAAAACCTAAGTTTGAGGTAGAAAGAGATAAGCCAATAAATGATATACATCAAATGGCTTCTGTTGATGAGCAAATAGTCATTAATTTCTTGATAAGACATACCAGTAGCAAGAATTAGCATTCGACAAGCTTCCAAGAACAAGAAGAGTTTATATATGTTGGAAGCAAGTTTGACTTAGACTCACTCAAATGCAGACCATTCAATATGGCATACAAAGAAAGCAAGTCACCAGAGCTATATCCAATTTGAACACTTGTCCAAAAATATAAGCCAGCTTGTCATGAAGGAGACTTTAGAAATTCTTCTTTTGATCTAGGAGGGAGATAAAGATACTTGGTTAATATAGTTAGATAGTTTCCCCTTTCTGTATTTGTTTGTTTTCCCATTTTTATTTTCTTGCTTTTCTTTTAAATAAGTGCTCTTTAAACACATAGTCGGTAGCTCAGAGAGTTTTTCAAAATCTTTAAAATTCCTTAATACATTGAATGTCTCCCAAATCTTTAGAAATCCCCAAGGTACCTTGCACTGCCACTTACATAACATGTCTATCTCACTGTCCCATGAAGATTGAGTAGGATTTGCTAACAGTTATCCAAGTTTAATGCCATTTTGAGACTTGATGGGTCAATAAATACCTCTTAGCAAGAGTTAAAGCATAAAATTTCTCAAACATTCTTGCATCTATGAGAAGATATCCTACTACTTGCATTTTTTAGTGCCTAGTAAACCTTCTTAAGTGAAATAGCTTTCTATTTTGTAAAGGTTCATACAAGTTATCACAGAATATATATAGAGATGGAGGGAGCACAGTCTTCATAACAAGGAGTTGGGATGTATGAATCCCTTGACAAATTTCTTACAAGCAAGTCATATACTTCAGCTCCCATGTAACCATTAAAGACCTATACACGGACCAAAATTCTTGAAGTCGATCAAGCAAGTGACCTAGTGAAGATAATAGATTATGCAGATGGAGTCATGGACCCAATCCTTCAAAGAGCTAGCACTAAGACTCTTAGAGAAGGGGCACATCAAAGGTGTCTATAAAGGGCTAGAGTAGGGCAATATGAGACATTTGCCATGAGGATATGGACTTCAAAATTGGCATAATTCATTATCCCAGCTATACATCCATGCCCTGACTTGGTCTAATTATGTGTAGACCTATTCCATGCACCCTCATTCACCATTCAATAGGGTCCATTCATGGTGAAAATCACACTACAGGATATTAAGGACATGTTAGCCTTGTATCATGATAAGATAGCTACATTTCCCACTATTTCTAAAATGAAAAGAATGTGGGCAAACATCAATACCCAGTTGAGGTTATTAAGATCTGAATTGCAAATGGGCGATGATGACACTATTGTGCCTACACTCCCTGCAATAAGAGCCCAATTCACACAAGCTAGCCAAGATGCCTTGTCTATGATGGCTTTCATCTTCAGCATGAAAGATGATATGGTAGTTTATGGAGAACAAATGGCTATCCTCTTCAGGCTGAAGACTATTAACAAAACTCAGGAGTATAGGCTTGACTTTTCTGAACAAATTAATTTCTCAATGGTGGAATAACTGGCCCAGTTTAAATCAAAAGGGGTTTTTAGGTACTCTTATTATTTGTTTCACCTCATGTTTTATCAAAACTCTGACCTCTTTACCCAATATATGCATCTTGATATGTATGACCCAAGTTTTGATCTCCGAAGGACCACCCCTGTGTCTGCATGGACGCATATTTTATCAAAAACTAGTGACCCATATGAATTCTGGGAACTATTTTTTACCCCTACTTTTGGTCACCTCAGCCCCAAAAAAGTCATGAAAAAATTATTTCCAAGTGTTTCAAACCTTCTGGCTAGTTGCCCAATTCTTTGTGATTTTTATTTTGGATCTCACCATACAATTATAAGAGTCCATGGTTTTTATGGGGAACCAATGTTGCTACCTAAGATTTTGACTCTTAGGTTAGCATTCTTAGAGGTCACTAGGTAGGTATCTACAGTTGACAATGAATATGGCTCTAGGAAGAGGAAGATAAAAATGTATGACCTCCCATGGATGATAAACAATATGATACTAGAAACCAGAGATGTCGAAGTTGTGTCGCTTAGAAAGCTAGCCTTTCTGGGTTTCCTTCTAATAGAAGACAAATGGGTATATGACCCAAATGGTTTCATAGCCTCCTGGATAAAGACTAATAAGGTTGCAACTAGAATTACACATGAAGGCCACCCTTTTTCGGAAAATAGGAAAAATCCTAGAGAAGATACTCCTAGATTTTATGTTAAATTACCAGACTTACCCCATCCACAAAATAGACCCTAGGAAATATTCTATGTTAAGTAGAGGGATTATGATCCTAAAGTTAGAATGACTTATGGATTAAGGACACTAAAGAATAAAGATTGGGATGCTGTGAAAATAGAAGCATATTAGAAATATAGGTAAGAAATTTGTCAAACAACCCATTCTTTCAGGAACATGGACTCATATGAGGGATGGGAAGAACTCTGGGATGAGTGCCATCTCTTCCCTATATTTATCCCAGAGACAAGTAATTTTTTGACATCAGTTGTGGAACCAAAAGCCAAAGCAGGGTCTAGCCAAGAGTCACAGGCCTTAGGGCAAACTGTAGCTATAGTAACTGTATCAGTTTGGCTCCAATCTCTCAGCATTATGAAAAAGCAAAAGAGTGTGGTGCCTTCACCACCAAAAGCTTCCCCATTGGCATCAGTTATAGATATTCCCAGTTCCCCTCAAGCATCACTGATGGTAAGAAAAGAAACACAACCAAAAGAAGAGACACCCAAGAAGTGAAAGAGGGTGCAGTTTCAATTTGATTCAGAAGAAGAGGTAGACCCCCCATAATGCCAATTATAGAGTACTGTAATTTCCCCTCAAGCAAGTATTATCCCTCCTCCTTCTCAATCTCTTTCTTCTCTTATTGACATGATGATTCCATTTAGCTAGATGGCATCCCCTACCACCTCTGCCATTCTCATTTCTCACTTCACACCATCTATACCACCTCAAGCTTTAACATTACCTCACTTTTCCCCTTCTATTCCCAATAAAATTTCCCCTTAGATTACCCATAGCCAAAAATTGGATATTTAATATGGTTTGCCATAGGGACATCCTTTTACAGGTGGGCACATTGCCTCTCCTTCTACCTTCCAAACCCAAGAAAATGCTACTAGGAAGGCAAGGGAAGCCTGAAGAGAGAAAAAGAAGATCAAGGAAAATTGGCTACACCCCATTTGTGGTCGCAATTTGACCCAATTTAGCAACAACTGATGGTGACTCATTATCACTAAATGTAATCAAGCCAACTGAGTAGATGCAACTAGAAAACTACATGATGAATGCGATGGCCATTGACATGTCCCTCTTCAGGCCACAAGACAAAATTGAGTTGCTAACTAAATCCACCTCTACAGTTGTTGAAGACTACTTAAAGACATCAAGGAGGCTACAAAAGATGGACACTGATTTAGCCAAGGAGAAGGCAAACTGTAATAGTTTGACCATAGAGATCAATAGAAAAGACAATGAAATAGAGAATTTGAATAAATAGTTGCAAGATACTTTTTCTCTTCAGACTCATCAGGCAGTCCACGCCCAAAATGATTCCTTAAAAGTAGGGCTAATGTAGGTAAAAGATGCAGTGACAACCCTAAGGTGGGAAAAAGTAGCATTGCAATAAAAATGCAAGGAACACCTACTATAGGTTACCCAATTACAACAAAAGCTACTAAGTGAATAGAATAATACTGTAGCTATGCAAGCCCAATTTCAAGATGAGAAACAGAGAGTAGCACAATTAACACTAGAGCTGGCTAATAGGCCAAAGAGTGTCAGACTATTAAGTTTGGTGAAGGAGTTCTATGAATCCATGTGGAAAAGAATCTCCTCAGAGATTATTCAGCTCAAGCCTTCTCTCACCTTCCTACTAAATGCATAGAAATTGTGTGAAAAGGTGGAGAATTTAGTTGCAAACACTCTGGCTATAGTTTTTGTGAGAGTAATGGACTCTAAAACGTTGTTTCAAAAGTTTTATGATGCAATAGATGCAACATTGTCAATAGCAAGAATTGAGAATAGAATGGTTACTACTAAGCAAGTGAATGAGGTTCTTAGTTGCAATTTTGTAGCCATCAGTTGTAGAGAGCTCCTAGATGTCATGAAAGAAGGAATCAGTGAAATGAAGTAGCATATTGAAGATCTAGTGAAATTAAGTCTTCCTTCTCTATTTCTTGATGATAACAAGGTGCTAATGGTTGATGAAATTGAACCTTTGTTGTTGACCAAATAGAATTATCAAATAGTTTTTTTAGAATTTAAGGGATGATTCATCAGTCCCTGAAGTAGAAGCTATCTTGGTTCTTGTTTCATAGCTTGAATTCAAATTGAAGGCTATAGTTCAAATTTTGTAGAATTTTTCACACAAGGATATTTTTAACCTTGATTTAGCCTTCAATGAATTGTATAATAAGTAGGGGTTATCTAACAATGAGTGGTTTGCCTACTAAATAGCATTGCTAAAGCTGTGATTTTGAAATTTTGATCTAGTGGGAGTTATGGTTTCTTTTTTAGCAGGCTCAAAAGTCCTTTGGGTCACCAATAACTGTAGAGTAAAAAATACTCTATGTTTCATTTTAATTTTCAATTGCACACTACAAAATTTTGTTCCCACATACTTTAGTTCATGACGGTAGAGTTTTGAAATAAATCGTGGGCTTGATTTCCTTTTGATTCATTTTTGCCTAAGTG
The DNA here is from genome assembly GCA_037957365.1 of Torreya grandis. Lineage (NCBI taxonomy): Eukaryota > Viridiplantae > Streptophyta > Pinopsida > Cupressales > Taxaceae > Torreya > Torreya grandis. The sequence continues at coordinate 818,875 of JARHVA010002731.1, forward strand.
TTGAAGTCAAGTAGAAGCTGCCAAGTGTCATTTTCTAAGGCACTTTTCATAATTTCAATAAGGCTACAGAACGTGCCATGTATCTCATAGCAACTCAGCAAAATATGACAAAGTACCAGCATCCACATTTCAAATTGGCATCTACATTTCAAATCTCTTTTTAGTTGAAGGTTTCAACAAGCTAAGTATTAGGATCAGGCAAAAAGTGCCAAGTGGTAATCATAGAAGGTCCCAATTTGCTTTTCTAAAAGTGACAAAAGATGCCACGTATCCTAGCTGAAGAGAGCAAAAGCCACCATGTGTCAAGATTTGAATTACCTTCATTTTACTTCACTGATATAGCAAAGACTGTGGTGAGTCTCAAGTTTTATTTATGAAACAAGCAGAAGTTTCCAAGTGTCACTATCTGTGTAAATATGAAATGAGTCCTGATTGTTTTTATAATATAAACAGAGTAAAGCGGAGACCAAGACGTGTCACCTTCTGCAAGTTTCTCAAAAGTGGCTAAAAGTAGTGGAGATCACCATATATTCCTAATTAAGTAAAGTAGAGATTGCCACGCGTCCTTTATTAAAGCAAGCAAAGATTTCCACCTATCCCTATGCCCCTTTCTAAAAGTTGCTTAGGCAAGAAATGTTGTGGGTATTATTTCTATTAAGTTGTTAAAGTGTCAAATAAGTGGATTATGATAGGTGTCAAAGGCAAAACGTTCTTGAGCAAAGATATAGTAAGAGTATAGGTAAAGCAAAAAGTGTCGCGTGTCTTTGGTAAGTGTTGTGGAACACACCAATTGTCATTCTCTAGTGTCTCCTAAGTAATAAGAAGGTTTTCAAGGAATCGACTAAGTGTCCTCTTTCATTTAATAGAAGGAAGCATCCTATGATCTGTTTTAGCCAATGAACTGTCGAAAGATAAAGCATTTTAGAATCTAAGAAATATCTTCTGTTAGACACTTCCAGTTTGGTTAGATTTTAGTTGGGTCATTAGATTGAGAAGAAGTAGATAATTCAGAGTGAATCTAAGGCTATAAATAAGGGTGTAGAGATCACCAGAAAAGAATCATCAGATACCAAAAAGAATTTTCTGAGAGAAATTGTCAAGACTTTTAGACTTTCTAGAGTTGTGACTAGGAATATCATTTGCCTTTGTTCTATTTTCTTGAGTTGGAAGGTTTATGTAACTGTGCATGTTTTTGTGCCTCTTATGTGACTAGAGAATTAACAAGAAGATTGAATCCTATGCCTTTGTTGATATTTTATGTGTCATTACAAAAGTAGTCTAAGCTATGTTGTCAAGAGTTTTAGACTTTCTAGAGCTGTGATTAGTAATATCATTTGCCTTTGTTCTATTTTCTTGAGTTGGAAGGTTTATGTAACTATGAATGTTTATGTGCCTCTTATGTGACTAGAGAGTTCAAATAAGAAGATTGAATCCTTTTCCTTTGTTGATATTTTCTATATTGCTGCAAAAGTAGTCTAAGCTGTAAGCCTCTGTTTCTATTGTTTTCATCTTTTACATTGATCATGCCTTGTTGCTCTTAAATGTAATTGAATCTCACATATAGTCTCACTGTGCTCAGGATTAAGGTCAAATTACATTTAGGTGCATCACCATAGTTAGATTTTCTTTCTTGCATTTGTGTTTCTATTAAAATTCCTATCCCTTTTCTTAGTATACACTTGATATAAAGAAGAGACCAGCTTCTTAAAAATTTGGAGGTTGTTTCAAGTCACAAGTCCCACATCTTGAAACTTCCCATTGTTGGTGTTAGAAACAAGCACAATTTTAACCATCAACAATTACATGAAAAAAAAATGGAATTGAGAAGTGCTCTAATACTAGTTGATTCACACAATGGGGCCCAAGACCAAGGTGTGTGGAGGACAACTAAGTTATGGCTATGAAAAGTAAATATAGAATGAAGCATTTAGATAAACTAATAAAAAACACATTAAAATGGATCATAAGTATTACTTGTGGGAAATGCAACTACTATTCATTAACAAAGAATATGTGAGAAAATATAATGACTACTAAGCATGTATACAGATTAGGTGTGCACATGTAAACTATCTATGTTATGATTATATACCAAGCATTTGATTATAATATTTTAAGGTGTCTCAATCCTCCATTATTTTAAATAATTATTATGTTACAAATATATAACATGTGAAATAAAAGAGTAGTAACAAATTTTGTTTTTGAATTAGACTCCATGCTAGGCATGGTAGCTAAAGTTACCTTGGTAACAAAATCGAGAATGATTAATGTTATAATTATTTCCAACAACCTTGCCTTGTTGGAAAAAAAATGAAAGGTGTAGGATTTGAATGATAATGACTAGATTTATGCCAGTTATTAAGCCATGTAATTGAAGTAGACTAATAGGTGCTTAAGTTGAGGTGGATCTCAAGGAGTTCATGTGGGTCTATTACCAAGTATCTACATTGTGCACACTCTACATCTCATTCAATTACTATGTGAAAGTCTATGATTAAGATCAAGACTTAAGTGGAGGAATATCAACAAAATCCTAGTAGTGGAATACACTTGAAAGTGGGAATGGTGTCAGATCTATGTAGAGGAATGAATGAGGAGTGTATTCAACTATGTAGAGGCTGAATAGAGATCATTGATAATATATCCTTACAAGTGGAGATAATCAATAATGAAAATTTTAATGACATTTTTGTTGGTAGGCTTAAGGATAAAATTTAACATGAGGTTAACATGTTTAATCCAAGTTTTAACTCTAATTATATTGTCAAGGAATAAATATTAGAAGATAGGACACTAGTCACTAAAAGAAAACTATTAACAATTATAATATAAATACTCCATCATAATCATTTTCTCAATCTATGAGACTAAATCCTCAAAAAATTCTAGAGAGGAGGGAAATGGGGTTATGTTTTTACTATGATAGAAAGTATAGTTGAGGGCATAAGTGTGTATAAAATAATGTGGTATACATTGAAGGTGTTAACGAAGAAGAAGAAGAGGAGCAATAAGATGCATGGGAGCAAAAGATGAGCCATGAAAGGAATCTAAATAAACCAAACCAACTACTTCTTGTCATGAACTTTCAGACATTAACACCCAAAAAAGCCTCAAGGTAGTGGGTTTTTTGAAAAAGAAATGTTGAAAGTATTGATTGACTTTGGTAGTACTCACAACTTTATCAAAAATATATTTGGTATGTGCATGAATAATTTTGTCTATCCAACTCCAAAGTTTCAATTTATGTTTGTAGATGGTGATACAATTGGTTTCTCTATGAAATTCCATAGTATTAAACTCTTCATAGATAATATATACTAGATAGCCCTATGTTTTTCATTCCTATGGGTGGAACAAAAATTGTGTTATAAGTCCAATGGTTGAATAACCTTAGGAATGTTTAAGATGAATTTATAAGAATTATTTATGCATTTCCATTGTAAGGGTAGGAAATTTGAACTCTATGGGTCATGGGTAAATGCCTCACAATTGGTGAGTTATCATAAGATATAGAAGATTATAAAAAGGAAGTATATGGGTTTATGGTTCAACTATATTCCATATAGTCACAACCACAAAATGAGTCTACACCACTATATTTAAAGGCTATTTTTGAGAAATATTTAATAGTTTTTTGTGATATGCCAAAGTACTTCCTCCAAAAATGGATCATGATCATGCCATTCAAGTAATGTAAGGGTAAAAACCACCTAACATTAGGCCCTACAAGTATTATGTCAAATTTGAGGAAAAATAGAAATATGTAAATTACCCTAAGTGCCAAATTATGGTGCAAAATAAGGAATAATAATATTACAAATATAGAAATTAATTGATTTCAAATTGGCTAAATATGGAAACTTAATAAATAAGGAATGTATAATATAAAATTAATGCTTTTGTGGAAAATAATGTTATGAAAAATATCAAAATCTAAAATTGGTAGGGTAGTTGGATGTAGTGACTATGAAATTAGATCTAGATTTGAAATGAGCCCTGAAGAATAATTCCCTAAGCTGAATATGAAAAGGGGGTGCTCATGTCCTCTATGAGGTAGGTCCTATCTAATAGATAGTGAATATTTAAGATTTTTAGGTTATTTTTGACTTCATTTATATATTTTATGTTATGTATAGGAGATTCCAATATGGTGTAAAGACCACAATATGACTATTTCCATTCAAAAACCTAGCTCATTGATATGTGAAGACCAACTTAAATTAATGGGATAAAAAAGGTTCAGTGGTTAAAGTTAGCAATCACCTCAACACCACATGAGTTTATTCTTACCTACTTACCAACAATCTAGAGAGGGATCAATATTCATATATATATATATATATCCCATGTTATGTGTTTTTATATTTTGGGACTTAGTGAATATAAATCTTATGTTTGTTAAATATCTGAGTAGACTAAATTAGGGAAATAATATGTAATAAGTACATCCACTAGTTTTTTATAAAATTGATTGGCTTTGAATTTTATAAAAAGTAGAAATAACTAATGCAAGTAATAACTTAGCTGGAAAACAACTGATATAGATGACATATGTATTATAAATTGAGATAGAAGCTAGTCTAAGTGTTATAAATTAGATCCTAGTGTTAGAACCCCTCCTAGATAGTAGTGCTATAATTGTAAAAGTGTTGATAGTGTCTTGATATTATAGGTATTATCCTCTATACAAGACTATCTTGAGCTTCTAGGTGCATCTATGTTAGATCTCTAAGGTTTGTTCCTACATGCATGAGTTCTAAAACCCTATGTTTTGACTATAATTAATTATTTATTGTGAAAACCTTAATCCTCCATCTAATAATGGCATCATATAAAAAGTGTGTTTTTTAGTAGGGTAGGTTGGAATCCTCAACACCTTGATGTGAACAGATTTTAATACATATCAATACTCTGAGGAGGAATCAATTCTGATGCAATTCTTCCCACCTAAGTGTTGGTACAATTGAAGGTGATGTGAGTATGATAGTGGCCTCTATTTACTTAAATGTGTTTGAGATTGTAAATATGGATAATATAACTTAGGACTATTGTAGATGATAATATGTAGAAGTAGGGTAGAATAGAGATTGATAACCTTAACTATGCTCAACTTGTTCTAAGTTTGAATGTGTATTTTGCATTTGATTTCCATCTAGTGGTTATAGGGATAAAATTCATTTCTTAATCTTATCCCTTTGTGCCTAGTGTCCTACTAGATGGACACTAGTGCCACATGGCACTAGTGTACTCAAAATGGCTCTAATTTAAATTTAACCTATATTTTCCCAAGTGAATATATTTTCAAAACTATAACCTCTTAGGTTCAAAATCACCCACATAGGTAATAGAATTTTATATATATATATATATATATATATATATATATATATATATATATATATATGTATGTATGTATGTATGTATATATATGTATATATATGCATATATACATATATATATGTATATATACATATATATATATATATATTATTCTATTACCTATGTGGGTGAGGTTGAACCTAAGAGGTTATAGTTTTGAAAATATATTCACTTGGGAAAATATAGGTTAAAATTAAATTAGAGCCATTTTGAGTACACTAGTGCCATGTGGCACTAGTGTCCATCTAGTAGGACACTAGGCACAAAGGGATAAGATTAAGAAATGAGGGTTTGGGACTACTTTAGGGATAACTAGGGATACCTTTGGCCCGCTTTAAGGCTACCTAAGTGTGAAACTAGGCTAAAAGATAGGTCTAGGTCTAAGCTAAGGATATGAAGTCTCAAGTAGCACTTTTAGCACTCAAATACCACTTTTATGTGATTACATTATTGTAGTGCATGAATAACTAGTGTAAAGCAATAGATGATGGTGCAATAATACTATGATTAAGTACCTTAAATATGACTTGTGACATTGTAAGTGTATTTAAAGTTTAGTTCAAGGCTACAATGGATGTATGAAATCAAAATTGGGAAAAATAGGGAATTTTATCTCAATGTGAAACTTGAGTTCTAGTGCTTTTCAGTTTGGAATTCATTTATGTGAAAAAATATTTTAATTGTGTTTGTGTTTTCATATTTTTGAAATTAATTTTAATGGGGATTATTAGGGACATAGGTCAATCTTTACATAAATTATAATTTTGAAAATTAGTTATTATTTTGCAAGTGGAAAAGAGAAGGGGGTTGGGCAATAGAGTAGGGCACTCTTAGCCAATAGTGTGTTGTTGTCTAATGGAGAAAAATACTTGAAATAAGCATATGACATGGATTAAATGATTGTTTAGGTTGATAACATGATGGATAGGTGAATTTTGGGGTCTTAAATTATCTTAAAAAGGTCAGTCTTCTACATGTAAGGTGGCCAAAAGTTATCAAAATGGCCATAAGATAGGGCTGGAGCTAAGTGTGTAAAGGAGTAATCACAATTTCACTATTTTTGATTAAATGTTAAATTATTTATATAAAATTTTCCCTATTTTATTCTATTAATGCAAAAAATAAAAATCATTGGAGTAAAATGAAAAGTATGTACCTAAAATTTCATGTGAAGTGTAGTCTTAAATGTAGACCACAATGTTGAATTATGTTCCATGGAAGCTTGCAATGAAGCATAGGTAATGGTAGTGTTTACTTAAGATGAATATAATAAATCAAAAGACAATAAAATATAGAATGATAATGAATGAATACACTTGAGTGGGTACGTGAACCATTATGTTTTCCTAGTGTGAAATTGGTGACTGTAGAGGGTATGATCCTTGGAGATTTCATTTGCATTGAATAGCTTGGATGAGATTGTGCATGCCCCAATCCTCATCAATATGAGAGTATGATTAGGAACTCAAAGTTTTTTTGACTTATTCATCATGTATCTTGAGTTATTGAATTAATATATAATCTATATATAAATCCCAATATATTTTGATGGTAAAAATATGGCATAAATATTGGTGCAAATACTAGTGTAAACAATGAAACAATAACTTCATAGAGAATAAGGTTCAATTATGGTATAAAATAGAAAAAAACTAGTGCAAAAAATTAGTATAATATAGTCTAGTATATAAAACATTGAGAGTGATATGTATTTTCCATTCCATCTATGAAACTAGTGAAAACACTACATAACTAGGAATCTATGTGCCACATACATTCTCCCAAACTAATACCTAGTATATAAAGATTTTTAAATTGAGTAATAAAAACTATGATTATAAGCAAAACATGTGTGTTAATATTGAATAACATGTCATGCATAATGACCGTAAACTAATAAAATATGATATAAAACTAAGTAATTATGGAATTTAAGACTCTAAAATTATTGCATATTATTTGGGATAAATTGAGATTATGATAAATTCTATAAATTCCTAATTTTTAGTCATTTAAACAACAATAATGGTAAGCATAAGAGATAAATTATCTATTATATAATAAGGCACTCCTCTCCAAGGTCAATTTTTATGTACTTTCTTAGATAGAAACTATGATAATTGTGTTATAATTGCCAAATTATGTCTATGTTGATCTGGGAGGTCTAGTCTCTAAGACAAACCTCTATGAATGCCTCTCTTTTGAGGTTAGTTGTTGATATTGCATAATAACATAAAATGAAAATTTATGTGATAGAATTTTTATGACATAAATATGTAATTTGAGTAATATTTATAATGTGGAGAATCATGACATCATCATAGAGATAAATTTATCATATACTAATTTTAGATTCATCTAGGATCAAGAATTCATAGTAAGAGTGCCTAGATAGATGTTAGAATTTAGGCACACATATAATTGATCAGACTGAGTATGCAAAGCTATATAGAACTTACTGATACTTGGACTTGCACCCTTGAGGAGATGCCTAATTATAATAATAAAAGTGACACCATGGAGACATTTATCTTTATATGGGTGAAAATATTGACAAATTAATCTCTAGATGAGGGGTTAGCTCCCCTTGAAGCACTCTTTGAAGCTCTTCTTTACCTATCAACTTGTAGATGAAAAGGGATTAATAAAAAAACTAAGAAACTCAAAAATGTGATGCACCAATATGTAATGTCCTCATAATTGACTAACAATCTACTAATTTAAGATAAAACAAGATTCTCTCACACAAAACTCATAACATAGGATGTATTGTCACATCAATATTTCATAGGTTAGATTCAAGAAAGGTATTTGATACTAAGGAGGGTAATGAATGATTCCATGAAGGGAATAAAATCATTAAATAATTTTAAGGAACCTCTACACTTATGAAATAATAATATTAAATACTTGTAACAACACCATTTCTATAAATTGGTAGACAACCAAGATTGACATGCTAGAAAAGAAAATCTTCCCCTAGAAGGTATCAAAAAGATTCAAGTCAATATTCAATATTACATCATATGATTGGAAAAAATCACCTGTATACTTATTAAAGAGTATTTAAAGTATAAATTTGGCTAAATTTTTCCCATAAACCAATGGATGCTACTCAAAAGAGCCAAGAGAATGCATATTTATAGCCTTGAGAGGATAATCAAACAAAGGAAGTCCAAAGGTCACCTAGACATGTGTAAACTTGAGAAAATATATTAGAAATTGAATGTGGAAGAGGTTTTTGGAAATACATGCCATTTCAAGAGGTGTAATTATCTTTAAAAAGTAATAATAATTGTGAAAAGTGGCATGAAACCTTCAGAATTGGCATAGAAAATTGTCCTCATGATTTACCTTACAAAACTACCTTATCACTACATATGGTTAGGTATAATTAAGGTCTTGAGTATGAGGGATTTAAAAAAATCCATCACATGTATTTGATTATCCCTTAACCATTCATATTCCTTTGTCCATGCACAATCATTCTTTGCAGTCTGAAAATGTCTCTTTTCCATACCCCTTCCACACTTGGTGCCAAAAAACTTCTAATTTTTCAAAATAATCATGAAAAAGGAGATATGACACTTTTCAAAAGTTTCCATATCATTATTTTCAAGAAAAATATTTAAAATGCCTCCCTATTTGATTTTCACCACTCTCCCTAAGTGTTCACAACTAGCTCATTGGACTGGTTGAAATGGGAGAGATGGTAGTCACACTTAATAGTTGATATACCTGATATAATGACAATGAGGACTTATAAAATATCCTAATATTCCCTTCAAAATTGATTTTCTCTCTTGAAACCTTCCCAAGCCTACAGAACACACAAAAAGGTCAAAATAATCCCTATTTTGCCCTATTTCATTAATTTCTACACACTTAAGTTACATGTGAATAATATCAAGATATTCCTACAAATAATTAAATTGGTTTCAATTAATTTCCCCTTCATTTGGATGCTTCATTTTCCTCCTCTTCTTAATAAAGTCCTTATATAGGTTAGCAATGGTTTTAAGTGGTTTATACTCTTAACCTTTGTTCATAAAGGTTTTATGTTGAAATTATGATAAAATTACACTTATGTATTTTTAATTACCCCCTTAAAATTATTTTAATATCTCATCCTACCATGAAAAAGGTTATGAGAGATATGAGTGACTAAAGTTGACCTTCGGGTTGTTTTCATGCTTCCTGTGAGGGTCTAAGCATATATGAGGCTAAAAATGGTTTATTTTGGAGTTTACCTACAAAAATAATGTTATATAACCTCTTTATACAACCTATAAACATTATCCAATCCATTATATATCTCATCAAGAGCTAAAAATGGAAATGACCCCTATCTCAGGACAAGGTCTATACCTTGGCAATGAGCCTGCTTGCATATTTTTAAACAAAATATTATTTTTTTCACTTAAAAATAAATATAATATATTTAAAAAATAATTTTAAATACAAAAATAATTATCCAAAACATTATAATTCTTTTCAAGTGTTAGAATTTGGAATGACCTTGCATTTAGGGCTATATTTACATGTTTCCTTACTAGGTCTCCCTATAGGCCTTCTTATCCAGACCACCTTATTTGAATTACAACATTATAGACTAATTTTTAATTATTCTACATTTTCCCCCTATCTATTAAAACCTTCTAAACTCATCAAACTAACTTATGGCTCACCATTCATCACTTTTTCCAAAAACTACCATTTTTGTGCATGAAAGAAGCACCTTACCTCTAAGACAAAATAGAGTCATATTTCCATTTTTTTTGGGTGTAAATTTAATATTTTTAAAGATTAATAAGGTCCTAATTACAATATTTACCAATTTTTTTTGTTTAATTCCATGGTTAGGGGGTCTAACCATCTCAATCTTCTCAAAAAGGGGTCATAACCCCTAATTTTGCATGTTTTTTCTCAACCCTCCTTATAGATGATACTTACACACCAAATTAATGATTATTATCTATTTATACATTTTCTCCACCCTCATTTAAATATCATTAAACTTTTTAAACCATTAGAAACTTTACTTGTTAGGGAAACCCTATGTTTGCCCCTTGAGCGAAGGGTTCTCTTCACTTGCCTATACAAACTACGTGTATTTTGCTTAAAAAAAAGTATTTGGGTGTATTTTAATGTAATATGCATGATATTACTTTAATTTTATGATAATTAGTCACCTTACCATGATTTATACCCTCTCTTCCTTCCTAGGCAATCTAACTCCCACCTTGCTCAAACCTAGCTAAACCATGCCTTGACTGTAACATAGGACTGAAGTGCTTTTCTTGTAGACATATTCCTTTGAAGGTCCCATAAATATTTTAATAAAATTTTATATATTCCATACTTTCTTATAATTATCATGTTTATTCCATTCTCTTCATTCCTAAGCCCTACTAACACTTTCAAGGTTTAACCATGTTCACTACCTTCCCAATCCTTTTGGCATGGCTATAGGTTGTTTTATATGTCTGGTTAGGGAAATAAGGTATAAAATAAATTATTAAAGTCATATTATGAGTTATCTACCTGAATATTCACCTTTAATTCATCTTATATGGTTAAAATCATCAAAACCTTTGCCTAGTTCTTGATTTCTTAGGTTTGACCCCTATCTCAGTCTATATAGAATGTAGGTCACTATGGAGTCCTTGACATCTCCTTTAGGATTGGATATTTTTCTAAAATCAATGAATTTGTCAAAAATTAAACTTTATTTAACTTTATATCTCCAAAAACATGTCAAAACTTGAAAATATGATCATTGCCTAATAGCCTAGGTGTAGGTGCAAACCTTGCCCTATTGTACGAATAAAGTGTAGGCCTAATAGGTCATCATACCCAAATATGTCTTCTCCCATGTAAAATTTACTTAGGGGTATGTTTTGGATCATTTGGAGTTGTTTACTCTTCTTGGACATAGTCTATGAATTTCCATGTATAGTTTAAAGTGAAAACTTTTTCCAAATCCTATAGGTTTTACTGTTAAACTTTAGTGATTCCTTGGACAACTTTAAACTTCCATAGACCTCTCTCCCTTTATCATATGCTCCTCAAATTTTGTGTATTTCCTATCCATGCTATGGGAAGAAACATTTAACCTTAAAATGGCATATAATCTCCTTTGTACATGCTACATGCTTTGTCAAAAAATAAGGGGTTGCCTTGTTTGCTTATTTTAGGGTAGATATTCCCAAAATAGTCCCTATAACCTTTTCACATGGTTTGACACCAAACCTTGCTATATAAATCTCCTGATATGCATTACCAAAGCTCTTTTATCATTATAATATCTTCTCAAATTTCAAATATTCCATATTTTCATGCAATATACTATGGGTATCACTATCTAGCCACATGTAGCTGAGTATTGGCATTCTCATTCAGGCATGATATTAATTCAATTAGGAATATGTCAAGTAAAATTCCTTCAAAACCATTCAAAAGTGAAAATAAAATAATTTAAACTTATTCTTAATTCAAAACACATATTAAATATCAACACCCAAATTCCAACATGGAGGACATTTGTAAACACACAACCTCAATGTCAAAGGCTGGCAGTGATGAAAAATTTAGCCTTTTGGGTGTTGTTTTGGAAAATACAAAGGTTAAAACTTGATTTACCTTCAAAAATACATTATCATGAATTCAAGACTCTAAAACCACATTCTCTTTCATTCTAACATGGAAATAATTACTCCAAGATACGTGTAAGTGTTTGAAACTGACAGTTTGTGAGCCATTCAAGCCTATAAGAAGATTTCTTATCATTTGGTGATATTTATTCTATAATGGTGATGGATAATGTATGTATGAGTCCTTAAAAACATGTGAAAACAAAAAACCAATAAAAAAAGTCATAAGAATCAAAAACAAGAACAAAATGAGACCCTTCCCAATTGTAGATGCATAACAGGCTACCTAGAGTCTAATTGATTGTTCATAAAAGAGGCAGAAAAAATTCCAAAGTTATTATTATGGATTTAAATTAAATTCAAATTATTATCCACCTGTAGAAGTACTCTTCCCAATTCTACCTCTGTGGCCCATGCCAAGTGTTTGAAGTTGACCATTCTTTACTTGTCAAGACAAAATGGACGAAAAGAAGCAAGAAATGCACTATATTATGCATTATATAAAAACCAAACATGTAAATGGTTTTTAGGAGGTAAAGAGGCACATAATTGATGTTTTCACCTACAAGTGAGATGATCCATTCCATACAAGTGCCCAAAAGTCCTAAAAATAAGGGGAAACTACATTTCTCTAAGCATAACTAATTATTGGACTTTCATATGGCTGATTATAACATTCTCTAACCTCTCCAATGTTATCCATATATTTATAACAAGTTGGTCTCTTTATCCATCTGTACAATTCCTCTTTCTTAGCTAAAAGGTGGTCCCACAAGGCATTTTTAACATATTAAACATGGTAAGAATAATTAAATGACTTAGAGAGATATTAAATCATATTAAAAACCATATTAGAACCAATCCAGCATAATTTATGCCTTTGACTAGGTTTGAACCTATTTGACTAGGGTTGACTTTCATTGACTTAACTAGTACAAGGGGGCTAGGCTGGGGATAAGTAAAACATCTAGGTCAATATAAAACACTTATAGGGCATGAATAAACTTATAAATTTTTTTATAAATGTAGGGGTTGACTCAAATTCAACCAATGGTCAAATTTGGTCAACACTTTTGGCAACCCTTAGGGGTAACATTCTTGCCTATGTTAGAGACTAACAACCTTATCTAACCAAGGGATAATGGAGTCAATGGATTCTTGAAGATAAATAACAAATACATGCCAAAGTAAAAGACAAGAAAATACACCACACCAACCACAATAAGCCCAAGAAAAGACAACATAAAATAAGACAAAACAAACTCGCACCTGTGCCTAAGTAATTAGGGAACACAAAGAAAACAAGAAACTATGTACAAGGGGAGAGGAGAACCTTAATAACAATGTTTGATGTGTATCCCATTAACTAGGATATGGAGCTCTTATCCATCTATCCTTGAGAGTTGAAAATCATTTTGTGACTTGCATTGAGTGATCACATATGGGTCACTCCACAAAGCATCAAACTTTGTGTGTTTTCCAAGTTTGGCCCTATCTTCATCCAATTTTAGGATAATGTCTCCTTCCTTGAAACTCCTTGGCATGGATTTCTTGTCAAAATACTTCTTTGTTTTCTCTTGGTGAGTTCTCATAGTTTGCATAGCTTGATATCTTGTCTCCTCAAGCTCTATTAACTCACATAACATAACTTCCATTCTCTCATTCTCCATCAATTGTAGCTAATAGGTGAGGTCCAAAGCTGGTAACTCAAGTGAATTAGGTAATCTAGCATCCCTTCCATAAACAAGTGTGTATGGTGAGTTTCCAATTTCTCTCTTTGGGATGATCTTATCAATGCAAAGGGTTGTATTTAACTTGGAGTACCAAGTCCTTTGATTTTCCTTCATTGTCCTCTTTATGATCCTAACTAGATTATTATTTGTTGACTTAGCTAGTCCATTCCCTTGGGAATAATAGATAGAAGAGGTACTAAGATATATTCCATGCTTTAAATCCCATTCACTTATCCTTGTTCTTAGAAAAGCTAATGCATTATCTGAGATAATTATTGAAGGAATTCCAAACCTGGTTACTATACCTTCATATAAATCTAGGACTAAGTTCTAATTTGCCTCATTAAGAGGTATAGCTTCCACCCATCTTGTAAAGTAATTAGTGGCAGTCAACACTCACTTGTGACCAGCACTAGAAGGTGGATTGATTAGGCTTATGAAATCTAAACCCAATTACATGAAGGGTTTCTCAAATTAGATTGGATGAAGAGGCAAGGCAACTAAATTTTGTTTTCCATAAAAAATATCACACTTTTGGCATTTTCTTACCTAAGCATGAGTGTCTTTAAATAAGTTAGGCCAAAATTATCCAACCCTCATAATCCTAGCAACTGTAGTTCTTGGAGCAAAATGACCACTAGCTGGTCCATCATGGAACTCAAATAGTACTTTATCAATTTGATCCAAATCTAGAAATCTCAAGATCACACTTGAGAAGTCCTTCCTAAATAGCACTCCAACAAGTACATAGGAAATAGATTGCAACCTAAATTACCTTCTTCTAGCTCTATCAAGACCTTGTGGACACTCATTAATTTGAAAGAAATGGATCATGTCTTATGTCCAACTCCTCATGGGTGAAGGTACAACTACTATAGGGTCATTATGGATTTCCAAAACAACCTCTTTTTAGTCCTTAAAACTGAAATAATGTGTTCACATAACCCTCTTCCTTTCACTATATTGGTTATCTTAATTTACACATCATACTCCATCACTTTGGTGATCTAACCTGCCCTTTTCTTAATCAAATCTCTATTCAATAGAAAGTCTCTTACACTAGGATGATGCACAAGTATGTGAACCTTGTTATTTAATAACATGTGTCTAAACTTTTTTAGGCTCTTAATAACTAAAATCACTTGTTTCTCAACATAAGTGTATCTTACCTCATAGCCTTCTAAACCTTGGCTAAAGAAGGAAATAGGTCATTCCAAATTCTCATCATTTACTTGAGTAATCATGTTAGATATTACTTCTTCATTCCCAAAAGTATACAAAGTGAAATCCTTGGAAAAGTTTGGACTTGCAAGAGTAGGAACTTATGCAATAGCTTGTTTGATCTCTTCAAATCTTTCCTTTCTCCTTCTTGTCCAAGTTAACACTTCATCCTTCATTAGCATGGAGGTTAGAGGCTTGACCAAGTTAGAAAAGTTAGGAATGAATCTCCGTATGAAATTTATCTTACCAAAGAAACTTTTTAAACCTTTCTTATTTTAGGCAAAGATAATGCCAAGATGGCATTCACCCTCTCATGATCAATGGATAATCCCTTCTTGGAGATAATATGTCCTAGGAGTTTGTCTTCATGAAAATAAAACACACACTTCTTTTATTTTAGAGAGATCCCAAACTCTCAACACCTCTCAAAAATTTTCCTCAGGTTCTTCAAGTGATTATTTGCATCCTAGGAGAAAAATGTCACATCATCAAGATAAACAAACACAATGTCATTGATTAGTCCTTGAAAATCCATATCAATTACAAATTAAAAATTATCCCTAGCATTTGAAAATCCAAAAAAAATCTTCCTATAGGTGTATGTACCCCATTTGGTGGTGAAGTATATCTTGTATTGGTCACTTTCTTTCTCCAAAATCTGATTGTACTTAGAATAGCCATCTAGGAGAGAAAAACTCTCACTACTAACACAACTTATAGAATTTTCTCCATACAAGGGAAGGGGTAATGATATCTCAAACAAACTCTATTAAATTCCCTAAAGTCCATACATAACCTAATATCCACATTCTTCATTTTAATAGGGACTAAGTTAGCCAACCAATAAGAATTCTTGATAGGAAAAATGATTCTAAATTCAATCAACTTAGTGAGATATTTCTTAATTAGGGCTTCAATATTAGGATCCTAATATCCCCATTCTTATTTTTAATAGGGACTAAGTTAGCCAACCAATAATAATTCTTGATAGGAAAAATGATTCTAGATTCAATCAACTTAGTGATCTCTTTCTTAATGAGGGCTTCAATATTAGGATTGACTGGTCTTTGTTTTTGCTTGATAGGATTGGTATTTTCATCTATATCTATGGTGTTTTGAGATAATCTTAGATAAAAACCCTTCAATTCACTAAAATCCTTGTATAGTTCAATGAAATCATGCTTCTCTTGACTAGTGCATACCTTTCAAAGTTCAAGTAGATTGTCTTTAAAGATTTCTACCCTTTCATAGTTCTCTTGATTAGTAAGCATTCTTACCTTCTCCTTATTTAACCGGTCATCCTCATTGAATATGATTTCAAGAGTCACTAGGCCTTTGGGAAGCTTGTTAGACTTCAATTAGATAATCTACCCTCCATATTTTTATTAAAGCTTAGACTAATTTTTAGTAGAGAACTCAGCCTCGTCTTGTAGAAAAAGGGATATTTTTTTGTCACTCTTAAAGACCTACCAATTTGTGACATTATTCTATATGGAGAGCCTAACAATTACCTTTATATGAGGTTAGTTTTTGTCTTCCTTTATACCTCTTGGAACATCAAATTGGGCTCTAATAGATGCCAACCTATCAGCATGCTTGTTATCCTCTCTTGGAATGGATGTGATGTTGAAATCTTGGAAATATTCCATGAGATCCCAAACTCTATGATTTTATGACATGAGCAAAGAGTTCTTGGTCAAATTATTCCCTCTAACTTGATTCACAACAAGCTCACTATCTCCATATACTTGAAATTCATCCCTCTTTTCCTAGCCCATTCAAGGCCATGAATAAGGGATTCATATTATGATACATTAAAATTTCATGAGAATTGAAATCTAAAGGTTGAATAGTACCTTTCTTTGGAAGGTGAAACCAACATTGCTCTACCACCTACCCCAATCTTACTTCTTGATCCATCAAAGAAGAGATACCATAGACCATTCACCTTCTCACTTGAATTCACCAATTTTGGCATAAAAGGGTCCTCTTCATGCATGTAATACAACCCAATACTATATTCTTCAATAAATTTTTAAGGATCATGCTCATAATTCTCATCTCCCCACTCATCTAGGAATAAATCAGAAACTCCTTCAAGGGAAGATGATAGAGATTGGTCACTGTGGAATTATTCTTCATTAATGATAGCATAGTTAACATTTGACACATTAGGTGAATAGGGATCCAAATGATCATTATGAATAGTTTCTAAGTCAATACTCACCTTAGTGCCATACTTTGTCCTAAACATCATGTTGGACCAGTTGGCTACCAAGTATCCCCCTATCTTCCTATAAAATCTCTTGACAAGCAAAGGGAAAAGTATGGAGGTAAATCCACAACCACCACATCCTAATGGATAGGAAAATTAGGAAAATAATGAAGGATAAAAATAAAATATTTTACTACCCCAAAAGTCTTGGTTGGTGATCTATCTAATTGTAAGACTCCCTTAGTCATGAGCTCATATTTGAGGCCTAGTTTATCTACTATACTTTTAGGCATAGCTAGCGTACTAGCCCCACTATCTATGATACAATTATACACCAAGAAATCACTAATTATTAGAGATATATAGAAAGGAATATTTTTTTCATTAATTTTCACTTGATCAACTATAGGTTGAGTTCCATTAACTAGGACAACATTATCATTTCTAGATGGGCTATCTTGCTTACCCAATCCATGTAATTCCTTTTGGAGTATGTCTTTATACCTTAGTATTGTCAAAGAGTCCCATAATGAGATGTTAATTTTTATATTATTCTTTTGTTCCACCAAATTGATATAAGGATTAGTCACCTTAGGAAACTCTCTGGGAGCACTAACACCTTGTGATGTAGCTTGTGAAGGTGAAGGTGTAGTAGCTAGTTTCATGTTTGGAAATATCTAATTTTCTTGTATTTTAGGATCTATATGAGACCCAATCACCATTGTAAATGATTTATTGATTAATAAATGTCCTTTATTGGCTCCTTGAACTTCTTCAACAACCCTTATTTTGGATCTAGTGTTGGAAGATACACTAGCATTGATGTTACTTGGATTTGCTAAATGACTTATGTCACAAAACTCTCCTCCAAGTGATTAATGAGACTAGAATCAGATTGAAATTGACCATTTTCCATTCCATTTTGCATTGACATCTCAAATTTTGGAAATTTTAGCACTTGATCTCCTTGCATTCCCATATCTTGAATGTGCATTTCATTCACATAAGCAACTTGTTCTTGATTTTGCTCAAAAGATGGGTAACATTATTGTTATTGAACCAAGTTATTTTAGTAGGAAAAATAGCTTTGGAATATGATGGAAAACTTGGATTATAGATTTTATAAGGCCTAGCTTGGGTTATTTGACCTTGTCCCTGAGCATTCCCTTGAAAAGGAGGCTTATTGGCTTGTCCAAACTAATTGTATGATTGGTATGGCCTATAAATTTGGGCTTGTTACCTTTCGAAGGCAACCGACTCATTAGTGATAATTTTTAACAAAATTTTGACTTCATGGATCTCATTATAATGAAGCAAGGTATATTCTCATTACTAAGCAAAGGAGCTAAGGTAGGTGATGCAAAATCACTAGGGGCTGAAAATCAGGGAACAATGGCATGGGAGGCCTAGGAGCAATCTTCCCTTCTTAGATCAGGAAAGTCTCAGAATTTATAGCTATATCATAGGTAGTAGGGAGTGTATTCCCACCCATATATTTAATCGTCATAGACACATCACTATTCAATGTTTTTAGGTAGTACAAGAATTCATAATTTGGAGTAGGCCTCAAAAGAGCTAGGATCCTATCCCATGTTTTTTGAAATCTACTGTTAAAATATTGCACAAACTCATGTGGTTCCCTCTTAATAGTAGTAAATTGCTCATCTATAGACAACTAATCACTCTTCTCCCCAAAACACTTAGTCATTAGATCTCCCAAATCATCCCATGAGCCACTGGAGTTTTGATGTAAGATACCATACCAATCCAAAACTTTACCTTTGAAGGACAAAGCCAATAATCTAATAGCCACATTATCTTGGGTAATGTTTTGAATAATAATTTTTTTTTTATGTTGCTAATATTTCAATGGTTTAAATAGGGCCATCCCCACTAAAATATGGAACCCTCTTCAGGGTTGCTCCTTGAAATTGATCATATTGGGCTAGATTCAAAGGGGAAGATCTAGTGAAAGCTATAAAAGGTTGATTCCTATGCATCTTGGGATGAGATTTATGGATGTTGGAAGTTGATTTCAACCAAAAACTAGAATTATTAAACACCAAATATCTAGAATATGGATCATTATTCACAAACCTAAACCTTTTGGTAGAATATAGAGGTTATTACACAAACTCAAAAGGTATCTCTTCAACAATAGACCTAGTAGTTACCTTTGGCATGGAAACTAGGAACTAATCATCAACCAAAGACTTGAAATCATTAATGTAGTCACTAAGTACTAAATATATATGCTATTATAGTTACAGTTATGCCAAGACTAGTACCAATCTTAGAAAATATTTTAAGACTTAGAAACCCCACTAGGTATGCCAAAAACTATTGACACTTAGAATTTTTACCCTAAGGATATGATTAATTATCCTCATCCAACTGCCACAATGGATACATTTCTCTTGCTATGGGTGGAAATATTTAGAAATGAATCTCTAGATGAGGGGTTGTGTCCCTTTGATGCACTATTTGAAGCTCTTCTTTACCTATCAAATTGTAGATGAAAAGGGATTAAGAAAACAACTAATAAATTGAAAAAGGTTATGATCCAATATGTAATGTCCTCCTACTTTACTTAAAATCTAATACTTTAAGACAAAACAAGATTCTCTCACACAAAACTCACAACATAGGATGTATTATCACATCAATATTTCAAAGGTTAGATTTAAGAAAGGTATTTCATACTAAAGAGGGTAATGAATGATTCCATGAAGGGAATGAAATCATGAACAAATTCTAAGTAATATCTAAAATTATGAAATAATACTAACAAGGACTTGTAACAACACCCTTTTTGCAAATTGGTAGACAACCAAGATTGGCATGCTAGAAAAGAAAATCTTCCACTAGATAATATCAACAAGATTCAAGTCAATAATTAATAGTACAACATGTGAGTGGAAAAAATCACTTTTATAATTATTCAAGAGTCATTAAAGTACAATTTTTTCCATATTTTCCCCATCAACCAATTGTTAGGAACCCGTGCTTAATTGCTATGGACGCATATGCTTTGTAAGTCGTCCCTTAGAGCTTATTCGAATTATCCCACATACAAGGGAAATAGTAGTTGTTAGAATAGAGTTAGTATATAAGTAAGTGTTGAGGCCGAATAAAGGCATCCACGAATTCATTGTATTGAGCTTGCTCAAAGGAGGTTGCCCCCTTGAAGAGGCCTGTGATCAATATAAGCTTTCTGTGTTTCTGTTATTGGTAAGAGTTATTTTATTTTGGCATATTTTGATTAAATCTGTTGTAAGAGGTAAATTGCTGTAAGGAGGTTCTTCACATTTGGTATTAGAGCGCTTTCTTGGCTTTGTGGGTAGATTTGGAGCAATTTTTTTTTTCAAAGAAGGGCTTTCCAGGAGCTGTGCCATTTTCTGGAAAGAAATTTTTCATTGCAGGTTCCATCATTTCGGATTGGGTAAATACCTATCCACTTAACTGTGGGAAGTGCTTGGGCATAAGCCCTAAAACTCATTGTGAGGAGTACCACAGGAACCCCAAAGTAGCTGGCCCATTGAGAGGACCTGCCAACGAAAAGGGCAACGACCCCACCCTGATTGACTAGATCCCACCCGTGAGGTAAACCAAAAGCTGTCGTTAAGGGGTAAACCTGCAGCCAGAAATTTCTGGAGAGCGGTACTCGCTCAGACAGCTTTGGTGGCTAGAGAGAATTTAAAAATCCTTTAGGCAGCCAAATAACCCTGGGGTCCATATCCAACTTATCAGGTTCAGAGAGCAAACAACAATATATCCACAGTTGATGATATTTCAAACCACATAGTTGCAGACAATCCGTTCCTGAAATAGCCGCTTTAAAAACAAAAAAAAAAAAAAAACAGCTGCTAAAAAAAAAAAAAAAATAGCAGCAAAAACAAAAAAAAAGGATCCCCGGCTATTCACAACTGGTTATGGTCACCACTCGTGCAGGGACAAAAATCATGGAGGAAGAAATCGCCACATTGAAATCTCAGGTTACAGAGTTAACCGATATGATGCGTGGCTTGAATCAACAGAATAGCATCTTGATCAACCGAATGCAGAAAGAGGAGTCTTCTTCAGACCGTCACTCCTTTACTTCCAACTCCTCCCGTGGACCTAAGCTAGACTTTCCACGGTTCAATGGTATAGATCCTACAGGATGGATATATCGAGCTGAACAATTCTTCAACCTCCACAATACTTATTCTGCAAACAAAGTCCCAATTGCTTCCTTTCATTTGGAACAAGAAGCACTTCAGTGGTACCGTTGGTATCTCAAGACCAATGATGAACTTGATTGGTCAACTTTTGCATCCTTACTTTTGGGTAGGTTTGGTCCCTCAGCATTCGAGGATTTCATAGGTGCTCTCACCAAACTCTGTCAAATAGGTACTATTCGGGAATATCAGCTTGAATTTGAAAAACTCGCTAATCACACTGAAGGGTTGTCAGATGACTTCTTCAAAAGTTGCTTTGTTAGCGGCCTTAGAGAGCCGATCCGCTCAGAGGTAAAAATGTTTCGACCTAAAAATATGATGGATGCTTTGGGTCTGGCTAAGTTAGCAGAAGATAAACTCTCCACACAGCGTCGACCTCCCACCTTTTTACCAACAAAAAACACAGTGAATCAGCGGACAACCATAACCACACCAATCAAGCACCTGACTGAGGCAGAGATGTGGGCTCGTAAAGAAAAAGGATTATGTTACAACTGTGATGACAAATGGGTTAAGGGTCACAGGTGCGTCCAACAAAAAATTTACTTGCTAGATGTGGAGTCACCACCAGAACAAGACAGCGAGATTGATATTCCAGAATTTCAAGATGCTCAAGATGAACCCGGCACTGAAGAGGACCCAATGGTTCAAGAGACTCAACCTGAGATCTCTGTACATGCACTAGCAGGTGTCACTACTCCCCAAACCATGAAGGTCAAAGGGTGCTTCAAAAAGATCCCTCTCACAATCCTCATTGACTCGGGCAGTACTCACAATTTCATTGATCCTCGCATTGCTAAGGCAGCAGACTGCTTTATATACCCTTGTTCTAGCTTTGAAGTCATGATTGCTAATGGGGGCACATTGCCATGTAAAGAAAAGTGTCGAAATGTGCGTCTTGCAATCGACGATTATAATTGTCGCTCTGATATGTTTGCCCTACCCTTAGGTGGGTGTGATGTGGTTTTAGGGGCACAATGGCTTCGCACATTAGGACCTATTTTATGGGACTTCTCTGAGCTTTGGATGCAATTCACAGATAATGGTCAGAAGCACACCTTAAAAGGGTTATTACTAGGATCTGCTAACATCATCAGTTCTCATCGCATGGAAAAACTTTTGAAAAAAGGCTCACATGGGGTCATTGCACAACTGCATTCCATTCAACTCCAGCCCTCTGCTCCTTCTAACCACCCTACAGACTTACAAGCCATACTTGACAAGCATGCAACCATTTTTTTAGAACCAATAAGGCTACCCCCTTCACGCCCTGAAGATCACCGCATTCCTCTCCTTCCAGGAAGCATTCCACCCAACATTCGGCCATATTGTTACCCCCATCTGCAAAAGACTGAAATTGAGAACTTAGTCCGGGAACTCCTCAAGTCTGGCGTTATCCGCCCTAGCACCAGCCCATATTCCTCCCCAGTGCTTCTTGTCCACAAAAAAGATGGCTCATGGCACCTTTGCATTGACTTTCGAGCCCTTAACCACCTCACTATCAAGGATAAATTCCCAATTCTTGTCATTGATGAGCTTCTTGATGAGCTCCATGGGGCCAAATTCTTCTCCAAGTTGGATCTGCGTTCTGGCTATCATCAAATTCGAGTGCATCCTGATGACATTCCCAAGACAGCCTTCTATACACATGAGGGTCACTATGAGTTCCTTGTCATGCCATTTGGCCTTACAAATGCCCCTTCCACTTTTCAAGCACTCATGAATAAAATCTTTCAGCCTTTTCTCCGTCAATTTATTTTAGTTTTCTTTGATGACATTTTGATTTACAGCCGCCCATGGGTTGAGCATCTCCAACATCTTGACAGGGCATTACAGTTGTTAGCCGACAATCAATTATGTGCCAAGCAATCCAAGTGTTCATTCAGTCAAGAGGAAATTGACTATTTGGGGCACATTGTTTCAGCTAATGGGGTTCGCGTGGACCCAGCAAAAATCAGTGCTATGCAGAATTGGCCTCAACCAACCACCCTCAAGAGCCTTCATGGTTTCTTAGGCTTGACAAGATACTATCGCAAGTTCATCAAAGATTATGGAAAGATCGCGGCTCTTTTGACTTCCTTATTGAAGAAGGATGCTTTCACCTGGGGTGCAACAGCTGATTAGGCATTCATCCAACTCAAACAGGCTATGTGTAGTACACCAGTTTTGGCACTGCCAGACTTCACCAAAACTTTCACCATCGAAAGTGATGCCAGTGGCATTGGCTTGGGTGCTGTTCTTCTCCAAGAGGGCTGACCAATTGCCTTCACCAGCAAAGCCCTTTCTGGCCGCAATTTAGCTTTGTCTACATATGAAAAGGAAATGATGGCAATTTTACATGCAGTACAAAAATGGAGACCCTACTTACTGGGAAACCATTTTTGCATCAAAACTGATCATCAAAGTTTGAAATATTTCTTGGAACAGCGGGTCTCATCCCCAGCTCAGCAGAAGTGGGTCAGCAAACTCATGGGCTATGACTATGAGATCACCTATAAGAAGGGAAAAGACAATGTTGTCATTGATGCTCTCTCAAGAACCTTCGAGGACCACCCTTCCCTCTCTGCCATCTCCATGCCCATTCCTAAATGGTTAGAATCTATCCAACAAGGGTATGTAAATGATCCCTCCTTATGCCACATCATTCATCAATTGGCCACTAACCCCTCTGCCATACCGCATTATTCATGGGATGGTGCTTCTCTGCGATACAAGGGTCGTTTGGTGCTTCCCCAAATTTCAGACCTACATCAGGGTATCTTCTATGAAATACATGCTTCCCCCTCAGTAGGGCACTCTGGGTTTCTCAAAACCTATGAGCGGGCACGTTGACACTTCTTTTGGAAAGGCATGAAAACTGAAATTAAACAGATGGTGGCTGAATGTGAAACCTGCCAACGACACAAAGGTGAAACCACATTGACTCCTGGTTTGCTCACACCCTTGCCCATTCCTACTAGGATCTAGACAGATATTTCCATGGATTTCATTGAGGGCCTCCCTAAATCTGGGGGAAAGACAGTGATCCTAGTTGTTGTCGATTGCCTCTCCAAATATAGTCATTTTTGTGCACTCAGCCACCCATACACCGCGTCCACAGTTGCACAGGTTTTCTTGGATCAGATCTTCCGTCTTCATGGCATTCCTTCTTCAATTGTCTCAGATCATGATGCCACTTTCACTAGCCATTTTTGGACGGAACTATTTCGTCGCACAGGCACACAGTTGAAAATGAGCTCTGGGTACCACCCACAAACAGATGGCCAGACAAAAATCGTCAACAAATGCTTGGAGACCTTCCTTCGTTGTTTTTCTTCAAAACAACAACATCAATGGGCCAAGTGGCTTCCTTTAGCTGAATGGTGGTACAATACCTCATACCACACTTCCACCAAAATGACTCCCTATGAGGCAGTTTATGGTCAAGCACCACCACCACTTCTTCCATATCATCCTGGTAGCTCACCAGTTCACGCAGTTGACACTACTCTCCGAAACTGGGATCAAATTCTCCGCACCTTGCGAGACAATCTCCACATGGCCCAGAACCGAATGAAGCAGAAGGCTGATCAACACCGCTCTGAGCGTACCTTTCAACCTGGTGATATGGTATTTCTTTGTTTGTAGCCATACAAGCAATCCTCACTAAAACAAAAAGGGCGCCAAAAGCTTGCTCCAAAGTTTTATGGGCCATATAAGGTTCTCCAAAAGATTGGGTCAGTTGCTTACAAGTTAGAGCTTCCACCTTCCTCCCAAGTTCATCCTGTCTTTCATGTCTCCTGTTTGAAACAAGTTCTTGGATCCAACATCCGAGTGCAGATAGCTTTACCAACACTTGATAATGAAGGCTCCATCCTTCTCGAGCCCGAAGCAATCTTGGACAGGCGCACCCACCAACTTCGATCCCGCTCCATCACAGAGGTCTTAATCCAATGGCACGGCATGCAACCAGAAGATGCAACCTGGGAACCACTCTTCCAGATTCAACAACAATTCCCACATTTGAAGCTTTGAGGGCAAAGCATTTTTTAAGAGGGAGGGGATGTTAGGAACTCGTGCTTAATTGCTATGGACGCATATGCTTTGTAAGTCGTCCCTTAGAGCTTATTCGAATTATCCCACATACAAGGGAAATAGTAGTTGTTAGAATAGAGTTAGTATATAAGTAAGTGTTGAGGCCGAATAAAGGCATCCACGAATTCATTGTATTGAGCTTGCTCAAAGGAGGTTGCCCCCTCGAAGAGGCCTGCGATCAATATAAGCTTTCTGTGTTTCTGTTATTGGTAAGAGTTATTTTATTTTGGCATATTTTGATTAAATCTATTGTAAGAGGTAAATTTCTGTAAGGAGGTTCTTCACACCAATAGAGGCTACTCAAAAGAGCCAAGAGATTGCATATATATAGCCTTGAGAAGAGAATCAAGCAAAAGAAGTCAAAAGGTCACTTGGATATTTTTCAACTTGAGAAAATTAGTTAAAATTGTATTTGGAAGAGGGGTGGGGTGATCCATGCCATGTTAGGAGGTATACTTGTCCAAAACAAGTCATAATAATTGTGAAAAGTGGCACAAAACCTTTAGATTTGGCATAGAAAACTACCCTCATGATTTTCCTTCAAAAACTACATTATCACTACATATGTTTAGGTATAATTATGGTATTTAGTAGGAGGGATCAAAAAAATTCACTCACATGTATTTGATTATCCCCTGACCATTCCTATTCCTTTGGCCATGCACAATCATTCTTGGTAGTCTCAAAATGGATCCTTTCCATGCACCTCCCACACTTGGTGACAAAAAACTTTCAATTTTATAAAATTTTCCATGCACAAGGAGGGATGACACTTTTAATAAGTTTCCATATCATTATTTTCAAGAAAAAATATTTAAAAGGCCTCCCAAATTGATTTCACCATTTTACCTAAGTGTTCACTAGCTGGCTCAATGGATAAGCTAAAATTGGAGAGCTGGTAGGCACACTTAGGAGTTGACATACCTAATATAATGACTATGAGGACTTATAAAAATTCCTAATCTTCCATCCAAAAGTTATTTGGTCTCTTGAAACCTTCCCAAGTCTAAAAAACACACAAAAATGTCAAAATAATCCCTATTTTACCCTATTTCATACATTTACATACACCTAAGTTACATGTGAATAATCTCAGAAGAGTCATATACATCATCCAAGTGGTATTATGGCCTTTCCCCTTCATCTATATTCTTCATTTGCCTCCTCTTCTCAATCGGGTTCTTATGTAGGGTATGCAAGGGTTTTGAGTGGTTTGTACTCTTAACCTTTGTTCATGAAGGTTTAATATTGAAAATCTAATAAAATTATAGTTTTGGATTAACAATTACCCCTTAAACTTCCTTGAATATCTTATCCTACCATTTAAAGGGTTATTAGAGATATGAGTGACTAAAGTTGACCTTCGAGTTGTTTCCATGCTTCCTGTGAGGGTCTGAGCATATCTGAGGCTAGAAATAGTTTATTGTGGAGTTTAAATACAAACCAAATGTTTTATCACATTTTTATATAACCTATAAACATTTTACAATCCCTTGGATATCTCACCAAGAGCTAAAAATTGAAATGACCCCTATCTCAGGACAAGGCCTATACCCTACCAATGAGTCTACTTGCACCTTTTAAACCAAAGACTATTGTTTACACTTAATATGAACTATCATAGCTTTAAAACATCATGTTAACTCCCATAGTCATTATCAAAAACCCTATAATTCTTGTAAAGTGTTAGTATTTGGAATGGCCTTGCATTTAGGGCTAGATTTGCATGTTTCCTTATTAGGTCTCCCTATAGACCTTGTCCAAACCACATTATTTTCATTAAAAATTTATAGACTAGTTTTTCATGTTCTTCCATGTTTCCCCTAGCTATTCAAACCTTCTAGACTGGTGAAATTGACTTCTAGCTCACCATTCATCACTTTTCCCAAAAATTGCAATTCTTGTGAATGAAAGAAGCACCTTACCTCTAAGACAAAACAAAGGAATATTTACATATTTGTTTGTGAAAATTTAATATTTTTTAAGCTTTAAAAGTTCATAATGAAAAATTTTATCAATTTTTTTTTCTAATTCCATGGTTATGGGGTCTAACCATCTCAATCTTCTCAAAAGGGGTCAAAAACCCCATTTTTTGCATGTTTTTGCTCAAACCTCCTTATAGCTGATACTTAAAAACCACATTAATGATTCTTATATTTTTATACATGTTATCCACTCTCATTTATATCTCTATATACATTTCCTTTGGGTGTTTTTTTGGATAAGGAAAAGGATAAAAATTTATATACCTTTCCAAATATATTATCATGTGTTCAATACTTTTAAACCACCTTATCTTTCATGATAATGTGGAAAACATTACTCGAAGATACCTGCGAGTGTTTGAAACTGATAGTTTGTGAGCCATTAAAGCCTATAAAAAGCTTTCTTATCATTTGGTGATCTATATTATATCATTTTTATTTATAATCTATGGATAAGTTCCTATAAACATTTTAAAACCTCAAACCAATCAAAAACAAGAATAAGAATTAGAAACAAGCTCAAAATGAGACCCCTCATGGTTGTAGATGCATAACAGGCTACCTGGAGTCTAACTAATTTTTCATAAAGGAGGAAACACTAAATCTAAATTTATTTTTATGTATTTTAAGTAAATTTAGATTAATATACACCTATAGAATCACTCCTCTCGATGTTATCTGTAAAGCACATACCAAGTGTTTGAAGTTGACCATTCTTTGCTTGCCAAGACAAAATAGAGGAAAAGAAGAAAGAAATAAAATTCACTATGCATTATATGAAAAAAAAATTAATGCTTTTTGGGAGGTGAAGAGGCACATAAATGATGTTTCCACCTATAAGTGAGATGATCCATTTCGTACAAGTTCCCAAAAGGCCCTAAAAACAAGGGGAAACTACCTTTCTCTAAGCATAACTGATTCTTGGACTGTCATATGCCTGATTCTAAATCTTTTAAACCTTTCTCACATTAACCACAACATAATGACATGTTGGTCTCTTTAACCATCTATACAAGTCCTCTTTTTTAGCTAAAAGGTGGTCCCACATGGCATTTTAACATATTGAACATGGTAAGAATAATTAAATAACTTAGAGAGATATTAAATAATATTAAAAACCATATTAGGACCAATTTAACATAATTTATGCCTTTGACCAGGTTTGACCCTATTTGACTAGGGTTGACTTTCACTGACTTGACTAGTACAAGGGGGCTAGGCTTGAACCAAGGCTAGGATAGGGATAAGTAAAACATCTAGGTCAATATGAAACCCTTGTAGGACATGAATAAACTTATACAAAGTTTATAAATGTAGGATTTGACTCAAATTTGACCAAAGGTTAAATTTTGTCAATAGAACTACTTAGGGAAGAATGTAATATTACATTATGGATTTGGAAGGGTTGGATGGATTCATGATGTCCATCATGGCATTGAAATTTGAGCAAAGAAGTATGTAAGGTGTCATGGAAATGATGCACACAATCAAAAAGTATACACAAAACACACAAATCAAGCCATATAAATCCAAGGGAACACATAGAAGGGACATTATAAAATGTCACTCACTCCAATAAAATCACACACAAAGACATGTTCAAATGTCCTCATACACAGAAACAAGTAATGAAGTATTAACACCACATTGATGGACATGTTAAAATTTCTACATACACATAGAATGCACACACAAATACATATTCAAATGTCCTCACATGAATATAAATAGACAATTGAGGCTTAAAACCACATGCAAAAAACATATTAACATTTACTCAATGGAAAATTGAGAGTGCATACAAGCAAAAAAGATAAGAAATTAAAATTGAAAGTGAGTATGATAATATGTGATTGATCATTAAAATCTAAGTTATAACATGAGTGGATTCAATAAATGAGATAACTAGTAGTATATCAATACTTTAGTGAGTGATAAATATCAAAAGATGTAATGATATGTAAATAATTAAGCTAAGATAAGGTAGCCAAATAAGGATGAACCCTATGTATCATATGCCCCATTGCATTACTTGATGAATGTAAATGTTTTATAAATCAATTGTGTGGTTTGGAAATGAGTAATGGTATTTTAATCTTATTGGGACAATAATTGGGTGATGGAAATAAGAGTAGGATGATCCTATTCAGTAGGGCAATCTTGTTGAATTGTTAGTTATATATGTGTAATAGTCATATTACCTATAATTGATTCTAGAAATGGTGTTTCGTGTAATTTTCAGTCACACATGTACACTAGTGAAGCATATACAAGATAAAACTAGATTAAAAAGTATTGAATAGTTATGTAAAAATGAAGTAATGTATGAAAAAATACATATAAGCATGTCTACGTCCTAATTTTGGTATTTTCTATAATATTTTATTGTTCTGGTATTTTTACATATATTTTTAAAAAATATGTACAAAGTGAAAGATAAATACTAACTAATGAGCCATTCAAAGGATTTGTAGTCAATAGGACCTATGCCAATAAAATGAATGTTAACCCTTCACAAAGGGAAAGGGTTATGTTTTGGTGAATGAATTTATCTCAATGGAAAACTTAAATATGAAATACCCATTGTATTATAATTTTGACTACAATATTAATAATATAAGCATGATGCGTCTATGGTGGATCATGATGAACTATAGCTATTTTTGGAAACTGTTTTGAAGTATGTGAATCCTATGTTGATTCCTTATGTGAATTAACCTTAGTGTTTTATAATATAAAATAAGGAAACATATAATTAAAGAGAGGATCTCTAGAATTTGTAACAAATATACACTTAAGAGGCATCTCAAGGATAGGCCTTTGTGTAAAGGTAGATATCTATTGTGTAAATATCTAATTAGGTTGCACCTTTTTATGTGGCTCAACTGAAAGACAATGTATCATATAGAGACTTTTATGTGTCTCCATGTGATAATTCTTCTATTTCTACACGTTGAATATCCTTTACAAGAGACATATATTATTTGTCTCCATTTTGATAAACTCAATACTTTTATGCATTTCTTGCTTTTTTTTGCAAAGGAAATGTTATTTTCTATTTCTCATTTTTGACTAACTTATTTTTATGTAGGATTTCGCACTTTGTGATGGAATTTGTCTTTAGCTCAATTTTATTTGTTTTGCATATAAGCTTATTACATTTTGTATGTAGATGGTAATTTATGTAATATTGGCAACTCAACTTCAAATATTGGTGTTAGATTGGTTACTTTTTAGTGTTTAGTGGATCATTTTGCCTTATTTTTTTGTTTTTATTCCATTTCAGATTAACCACTTTGTCCATAGAGACTTCTTCAACACTCTTGATGATCATACCTTCATTCTTGTGACTTTTGGTGACACTTATTCTCAAAATATTGTAATCATCTTGAAGAAAGTTTATAATAAGAGGGATGATTATATATATATATATAGAGAGAGAGAGAGAGAGAGAGAGAGTTTATAAAAGGTTTTCTCCACTTTTATTACCCCAAATTATTCTTAAGGATGATTTTCGGAGATTAATCTTATTTGGGTCCTTTCATAAGTATTTTTTAGGTATTAATTTATTATAATTATAAATACACTTTATCCTACATTTATGAGGTGTATCTCACCTCTCTTGTCCACTTGTATGATTTAGGATTGACTTGCACTATTAAATCCTCCCCTCACATGTCAAACACTCCCCCTACTCTCTTTGGGATTAGGCCATTTAAGACACCAAATAGGCATTATAAGGTCATGATAATGTTTTTATAACTCCCTCATCCTTATTATTTTGATATTTAAATAACTTTCTCCTTTCTCATTCTACAAAACAACACAATAAAAATATTTCTATTGCAATCTTGTGATGCTCTTTTATCTTGAGGCCAATCTTCTCTCTATATATCTTGTATTATTCATGATATTATACTTGGAGTTTATTATTTTTAAGGCTTCTAATATATTGTAGGGTTTTTATCCATTTGATAGTTTCCCTACTTGCCTAATCTCATCTCTATTTATGTTATTAGATTCATATTTGAGGTAAAATTATTTATTTAATTATTATTTTAATTTATTCAACTCTTTTAGATTTCAATATTTGAAACTAATCTAATAGGTGATTGATGTGAACTCAAATAAATAGAGTGTGTAAATATGAGTCAACATCCATTATCTCATGCTTGGAAAATGTGATTAGTGTCCTATATAGAACTGAGGTATGATATGCACCTATGATACCATTCAAATGATGTTGTTCCTCTTCATGTGAATGGTAATCAACTATTTGAGTGTGTGAATTAGATGTATAATGCACGATTGATGTATCTATTATCTCACTAGTTTTATACTTAGGAAAAAGATCACTTAATATTTTCATTTCCTTAATTTAACTTGGCTATGCCTTTGTATTTTTTATTGGGGTTCCCACATAAGTGATGATTGCATATATCAAATCCTGAATCTTATGTCTAAAAAAGATTCATTTATTAGTAGTATGGCCTGGTGCCCTATGATAATCCAAAAAATCATCCTAGTCAAAACCTTTTAGAATAGGCTAATTCACATCAACCTCTTTAACAAGAGGGAGAGTATTAAGGATGAAAGAAAAAAATGATTAAATATGTCTTATAATTATTTGTCTCAAATAGGATTTGTTATTTTGAACAATGTGATCTTTATATGAAATCAAAAATGCATCATGTCCTTAAATTAATCCTAGGTCAGATGGGATAGATAACATCTATACTTCTGATTGGGGATCATACAATTGTTAGGCAGGAGCATGACCAATGTGAGGATCCATTAGACCCTATTAGGGAATCACTTGTAATAACACACCATGTGAGGTAATGTTCCAAAGCCTATAATATAACAAAATTATACAACAACCCTAAAAGAGTCCTATGATTTAATATTTTACTAATCTAATAACAAGAAAAGCAAATCTAATCTAGTGCACACTAAATCTTGTGGTTGTGGCACAAAGTGGGGGTTAGAAACAAAACAAATAAATAACTAAAATAAACATGTGTTAGAAGATATATACTCACATCAATGTATATAGAATCTTAAATATGTTGAAGAGAAAAATATATATGCACTATCTATATATTATTACAAAGGAGGAATAAAATTAGGAATGCTTACCTTTGAAGATGAACCCATTAAGCCTCAATCTCCACCTTGGCCAAGGTTCTTTGTAAGATATTATCATGATATGTAAGGATAACTATGATAAATTAGCTCTAAGCCACACAAATTTTACAATCATCCAAAATACTTATCCATAAGATGAGACTGGAGCTCCAAAGAAATTATTAAACCCTAAATATTTATTCCCCAAGTAGAATGGTCAATAGGCAGATGTTCATTTGCACTTCTTCACTTAATTATTCTCTCTTACAAATGATGGTAACTAACATTGTATATATAGTAGTATCTTACCCTAAAATCATTTGGGAATGTCAACTATGCTAGGTTAACCCATTCAACCTAGCATGTTTTCAAATCTTACTCACTAGGTTTGTGCTAGGTCGATCGAGAGGCCAATAAACCAAAAGAGAGAAAAAGTCCCTAAACTATGCTAGGTTGACCTAGTCAATCTAACACAATCGATAGGTCAAAAGGGTTCTAAGGTAAGAAATGAAGGATAAAACATAGAAAATGATAGTAATAGGAATTAAGAAGAATAAGCTTGGGTTTCAATGGTTTTAAGAGGTTAGTGTGTGGATGGTAAGTGGCAAAAGGAGCAGTAATCTTATGAAGCACTG
Organism: Torreya grandis; assembly: GCA_037957365.1. NCBI lineage: Eukaryota > Viridiplantae > Streptophyta > Pinopsida > Cupressales > Taxaceae > Torreya > Torreya grandis. The sequence goes on from JARHVA010002731.1 coordinate 852,120, forward strand.
ATGGTCTACCCACCCCTTTCCTAGTGCACCCCTTAAGGCATGCACTTAGAGAGATCAAGACTCGATAGGTTTTTATAAGATATAAAGTGTTAGTAATAAAAAAAGTTTTGAAATAATATGTGTATACTTATGCCCCACTTGAAGATCATCATGTGTCACATAAGTGCAACATAAGATGGTGCTTCAAAATAGAACATGATAACACACAATGTTGATACTAAGTATGGTGCAATAAGTAGAAAATAATATAAATGAAATAACTATATTGAAAAACACATACCTTAAACTTACCTTAGATTTAGATAAAGAAGTAGACTATAAAAAAAATGAAGGTGTCAAATGTAGAGTATACTAGGCAAACCTATAGAAGTAGTGCAAAAAATAGCTAAAAATTGAAATTTTTGGAAGATAGACATTTGATAGTGGAAAATAATATCTATGTCATCAAGATTCTAACATAAGCAAGGATAAGCATGTAAAAAGATAAAATAGGGATAAAATAGCTTGAAATCACCAAAGGATAGCAAGATGGACCAAGTAAGCTAGAAATAGGATAAAATGAATAAGGTAAAAGTAATTAGTCTTATTTTTAATTAATATTGTAAAAAAATGATGTATAAATAATTTATTGTGATTATACATGGCACAAAGGAGCTAATAAATCATTTGTTGTTTCTTAGTTGGAGAGATGACTAAGATTTTTGAGGTTGGTGGACATGTCTTGGTTATCAAACTTGTTACATAGATTATTAGATGGAGATCAAGTTAGACTAGTAGCCATGGGCCTAGGAGGTATATCTGATATATGCAAGATCCCCCTCAGTAGTAACCTATTAGTCATGTTCTTGAGATTCTAATAATGATTAGCTAACACCTTTATATGGGAGGTGGATAGGGATGTGATAGAGGTGGTCTTCACACTAGAGGATGTTTATGCCATCCTTGGGTTACCCATACTAGGAACACTGGTGACCATAGGGATACTAGATAACTTAAAGGAGATGATATCCTTAGCCATGTGGGTTATAAGATCAACTATGACATTGAGAGGATGGAGAGTCAATATGGATGATGTGTGTATATCATAAATTTCAAACCTTTGAAAGGTAGTGTTAGGCCTTGTGACACAACGAGTGCTTTGTCACAAGTTAAATAGTAAGGTGCCACTATTCATGGTAGCCTTGAGTAGGATGATGTTGGAAGAGGGAGTACTATATGATCTAGGACCTATCATCTAGGTCTAGCTCATGCATGATCTATTTGAGATGCTGGTTAGAGGGAAGAAGACTATGGAACTAATTATACTATTAACAACATGGATATATGAGATATTTTGCATGTATCAATTGGATGGGTTTCCCCATGCAATTGATTATGTGTTACCTCAAGTGTGAAGATGGAGAGAGGACTAGGTAGTGAAGTTCATGTCCCATGTGCTAGCACTACAGTCAATGAGATGTGAAAACATCATGTGGCAACTGTATGGATACATAGTAGCTACATGGGTGAGTTGCCACATAGTTGTACCATCACTAGAGAGGAGAGAGGTGGTCAAAAACTAAACATGGTGGAAAGATCCACATACAATAGCATGGGTTCTAGGATATATAGGCTTACCTCATCTAGTGACACTAATATTGATGCCTAATTGGTGAGCTTGGTATGTGAAGGAGCCATAAGGGAAGAGAGGACTTGGACCAATAATAGTGAGGTTGACACTGAGGCCACATTGAGAGTGACCATGGACTAGTTAGGTATGATGAGTGGTAGAGGATGAGGTGAAGGGGGTAGAGATACTAGATGTACCACTACCATCCCCACAACAAGATGACCAATGATCATCGAGGTCATAATGGAAATAGAGATAAGAGAGATTGGAGACTATATAAATCTTATATGACCCAATATATGAGATAGAGGAGATAATAGAGATACCACTTAGACGGAGGTTTAGATGGACATAAGTCATGATAGCTAGGTTTGAGCTAAGGAGACAACCTATCAAGGAGGTACTAAGAGGCCACATAGATGAGGATATTGTGCTAGGTGATCATGCATATGATGATATCATGGGAGCTAAGACACAAATAGGTATGAATATGGTTGAATTATTTCATAAGTGTTTATTTAGTAGTAGAGAGATATAGATAGATATTATGAGATATGGCAATGATCTAATATCTATCTGGAATGATGTTTTTAGGTGTAATTAAGGATGAGGAAGAAATTTGGGGATCCCTAGTGAGGGGATCATGCCATGACATCCTATATCAAAATTTATAGCCATATGACCCCATGACACTAGAGGATTTGAGTGTACCATCTACCCTAACTTAGGTGAGCTAGTTTATATTAGCTAGTGAGGCAATGAGGTAGATATGGGTATAGATAGAGGATGAAACCATCAACAAATGTAGGTGAATTTAAGAGATAGGCCTAGCAAGCCTTGGAAGATGAGAGATCTATTCATCTAGAGATAGTGACATAGATGATGTAGGCATATACAATGATCTAGACTCAAATGACACAAGCACATATAATGACCCAAGTTGAGTTGGTGTAACCATAGGTATAGATATCATGCATATAGGAATATGAAGAGGGATTGAGATATCACATTTCCTCATTACAATGTACCATTCAGAGGAGTTAAACTGAGGTCTTAATAGGTAACATAGCTAGGCCATGAGATAGATAGGATAGAGCCTAACCCTAGTGTTAAGGCTTTGTATATGGTTGTATATGTTGTATCAATCTCATGGAGTGTGTGTGTGTGTGTGTGTGTGTGTGTGTGTGTCTATATATATATATATATATATATATATATATATATATATATATATATATATATATATATATATATATATATGATGTATCATTTTTGGCTTATTAGTGTTGGTTATGTATGTTTTCTTTATGATGGTTGTGTTTGTGAATACTTTCTAGCACATATATTTACCTTTGTTTTATATGTTATAGGAAATATATGTGGTGTGGTTTCTTTTATATCATTTTATGGAGTACACATGCATGGTTAAAAAAAATAATCAAAAAGGATTTGGAAAAATATAATCAATAAAAAATGCACTACACACTATTTCAAGTTGGGAAATGTGTAATAACAAAAAATGACTAGGTATAAAGATCCAAGAAAATGGCAAATAAGATGGTAAAAGGGGATTTATTTTTAAACCAATGTAAAATATTTTTTCACCAAATTAAAACAAGTAAAATCATACTAAATATCACATTGGGAAGTATGACAAACAATGTAATAAAATGGAAGGTATGTAAAATGTACAAATGGTAATAAAAACAAATCAAAATTAAGTCAATCAAATATACTATATCACGATGGGAAGTACAAGAGAAAAACAAAATTTGAAATTTTGGTCTTAAATTTATCATACTAATTCAAGTTAGGAAGTATTAAAAATTCAAGAAATGTTTGTAATCTTACACACACTCAAAAAATAAGAAAATAAAAGATGAAATAAAAATAAAGTAAGCATAGAATATACTAAATATCAAGATGGAAAGCATGTTAATGGCATGTAACCTCATAATCAATTGAATCTTATCTCATATTTGACACATGTAATTTTGGATAGTGACTTGATGATTTGAAAATTTTATGAGGAGGGTTGGGTCCTATCCATGGTATTACACTACAACTCACAAAATAAAAACCCAAAGGGTACCAAATCAAGATTGGTAAGAAGGAGTAGTAATGGTAACTCAAGCATGTGGGTAATAGTATGGAAAATATGGTAATTTATGAGGGATATTAGGTCCTATCCATGGTATTATAAATAAAATCATAAATGATATCTCATGGGGAGTAAATAATAAGCAAAATAATATTTCCTAAGAGGAAATATGAAGGAAAAGGAATGAAAAAGGGAGTGTAAAAACCAAGATGCAGTCATCTTATGAGAAGACCTTGGGAGGAAAGAGGTATACTAAGGACATGAAAAGACACTAAATGACTATTGAACATCTATGTACAAAGGAAACCCATGTGATATAGAAACAAATATTTGTAGGAAAATAAGTGTGGTATTAAGATCAACTCATGATGGTAGATTGGTACAAGGAAAAGTAAAATGCACCTACCTTATCATAACATGTTCCCCACTCCTTAGGACCTCTTATAGATCCATAAATCTATTATGAAGATTGGGTACTTTGTGAGAAAGTATGTAGCACTAAAATATTTTTTTATTCTCCTCTTCTAATCTACTCACCTACTGCACCCCAAACGACCTCAACTCTACTATGAGGCCAACTTTGGAGTTTGAGCTTTAACTAGAAGAAGGAGATGTAATTTGAATCACATATTTTACTTTGATTAGACTTTTAAGAATATTCAATATTTTTAACTTTTGATACCATTGCCTTTTTTTTAAATGATTTAGATTTTAACTTATTTTAAAGGCTTTTTAAGATTCTTCCTCCATACGGATTTGGAATGACTAATCATGAGAGAGATAGTGATACACATCAATGATTTGTAGGCTAAGGTTAAATGTATCTAATTAAGAAAAGACAAAATACTAACTATAAAACTTAGGCTTGAAAATGAACTTAGCATGTGATCTCAAGTCTCAACTGTGTATATGCTTAGTGTTGACCAAATTTGACTTTTAGGTCAAATTGGGACACCCCTAAGTAAAAAATTGACTTTTATGTGTTTTAAGGGCCTAGTATAGATGTCACAAGGTGTTTAAAAGTTAATTTAATTTTATTAAATGTTATATTATCCTTGGTCACTTATTTCATTAGCCAATATATCCTTTTGAGACATTTTAGGGGTCAAATTTGACCATTTAATGAGTTGTATAGATTTATTGGGAAGTGTGAAGGTTTCACAATTTTATTCAATTATATATGTGTCCATTTAAGTCTTAATCAACTTATATAACTGAAAAATGGTAAGTTCTTCAATTAAAAAGGTAGATTTCTTGGGAAAAAAATGAGATTTTAGCACTTGTATAGTTCTTTGGGAAGTGTGCCATGTGGGAAATGATCAAAAAATGCCTATTCAGATTACCCAAGATTATTTACATGTTTTTTTATTTGGAAGTTCCATTTCCTTCTCAAAATAGTTATACTCCTTTTTCAATCATCTTAGCAAGCAGAAGTGACTTTTAGGTTTTTGTTCAGTACAATCAACATGTGAGGTTTTAATAAAAATGATTTTGGGGTGTATTATACACTCAATAATATTCCATTTTATGTTTCTTTGAATAGGAATGGTGGTTTATGCTTTATTAATCATTCCTAAGAAGTTGACCTTTTAAATTTGCCTACTAAGCATGTACTCTATAGGTTTTGCATTGGTTTGAGCATTTCCATACAACTCAAATAATGATATTGGTTACATAGGATTTTGAATTCCCACACTAATTTTTTCCATGCTTATTTTAAATTTTTAAGTTGATTAGATGGGAAAATCATCTCAAGTTTTCAAACTAGTATTATTTGGGATGACAAGTATTTTTTCACCATGTTCAGGATTTCATGCTTTGAAAATGTTTTTAGGGGTTTTTAAGAGGTCTTTAACCACATATTAAATGTATAATTATTCACATAATCCTTCAATTTTATCCTCTAATTAAAACTCTCCATGATTTATAGTCATATGCAACATTCACACATAAGGTAGCCATTAATGAGCAGGTATAGGTGCTCTCATGGATGATTTCAAGTCAAGAGGGAGGTGTTTTTTCTTGTTACACATATTTTATAGTTTGAAAATTATTTTTAAGGTGTTAGGATATTAATTAAACTCTTTTTATATCCAAATAAAATGTATACTACCCAAGTTGTACTCACTACCTATATCATGGAAACATTCACCCACATGAGGTATTGGTAGAGATCTAGAAGTGATTGTATGGAGAACATGGTATTGTTTGAAACCATAGTCTATGAAATATAATGTTATGTAGAGGATTTAATATATATTTTATGTGTTAAAGAGTGAATTATGTTTGAAAATCATGCTCAAAATTGAAATGATTGTTTCAGGCCCATTTCCCTAAAATGGCAAAACAGATGTCTAAGAGGTTCTTATAGGCTTCCCATAAAATGTTTTAAAATGTTTATAAAACATCAAAATGGATGAAATTTGTATCCAAAAACATAAATAATATCAATTATAAGTTTAAAGGGAGGAAATTAAATTTATATTGGTTTCTTAGAGACCTAAACTTGCTAATTTATGATTGTTTCTAGGCAGTGTTATCTATAGTTGTAAGCCTCAATATGACCTTATCCACCCAAGTTGAAAATTAGGCATATGACATATATGGGATTGGTTTAAAATGATTAAATTGAAACCTATGGTCATAAATATCATAATTTATGAATGATAATTTGTGTGTAGATCCCTCTAGCCACCTACAATCCATACAGGTGGTCTACATGAACACTTACAAACAGTCAACAAGAAGTGGTCTAAATTTTTTTGGGTGATGTTTTAAGTTTATAAGGTGAGTGAAAGTATAAATTTTAAATTTTTTACTTCAATATATTAAAATAAATCCTTAAAAAACATCAAAACCAATCTCATTTAAGGCTAGTAATGACCTACAATAGTCAATAAGGCAAAATACATAGTCAACTAATATTGACTAGTCTTGAGAAGTTTTTTAGCCTAAAAAATGTAAGTTAAGTAAGGGAATAAGTGTAATGAGTCTTTTAATATGTTAATAAATATTTTAATATATTTATAAATCTAATTTTAATCTCATAAGCACCTATAGGCACACCATAGAGTTGGACATAGTCAAAGGAAGATACATTCAACTAAGATAGTATGGCATAAGGATGTTTTGGGCTAAGATCAATGTTAATGGTGAGTAAAAAAATTATAAAATCACTATGGAGACTTAAAATAAAGGGTTATAATAATTTTATCAATGCTTAACATCTATAATTTACACCTATAAGCCCTCACATAGTTAATTTTAGTTGACTATGAGGAGCAGAGAGTTAGGGAGACAAGATCCCTAATGTGATTTTGACCTAGGTATACAGTGAGTGAGTTAAAAATACTAATAAATTACTATGTGGTTATCTAAAGGGTATTTTATAACATTTTAGGACCTAAAAATATGTATGGTGACCTATAGGTGAGCCCTGCTCCAAAGCAAACATAGTCACAATTGGAACTCAGTTTGACTGAGTAAGGAATATCAAAGGGGTATGATAAGTTGAAATGATAAACAAGTTTAAACATATAAAAAATGATATTTACACTTTGATAATGATATATCCAATGAAAATCATGCCAATAAAGGAGCCCATGTATGCAGTCTATTGAAAAAATATCCACATCATCCTTTTCACCAGGGTCTGTTTTGGGTTTGAATAATTTTAAAGGTTCTATACATATGAAAAAGATCTATTTTTTTATGTTATATGTCCTAAAAAATATTATAATTCCTTCCAATATTAATTTATCTTGATAAAATAGAGGAATTACCCCTTATTTTATCTCAGACAGGGGGTACTTCCCCTTGAACATAAACTAGCAATTTTAGTGACGGATAGTAAAAGGATGGTCTTAGGATCTTTTAAAACATTTAAAATATCTATGTTAAGTTTATTAAATGAAGGAAAATGTTTATAACACACAAAAATATTATGTATCTTGACATTATAATCTAACATCTTGAGTTACAATCAGGCCTAAAGGCATGGTGAAACCTAGTTTCCAATTGGAGGACCATTTTATTAGGAGAGTCAATTTTGGCTTGAAACCAATGTTAGGCCTATTAAAATGGAGAAAATATATGGATGGGATATTTTTAATTTCTCACATATTTATTGATAATTTTAATGGGAACCAAATAATTTTAGGGATGTTAGTAGGGGTATTAAAGGCCATGTTTGTGGATTTTTTTATAAGTTGGACATCTGGTTCTTATGAACAAACCTTAAGAGGTCAAATAGACCTAAAACCCTAAATAAGAAATAATTTTAATATATGGAGTTGGATAGATAATATAATTATATATTTTGACCAAGATGGTGATTAGAATTTTTATAGGACTCCCTCAAACTACTTCTCACTAGGATGAGTTGTATGGACTTGTACAGTCATGATAGAAACAAGGTAATTTTGACCATTTTTTGTGTTTTTCAAGATATAATAGAGCTTTATGGTGAAATAAATTTTTTTGGTAATTTTATTACTTTTTATAACTACCTATGGTCATTTAATTTCAATAAAAAACTCCTGAGTGTCCAAACTAGGTGCTTCATCTCAACTAGTCAAAATTGGCATATTAGACAAGCTAGTGAAAGGTGTGAAAACTTTAAGAGGATATATTTTTAAGGTGTAATTTATTATTATATGGATATTTATGTACTTTAAACTTGTCATCCACTCCCTCCCATGTATTTTCATGGGAAACTAATGCCAAATTTGAGGCTAAGTGTGTAGGGTGCATGGAAGGGGAGTTTTCTTGATAATAGATGATGATGTTTCATTTTTAGGTGACTCCATAGGACCAAGCCTAGAACCAATTCATGGAGAGTCATGAATAATACCATTACCATTATTTTAAATCTTTATATATGTCCTTAACTAGTTATGGGATGTTTAAATATGCCCAAATTATGAAGGTAGTTTTCTGAGCCAAGACAAAAAGTTTTATGCCACTTTTCAAAAGTTTGATGACTTAGATTGACACTTGGAGTTCATAAATTTTCATTTTTAATCCCATATACTCTTCACATGCACAATTATATAATTCTCTTATCTTTACAAGTGTCCTTGTGACCCTTGGACTTCTCTCTTCTCCTCTCTCTCAAGTTCTATAAGAACTAACAATTTTGGCCATTTTAGGGGATGATCCACTTGAGTATGTTGAATCCATACTAATTTTAATACATTTTTATCAATAATAATACTAATTTTTACCTCTTATATTACTGTTATTATTGTGTTCATTTGTAATGTTTGATTTTGTATAAGTGATAACTCTTGTTTCCTTAGCATTATTGTTTCATTCCATCATCTATTTAAAGTTGGAAAACTTCTTATTGTAGGGAATGTGATGTTTTATAGGAAGTTTCAAGGATTTATTTAGTAATTATATTAATTATTTCCCTCATATTCCTCTTTTCTAGTCCTCCTAGCTTTACACATTCATCCATAACCTCACAATGTAACATTGATGTGAGAATATGAAGATTGGAGAAGTGTATGTCCAGTTTGTCCCTTGATTTCAAGTGTAACATGCATATGTTTGGGATTAATAAATATATTTGGTGTATCACTTCCCTTATAATAGTTTATTTTTATTTATCTCTCTCCCTTTCAACCCCCAAGTTTAGTTGTAGTTATGATCTAAAGCGGTACATCAAGGGAGCTAACCCTACCTATATATTCATCTCATTCCTTAGGCTACCCACAAGCCTAGAGGTGTTTTCATTATGCCACTTAGATGAGGAGATATTTACCATCTCCTTAAATGGTGAAAATATAAGTGACAATTTTTTTTGGCATGCCTGGTAGGACTCTTGGTCCAAGAGGTTATAATATTTCTGATGTTGTCTTTTAACAATCAACCTTTGGAGGCATATATTCAAACATCAATGGTAATTCCAAAGATATATCATCTAGTAAAACAACCTAGGTTTATTTTTGAAGATTATTGGTAACATTTTCCTTTATTTTCCTTCTTTCAATGAAGTTTCATGGCTAACTTTAGTGTTGAGTATAATTTCACCCAAGTTGGTGAGACATTTCAAGCTTGTGTCATTCCTTATCAACAAGAGCAAGTCCTTAATTAGCCTTGGTGTGATCCTTCCTAGTATTTTTATGATCCATATCAACTCCCACATGGCCATTATCACCCTTGTCATGATTATTACTATTCCTATAGTTATCCTTCTCAATGTTTTCCTTCTCCTAGTCAACCTAAACACTTCTCAACTCAATCCATTTCCACCTTCAAGAAGACACTTTTGGGTTATGAGAGGTAATTTTTGGAGCTTGATACTCTAATATTATGTGGCCAATAAGTTCCTATTAATCTTATTCATAGGGTGAGATAAGCATTATAGTTGGTCAAAAGATAGTGGGTACCTATTGAGAGAGCCAATTGGCAAAGGCTCACAAGTGAGATGCTTGATGTGAGTGGCATAGTTTCTTCTTTAGATGGTAGGCTATGAGTTCATTAAAGGAAACCTCACTAAACACATCAGAATTCATATACATTTACCTAAGTTTATTATCACCAATATTTGATCCTTATTCATGAGCCCAATCATGGATATCAAAGTCATCCTTCTCCCAATCAATTGAAAGAGAGAGTTGAAAGAAGAAACCTTGTTTTTGAAGATAATATTGATATGAAAATTGAGTTGGCTAATATATATATACAAAATTCCATTTTATCAAAAAATTAAGTAGATTTAAATCCCTCATTTCCCTCTCATATTTAATCCCCACCACCTCAAAAGGAGACTCATAATCCCAATACTCTAATTTGAAACAAGATAGTGGAGTCATAGGTCAAGAAAGAGGAGAAAAATGTTGACAAAAAGTGTGAAGTTGAGAAGGAGGTTGATCTTATACAAACCCCTCCCATCCATCCTCAAGAAAATACTTATAATCCAAACATCCTAAGCTAGATTAATATAGTGGAATCATGGGGAAAGAAAAAGGAGAAGAGTCTTGATAAGGAGTGTGAAGTGGAGAATGGAGTTGATCCTTTGAAAGTTCCTCCCACTATTCTCTAAAAATATTCTTGTGTTCCATGTCAACCCTCATGCATTACTTGCCCTCATGAATAATCCTATGAACTTTAATAAATAATTTTCCAAGAGAACCTAGCCAAGCAAATTTAAGAGTTGGAGTCAAAGATGAAATTGCTAAGTCAAGGTGAGATGGAAGGTTTAGATCCAAAAGAAGATCCTATGCCTAAACACACCCAATATACCCCTCATCATGAAGGTTTTCAATATAAATCAGATTTGAATGAAGTGTTTTTCAAGTGAAAGGAATAAAATCAAGTGGTTTCATCCCAAGGTTTGCCTCCCCTTCCTCAAGAGTTTTCAAAAGAATTCCCTACATTCCATTCTCAATCTAATTTTGAGTTTTATGTGACACCTCCACCAACTATTTCATCTTATCCTCACCACATCACCCATTACCTTGATGGACCTATGGTATGGGAACCTAAAGAGGAGAAACTAGTTGACAAAAAAATAGAAATCTTGTTTGAAGAAAGTCTAACTCCTTCGTAGCCTCATTGGACTAAGTCACATGACTTCAAAATTCCTAATCTTAAAATCACAAAGGAGAAATAAATGGAGAATATTTCAACCCTTGAGAATCAAATCCCTATTTTATAGGTTGAGAAGAAACTTGATATCTGTCAAGAGGTCCTAATTTATGAGGAAGAGGTGATGTCTTGTGTGGAAATTTTTGATTGGGTTGATGAAAAGGAATGTCTTCCTTTTTCCAAAGAGGAAGAAATGGTCATTGATTCTTCCATCACTTTTCAAGATTTCATAGATGGGAAAGATAAATTTCTTAATCAATATTGGTGTGATATGTTTGAAATCATTGTAGAAGGCTATACTCCTCTTTAAGGAGGCTATGATCTGGTCAAAGATGGAGAAGGTAACTTTGGCACTCAATTAAGTAAGTAAAGGAAAAGTAACCTTTCAAACCATCATTTTTAAGAAACATATGCATTTGATGATGATATTTTTGAAGTCATCAAATTTTTATATCATCCTCTCAATCAGTTGGGAGAAACACATCAGCTCTTAAAGGATGGAACAAGCTCCTATTGGCCTCAATCTTCTAAGTAACATGAAATTAATCCTCTTGAAGCCATGCCTACTAAGGAGATACAAATGAACCATGAAATTAAGAGTGGTAAGTAATATGAGGTATGAGAACATGTTTAAGAGGAATATATATATTAGATACCTATTTGAGGATGATATAATTAAGGGCATATCAAGTGAAGTGTTAAGGAATAGGTCTGGTCTACAAAGCATCCAATTCAAGGAGAAACATGTTTAGCACTAGATTTATCCAATCATGAGTATGATTAAAGAAAATTTCCTTTTGATCCTTTAAAGGAGGTATTATTAGTCTCTACTTGTGCATAATATTTTGTTTTTAGTTTCTCCTAAGTGCCTTGAGTACATCTCTCTCTCTCTCTCTCTCTCTCTCTCTCTCTCTCTCTCTCTCTCTCTCTCTCTCTCTCTCTCTCTCTCTCTCTCTCTCTCTCTCTCTCTCTCTCTGTGTGTGTGTGTGTGTGTGTGTGTGTGTGTGTGTGTGTGTGTGTGTGTGTGTGTGTTTGTATTGTTAAATTGTTACTTTGTATTACTTATGTCATTTATTTTGTCTAGTTGAGGTAATTTGTGGTCTTGTCTTGATGGTCAATGGTCAAATGTTTCATTTTTTGTCTCATAATTAATATGACTCACTAATCTTAATGGACTAATAAGGTTGCAAGTCTAGTTAGTATAGCAGGTATACTACCCCTATGAGTCACCAAGTTGTTGACCAAATTTGACTTTTAGCTTAAATTGGGGTACCCTTAGGTAAAAAATTGAATTTTATGTGTTTAGGGGTCCAATATATATTTAAAAGGTGTTTCATAGGTCATTTAATGTTATTCAATGTTATATTATCCTTGGTCCCTTATTTCATTAGCCAACATGTCCTTTTGAGTCATTTTAGGGGTCAAATTTGAGAATTTAGTGAGTTTTGTGGATTTATTGTGAAGTTTGAAGGTTTAAAAATATGATTTAATGCCACATGTTTCCACTTAATTATTAATTAGCTAACATAATTTAAAAGTGGTAGGTTCTTCAGTTAAAAGGGTAGTTTTCTTGGGAAAAAGGAGATTTTAGCACTTGTATGATTATTTGAGAAGTGTCTCATGTGGGAAAGGATCAAAAAATTCCTTTTAAGATTATAAAATCTTATTTCCATGTTTTTTTTAATTTGGAAGTGCCATTTATTTCTCAAAACTATTATACTCCTTTTTCAATCCTCTTGACAAGAAAAAGTAACCTTCAGGTTTTTTATCAGTATGGTCACAATGTGAGGTTTCAAGAAAAATGATATTGGGTGTGTATTATATTATAATTAAGATTACATTTCATGTTTTTTTTAAGATCAATTTTGGTCTAAACTTTATGAACCATTCCTAAGAAGTTGACATTTTAAATCTGCCTACTAATCTATGTACCCTATATGTTTTGCATTAGTTTGAGCATTTCCATACAACTCAACTACTGATATTGGTTCCATAATATTTTAAATTCCCCATATAATTTTTTACATGCTTATTTTAAATTTTAAATTTTATTTTATGGGAAAATCATCTCATGTTTATAGACTAGTCTTATTTGGGATGATAGGCAATTTTTCACAATTGTTCAGGATTTCATGCTTTGAAAATGTCTTCAAAGGGTTGTGATAGGTCCTTTACAATGTATTTAATGTTTTATTTTCCCCATCCTCCTTAAATTTCATCCTCTAAGAAAAAATCTCCATGATTTTCAGTCATATGCAACATTCACACACAAGGCATCCATAAATGAGTAGGTATAGGTACTCTCATGGATGATTTCAAGTTAATAGGGAGGTGTTATTTCTTTTTCACATCTCTAATATTGTGAACATGGTTTTGAAGATGTTATTATATGAATTAAACTCTTTTTATATCCAAAGGAAATGCATACTACCCTATTTGTACTCACTAGCTATATCATGGAAACATTCACCTACATGAGGTATTGACAAAGATCTATAAGTGCTTGTATGGAGAACATGAGATTGTTTGAAATCATATTTGATGAAATAGAATGTTATATATATAATTTTAAAAATATTTGAGGTGTGAATTGGTAAATGGAGGTTGAAAATCATGATCAAAATCTAAATGATTGTTTCAGGCCCATTTTCCCTAAAATGGCAAAACAAAGGTCCAAGGGGTTTTTGTAGGCTTCTTATAACATGTTTGAAATTTTTTATAAAGCATAAAAATGGGTTAAATTTGTATTAAAAAACATAAATTGGAGTCATTACAAGTTTTAAGGGAGTAAATAAAATGGATTTTGGTTTCTTAGAGACCCCAAACTTGTCAATTTATGATTATTTCTAGGCAGTGTTATCTACAGTTATGAGCCTCAATGTGACCTTATCCACCCAAGTTGAAAATTATGCATATTCCATATATGGGATTAATTTCAAAGGATTAAAGTGAAAAATATTGTCACAAATATAATCATGGATGAATTATAATTTGTGTTTATATCCCTATGCCCACCTACAGTCCATAAAGGTGGCCTACATGAACACTTACATCTAGTCAATAAGCAGTAGGCTAACTTTTTATTTTGGTGATGTTCTAAGGTTAGAAGGTGAGTGAAATTTTAAATGTGAAATTTTTTACTTTAATATATTAAAATAAATCCTTTAAAAACATCAAAACTAAGCTCAGTTAAGGCTAGTAATGACCTAAAATAATCAAGAAGGTAGAATACATAGTCAACTAATCTTGATTGGTCTTGAGAAAATTTTTAGCCTCAAAAATGTAAGTTAGTGGAATAGGTGGAATGAGTCTTTGAATATGTTATGAAATATTTTAAATTTTTTCCAAATACAATTTTAATCTCGTAATAGCCTATAGGCACACCATAGAATTGGACATAGTTAAAATAAGATATAGTTATCTAAGACAGTATGGCATAAGGATGTTTTCAGGTAAGATCAGGGATGAATGGTGAGTCCAAAAATTAATAAATAACTATGGAGACTTCAAATAAATGGTTATAATCGTTATTTAAATTAGTAACATCTATAATTTACACCTATAGGTCCTGACAAAGTCAACTTTAGTTGACTATGAGGGGCAGAGAGTTAGGGAGGCAGGATCCCTAATGTGATTCTAACATAGGTATATAGTGAGTGAATTAAAAATATTAATAAATTAATATTTATTTATATAAGGGGTATTTTTTTATTTTTTATGACCTAAAACTATGCATGATGACCTATAGGTGAGTGTTTTTTTGAAGCAAACACAATCACAATTGGAACTCAGTTTGATTTTGTAAGGAATATCAAAGGGGTATGATAAGTTGAAATGATAAAAAAAAATAAACATATCCAAAACTATTTTTACACCCTTATAATTATCTATCTAATTAATATAATTCCAAGAAAGGATCCCAAGCATGCATGACATAGTTTATTAAAAACATCTTGCACATAATCCTTTTCCCTAGGGTCTGTTTTAGGTTTGAATGCTTTTGAAGGGTCTATACATATGAAAAAGAGCTGGATTTTTATGTGATAAGTAATAATAACTGGTATAATTCCTTCCAATATTAATATATCTTTATAAAATAGGGGAAGTATCCCCTTTTTTGTCTCAGATAGGGGGTACTTCCCCTTGAACACAAACTGGAAGTTTTAATGGAGGATAGTAAAATGATGGTCTTAGGATATTTTTAAACCTCTAAAATTATTGTTTTATGTTGGATAAAATAAAATAAATTTTTTATAACACCTAAAAGTAGTATATATATTGACATTATAGTCTTAAGCCTTAGAATCGTAGTTAGGCCTAAAGGCATGGTGAAACCTAGTTTCCAATTGGAGGGCCATTTTCACTCCTAGCATAATATGAGAATTACCATGAATTTATAATTGTTTATGATGTAAAAATTAATTTATATAGGATATTATAATGTAATTAAGGTAAAAAAAATTCATTTTAGGTCTAAACTTATAAACAAGCTTACTAGGCATGACTACACCTAGTGTCCAAATGAGGAGTCAGTCATACTTCTAGCATTAGATATGAGTTATGACCTATTTAAAAGAAATATAGGGTAAATAAATGTGTGTTTAATATTATAAATTTTGGATAAATAATCAAGAGAGTCAATTTTGGCTTCATACCAATGTTAGGCCTATGCAAATGGAGAAAAGAGCTCGATGGGAGATGTTTAAGTGTTCACATTTTTATTGATACTTTACATGGGAACCAAAGAAGTTTATGGATGTTATTAGGGGTATTAAATTCCATTTTTTTGGAATTTTTTTAAAGTTGGATATCTAGTTTTTACGAATGAACCTTAAGAGGTCAAATAGGCCTAAACCCCCCTAAACCCTCAGTCAAGACCAGTTTGGAGAAATGGAGTTAGATAGCTAATCTAATGATAAAATATGAATAGTATGGTGATTTTACCTTGTAGACTACTACCTATATCTACTTACCTCTAGGATGAGTTATACCAACTTGTATGGATACGGCAAAAACATGGTATTTTTAACCATTATTTATGTTGTGCAGGTTACAAGAGGAGTTTGAAGGTGAAATAAAGTTTGGAGTGAAATTTTAATTGTTATAATTCCCTATGGTAATTTAATTTCAATAAAAAAACTCCTAAGTGTCTAAACTAGGTGTTTCATCTTAGCTAGTCAAGATTGGCATATTAGACAAACTTGTGAAAGGTGTGAAAAATTCAAGAAGATGTATTTTTAAGGTGTCCCTAATGATTATATGGATATATAGGTCCTTTAAATTTTTCATAAAATCCATCTCATGAATTTTCATAGGAAATTAAAGCCAAATTTGAGGCCAAGTGTACAAGGTATATGGAAGAGGAGTTTTCTTTATAGTAGATGATGATAGCTCACTTCCAAGTGACTCCTAAGGACTAAGCCTAGAAAAATACATGGATATTCATGCTTAAGAAACTTAAAATTATTTTCAATAATCATATATATCCTTTATTGGTTATGGGATATTAAAATAGGCCCAAATTATGAAGGTAGTTTTTTGAGCTAAGACAAGGAGTTTTATGCCACTTTGTAAAAGTTTGATGACTTTGATTGACACTTAGAATTCATAAAAATTGCATGGTTCATCCCATATTCTCTTCCCATGCATAATTAAATAGTTATTTTATCTTGACAAGTGTCCTTGTGACCCTTGGACTTCACTCTTCTCCTCTCTCTCTCTCTCAAGTTCTATAAGAATTAGCCATTGTAAGGGATTATCCACCTAAGTATGGTGAATCCCTACTCATTTGTATACCTTTTGATCAATAATACTAATAATTTTTATCTCTTATATTATTATTATTATTAGTGTGTTCATTTGGAATATTTGATTTTGCATAAGTGATAACTCTTGTTTCCTTAGCAATTTCATTCCATCATCTATTTGTAGTTGGAAAGCTTCTTCTTACAGAGCATGTGAAGTGTTCTAGGAAATTTTAAGGATTTATTTAGTTATTATATTTAGTATTACCCTAATAGGCCCCTTTTCTAGTCCTCCTAGCTTTGCACATTCATCTATAACCTCACAATGTAATATTTATGTGAGAAGAAGAAGATTGGAGAAGTGTATGTTTAGTTTATCCATTGATTTCAAGTGTAACATGGATATGGTTGGGAGTAATCATTATATTTGGTGTATCACCTCCATTAAGATATATTTTTTTAGTTATCTTTCTCCCTTTTCACACCCCCCCAAGTTTAGTTATAGTTTCTATCCAAAGTGGTACATCAAGAGAGCTAGCATTATCTAGAGATTCACCTCATTCCTTAGGTTACCCAGAAGCCTAGCAGTGTTTCCATTATGAAAATTGGATGAGGAGAGATTTTCCATATCCTAAAAGGGTGAAAATATAAGAGAAAACACTTAGTTTTCAAAAAAAAGGAAGAAGGGAAAAAGGAGATCCAAGGTGGACTGGTGAAAGGAAATAGTGATGATAAAGATTTCTTGGAAACTGATCACATGGTAATAGGAGATAGTAACCAAAGGGAAGAGGGTAAGTATAAACAAGTTACAATGACAAATATATATGAAAAATATAGATAAGAAATCAATGAACCATAAAGATATAAGGGAAGAGTTTTGAGAAAAACTCTAAAGGAAAAGAAGTAATGATAAGGAAAAGACAATTATATGTGAAATGTACAATAATAGCATAAACTAACTATATTACATCAAGAAGAAGAAACATGATATAAGATAAGAAATAATTTGAATCATTTTCAAATGATATAATAGATAAAAAAATAAAATTGGATCACACATCCAATCTAAAGATAAATGAAAAAGCACCATGTGTGTGCTCATAAATACTAGTAAATATATCCACAAACATTATTTAATACATCATATAATTATATATGAAGCTAAATGTGTAATTCAATTAAGGTCTCATCAATCTTCAATGAATACTAGGAAAATACTTATTTTTTGATCTTATCAACTAAAAAAGTAGGAATACTCAAAGGATTGTGTTGAGGAGGAAAGTTAGGCAAAGGTTGGTTAAGAGAATGCATGGAAACATGATCTATAGGATAAGAAGGACTCACAAATGGAGAAGGATCCACAGATGAAATAAGGTCCATAGGTGAAATAATCATAAGTGGAGGTATAAATGGTGGTGAAGGGACCATAGAAGGTGATGTAACCACTAGATGTGGAGCCATAGGAGAAGGAGGAGGAGACTTATTATGAGAATGACCTATGGGAGGAATGGTAGAAGGTCTAGGTATGGCTATAAGGTGATCCTTAAAATTTCATTGAATAATGTGACAATGATTAGTATGATGCATGCTAGATAAGTTCCATAGATAATATACCTCACCATACTTAGGTAAATATTTAAGAAGTACCTTTGGGGAAAGTATGGCTTTGTCTAATGATAGAGAAGAAAGATGTAAAGTATCAAGGTATTTTTACAACTTACAATAATGGGTGTAAGAGTGATTATCTATCCCATGGAAGTAACAAATATTCTTGTGAGTGGTTTTGTGAGCACTCATAGGAAGAGGTGAAATAAGAGTGAAATAATATGAAGAGGACTCATCGGGCCATTTGGTGGGAAAAGGAGCCATCTTAGGTAGCAAAATTAAACCATCATCAAGGGAAGGTGATTATGAGGAAGGAGTGGAACTAGGCTCAATAGGAAGTGCACTAGGATGAAAATTAGGAAGAGGCTCAACAATAGTAGGAGAGGAAACATGTTCAACTATAGTTGGCCCTACTAAAGGAGGGATGGGATTTGTAGAAGGTCTAAGGAGGACTTCCATAGGTATGGAAAAGTGATAAGGTCTAGTCATAGCATAATCTAAGATCATGGTCCTAAGTGGGTGCTCATAAATTAGAGGTATCGACACCATCTCTACCTTATGATAAAGAGGAAAAATATAAGAATTAATAACTATAAATGAAAGAGAATGATAAGATGCATGAAAAAACTCAAGTAAAGAAGAGTGGTAATGAATAATATTAACATCACATGCCTTGATAAATCTTCCTAAAATAGGATCATCTAAATAATAGCCATCATCATAATCTAGAGTATGAAGATAGATGACACAAGTCAGGATGACCTTGTCAACAGAGGAAGCTTAGTGAATAGAGTGTCTAGTATTGGTTAAGACTATGGGAATGTCATCATAAGGAGGCTTGTGAGAATGAGTCTATAATGAAGAAATAAGCTATGAGATTAGATGAGGTGAGAGATCAAAAAAAATTATCTTTAAGTCAATCTCCTCAGTCTCATCATCATCAGAGTATAAAAGGTTAGGAGGAATGCTAGTAATGAGCTCAGGATGCCCATTGTAACCTCTGGTTGAGTTCATAGGAAATTTGAAATGATGTGACTCATAGAATAGAACACTAGGTAAAGGTTCAAGAGTATGAATATTGAAGACAATGATATTAGAATTATTAAAAATTCTAAGGGTTAGTATCTCCTTGAATCTTATAAATGGCTCCATTATGAGGAAATGTAATGCATTGGTAGGCAGAAGAAGTAATACCTCACATACAATGAGTCTACAACCTACCAAGCAAGATGTTATATGGAAGGATAAAATTGAAATCATCACCTTCACATGAATAGTGACATGTGGGATAATAATGGGAAGCCACACACACTCTAAGGAAGGCATTTTCCTTTTATCATATCCTTGGTATATATTTTATGTAAACTTGAGATTACATTCAAAATACCTAAGAGTCTTAATTAAATCAAGTGAAATGACATAGGTGCTAGAAACCTCATCAATCAAGTCTTAATCAACTTCGATATAAATGATTTGGATACTAATAAACAAATGAGGGTCATTTTCAAGAATAAAAATCTCATCTAGAATCATAAATGTGATAGGAAATCATAAAAAAGAGAAGTTTCTATAGTTTCATCAATGTTAATATACATCTCTTCACATTATTGTAAGATGCTATCCTTAGATTCAGATAAAGTGACATTCTATATTTCTAGAGGAGCATGAGGGATATTCATCTTAATAAGAGTTGCATTAGGTAGTTTCTATGATGTGGAGATGTCCTCATGAGTTGAAGGAAAGTTATCTGAGATATAAGATTAGTAAGTTCCATAATGGGATATCACTCATAATAACCCATAAGGATATTGTTAGATATAGGTGTGTAATGATTAAGATATTCAAAAGGTGGATTTGAAGAGTATTGAAATTTATGTTGATAATAATGAGAAGGTTGAGAAGAAGGTTGTAAGTTGTTTGGTGATGAAGAAGTAGTTGGTTTAGATTGATTTTGAAGTTTGAAAGAAGTGTTAGTATAAATTAGATTGTTATTAGTATTAGAAGGTGATGGGAGAGAAGTATAAATAGTATGATATGTTTCATCCAAGGGAGAATAATAAATTGGATCATCAAATTAAATAAGATCCTCTTTCCCCAACTCATTTAAATGAGTTGGATAAAAATCCTAGATAACACAATATGTTTGGGATGGAGGCAGAGCGTAAATGGGTTGTGAGTTAATAAAAGCCACCGCTCTTTGCATATTAGTCATGTTAACCACATTCTATTTATAATTTTTTTCAACAAGACTTCTACATTATTGGTGGAAGAAGTGGGTTTATCTTGACCTTCTTGGATTGGTTGATGATTAGGTGAGGTATCTTTATAAATAGCTAAATGAACATTTACTTGATTTAAGGTTTGAGTTTTATCATGTGATTTATAAGCTTTGAAAGAAATTTCATAGGATTATTGACACTTATGAATAATGGAATCATGATTGAAATTGGGGCCAAGAATAAATTCCATAACTAAATTATAGAGCTATCTACAAGTCTCATGAGAGTGACCCTAGCTAGCATGAAATCAACAAAACTTATTAGGATTATATCATGATTTCATAGTTCGAGTAGGGTTAAGATCTAATGGAAGAGGCCTAGGTAGATGTTTAAGCAATTCAATTGAGGATAAAGTTTTATGGACATTAATGTTGTTTGGTGAGAAATGAAGATTAGTGCATTGTTAAGAAGGAACTAGTTCTAAAGAAGGGGTAGGAACGACAACTTGAATATTGTGAATGGTGTCATATGAATTGGTAACACGATCATTGGTATTATTATGGTTTTTATTTTTTATTAATAGGTGAGGTACCATAGAAGTTTGGGATGGATTGAATTGATGTATGAGGAAATCTCATATTTTGGATTGATCTATAGCTTCCTCCAAGGTATGTGGAGAAAGGGTACAAACTCGATACTATAATTTAGGAAATAAAGCATTTATAAAGAGATGAAAGATATTATCATCCACCATCATATGTTCACATTTATTTGATAAAGTCTTCCATTGATTGACAAAGGTTTGGTCAATTTCATTTTTATTTTGGTTGTAATTGATAAAATGGGCCAAAGTGTTCTCTAAAAGATTACTAGTTTGAAATCCTTGTATTAAAGAATTTACTAAGTCCTCCAGACTAGTGATAGAGTGTGTTCTAAGTTGATTATACCAATACAAGGCATCACCTGTGAGTGTTTTGGCTAAGAGTTTGGTAGCAAAAAAGGTATTTAACTTGACCCAATCCTTGTAAATATTTCTAAATGTCTTGAGGTAAAGGGTAGGATCAGGTGATCCGTTATAATAAATAGTAGGTGTTATGCATCCAATATCTATGTTAGCAATTTGGGTGGTAAGAGGTTCATTTTGTAAATTTTTGATTGATTTGTTGACCAATATAGGTTGAGGAATGATATTACCTTGAGAATATAAAAGAGGACAAGGAGGAACACTTTGGTTATGTGTGCCCCAAGTCATTGGTTGAGGATTGGATTGAAGATTAATAAGGTGGTTTTTCATTCTCATCATTTGATTCATATTATGAGCTTTAAATGTGTTCATTTGATTTAAATTTTACAACAATAGATGATTATTTTGATTAATGTTATAAGAATAATTAGTATTAATGTTGTGTTGGTGTTAGTGGCTTGGATACCACTATTAACATTGATATGAGCTTAGGAAGAATTATGAGAATTTGAGGCCCTAATGGAAAATTTTGCTTGTGAAGCAAAAGATGGACTAGTAAATGGTTGAGAAGAGGAAGCATTAGAAGCATGAGTACCTTAGGTAGTAATCACTAAACTAGTGAAAGGATTAAAGATAATGGATCTTATGAGAGGCCCACTAGAGGTATAACCTACCATATTAGTTGATATACCAGGCATAAAGGTAGAGAAGTTAAAGAAGAAGATTTCATGGCATAAGAAGGAGTCAATATTGAAGGAAGAGGTTAGGAAGCAAAGAAATCAATATTCTCAAATCTATTTGAGAAAGTTTGAGTAGGAGAATGAGGTTCTTCAACTTGAAAACTAATCATGAGGTTATAAATGGTGGAAGGATTCTTCCCTCTATGTTGAGGAAATTCTATGATAAAAAAAAGCATTTTAGGAGTATACTCTAATTCAAGATGACACTTTAAGAGAAGAGGATGGTTTTACTACAAAGAGGTATGAGGAGGGGTCCCATAGTTCATTATGTGGTTTAAAATATGAACACTACTAACATTCTTGAAAGGAACCCTAATTTGTGTATGGGAGACCCTATTAGGATTGTTGAATTCCATCATGTCTATTTTTTAAACTTCAGTGTTGTCACCAAAAGAAATTCCATGGTAAAATTAAAAGAGGCAAGATGAGAAAGCAAAGAATCAAAAAGAAATAGAAATAGTACTAGGTTGACCTAGTCAACCTAGTGCAAAATAGAGACCATAAAACTATATAAAGTCCATAGGGTCAATCCAGTTTAGTGAATAGTGATTAACAAAAAGAGGTAAGGATGTTGTAAATAGTACTAGGTTGACTAGGTCAACCTAGCACAATGTACAGGGAGAAAAATAAAATTGATAACAAGCTATGAATCAAAGAAAAATAATTAAGTACTATAAGAAAGTAGTAGGTACTAAAGAGGAAACAAATAGTCAATTGAATCAACTCTAACTAGTCCAATTGATGTACGCAAAGCAAAATCTTATGTTAATGTTGGATAATGAAACATTTTTCACACACAATTAAAAAAAAAAGAAATCAAACAACTTGAAAGTAAAGCTAACTACTTGGTTAATCTAGAATGTTGATTAGATTATTAAGAATGATTTAAAATGTAAAGGGAGATTGGCTATAAGCAAGGTACTAGATAGAAATCTATGGATAGATTCATGTATGTTTAGGATGAAAGGGAATATATTGGCAATGATACATGCTTGGTATTGGGTCCTACCCCTGACTTCACACACTGTAGTGATAAGGGTGTTGGGTACTTAGCCAAAATATACCATTAACCATGCTTTATACTTGACTAGATCATCAATTTGGCTTCTCCTTGGTGATGAAATCTAAGTAGGTAGACCTAGGTAGTCAAATGTTTAAATGCTTGTTGATGTTTATGTGGTTTGACCATGTGTGTAAAAGAATAAAAATATTGCAATTGAGTGATTAATTAAAAATCCCCTAATTAGACTATGTGAACTATTCTAAACAGGCAATCAACTTAAAATAAAGATGTGATTAACATATATGGTTAATTCCAACATTTAAACAAGTTATAGTTGAGAAACTATATGTTTAATCATACATAATAGGGTCGATAGGGTCAAACTTGCACTATGGAAGCAAAGTCTGAAAGTGAACTAGGTCAATCAGGTTAGCTTAGTTATTTTTAGAAAACATAAAACACAAAACTAGGTCCATAAGGTTGACCTAGTTGAGTATGTAGAGGTAGTTTTAAAGACTAAAAGCTATGAAAGTAAATATAGAGAAATAAAATTTGACCTGAATGATTTAGAGATGAAAAGGATAAGATTTTTGATCTAAGACCTTTGATAAAAATGGAAGCAATATTGTAAATTAGGTCAAGTTAGTCGATCAAGCTATATATGAACTTAATGAAAAAGTGCTAAAAATGCACTAGGTTGACCTGGTCAACCTAGTAGGTTGAACAGGAAGTCTAAAATCTAAAAAACTTGCACTAGGTCAAGCTAGTTGATCTAGTTATTTGAACAAAATTTTACAAGTTTGAAAACCTATACTAGGTCAAGTTAGTTGAGCTAGTTACCTATTCTTGTAAACCTATGTATAGAGATAAATAACTGGGTCGATAGGGTCACTCCAACATAGTAAAGATATGATAAAAATAATGATGAATAGAAATTAAATAAGTGAAATAAATGTTCTAAGGGTTAGTTTGACATCAGGTTCACTAAAATGTATGCAACCAAAAATGTATTATATCCATAAATCAACCTTAGATCGAATGGGATAGAGCACACCTACACTTCTAATTGGGGAGCATATAATTTTTAAGTAGGAACATGAGCAATGTGAGGATTTTTTAGACATGATTAGAGGATCACTTTTCACAACACACCATGTTAGGTAGGGTTCCAAAGCCTATAGTCTAACATAATTTCACAACAACCCTAAAAGAGCCCTATGATTTAATATTTTACCAATCTAATAACAAGAAAAGTAAATCTAATCTAGTGTACACTAAAGCTTATGGTAAAAAGTGGGGGTTATAAAAAAATAAATAAAGAACTAAACTAAACATGTATTAGAAGACATATACTCACATCAATGTATATAGAATCCTAAATACATGGAAGAGAAGAATACAAATAGACTATCTATATACTCTTACAAATGCACTATCAATCTCCCCCTTGACTAAGGTGATTTTCATGATATTTTCATGGTATTTAATGATAACTAAGATAAATCATATTTAGGATACATAACCTATCCAAGCATATAAAATAATTAGCCACAAGATGAAATTAGAGCTCTAAAGAAATTATTGAACCTTAAAACTTTATTCCCCAAGTATAATGGTCAATAGGTAGATGCTCATTTTCACTTCTTTGCTTAATTATTCGCTCTTATAAATGGTGGTAAGTGACCTTGTATATATAGTAGTATCTTACCCTAAAATAATTTAGGAACATCAGCTATGCTAGGTTGACCCGGTCAATCTAACATGTTTTTGGGTCTAACTCACTAGGTTTGTGTTAGGTCGGCTGAGAGGCCAACAAACCAAAATAGATAAAAGGTCCCTAAACTATGCTAGGTCAACCTAGTTGACCTAGAACAACTAATATGTCAAAATGGTGATAAGGAAAGAAATGAAGGATAAAACATAGCAAGTGATAAGAATAGGTAGAACTAAGAGAATAATCTTGGGATTAAATGGTTTTATGAGGCTAATGTGTAAATGGTAAGTGGCAAAAGGAACAAAAATCTTATGAATCACCGATGGTCTACCCACCCCTTTCTTGGTGCACCCCATAAGGCATGCACTTAGAGAGACTGATATTTGATAGGTTCCTAAAAGATATGAAGTGTCAGTTATTAATAAAAGTTCAAAAATATTATGTGTATATAGTCTTGTACCTTAAAATATATTCAATGATAGGCTCACTAGATTTTTATTTAAGTTGGTAAATATGCACATGAAATATTCTCACAATATTTATTTAAAAATGTTTTAGAAACATGTCATCCAATGGATTAAATTCCTTTACCAATTATTGTGGTAAATTATAAAAAATTATATTACATAGGATTTGATACTTCTCATAAATAACTTGTAAATAATATCTCATCAGACACATAGTAAAAAAATGATGTCTAAAATGATCTTAGATGTTGCTCAGGGTCACCCTTTCCATCATATAGTTTAATCTTGCATGAAAAAAAACTATATGTATGGGATATAATGATATATGATTTTCCAATGAAGTTTACGACAAAATATGATAATATAGTATCTGATTAGGTTTTGAAGCACATTCCTCTAAATGTAACACATTGGTTTATAGAGATTGAATATATTATGTATAAACACAATATTTTTAAACTTTATCATTTATTGACACATTATATCTTGAAAAAACATGTAAAGTTTCAATCCCTCTAGGTGCATGTATTAAAGGTTGCACTATAACTATGGTGGGTAGACTATTGGTGCTTTACAGGATTGTTGGTTAATTCTATCATACTTAAACCCACTAAAAATATCAATTATCCATATCCATAGTAAATTTTCCTCTCAATGTACCCTAATAAGAAGAAAAAAAATTATTACTAGATCAATAATGATTGAGCCAATTGTGAAAGTTACATCCGACATTACATAACAAGGTCAGCCTAGGTCGACCTAGTTTGAGTTTAAATGATAAATTTTTAAAAATAGGTCATGGTGGGATGAAATTAAAAGATAAAATTATGGAATATTTAGGACCAATCCATTGATATAAATATGACCTTTATGGATAGCATTCTATAGGAGTTAGGACCAACCTTGATAGATAAAATTTTGTAAGAGTTAAGACCAATCCATTTCATTTGAAGGAATCATTGCTTAGGGTTTTTCTTAGAGGAAAGATGACTTGTATTGTGGGAATTATTAGATGCAAGTAGGAATATTTTATCCTAGAGATAGTTTAAAATATGTTTTTATCCTTACAAATCCACAATAATGTCTTATAAAGCACCATTAACCAAGGAAGAGATTGAGACTGAACAGGTTTATCTAATGTTAAGTATCACTATCTTTTATTATTTAATTTTATAGATATATTACACAAATTAATAGGTTTGAATGTATAATTTATTTATTATATACCTCTACACTAATCTTAGTGTATCTGTAGGGATTTATAGGCTTTCCATCTTCTACCTTAGGTGATCTAGGCCACCATTTACCTACCATGATCCCTTGTTTGTTTTGTTTGTTTTAAACCATCCACCTTTATGGTATTATGTTTGGTAACACTAGATTATATTTAATTTTAGGCATTATAAGACATACCTATGGTTATTTCATAATATTACTTTCTTAGATTATTTATAACCCTCTCCATTAATGTTGTATGATAAGTGCCCCCTTTAGTTATGTTTAGCAAATATAATTTGCTCATCCTCTCAATATAAAAAGAATCACAATAGATGTTAGTTGATTACTTTATCTGAGCTTGGATTTACTAAGCTGGATAAGTTTTAGATATATTTTAATTTATCATATACATTCTCATGAACTTGACATGAATCTAATCCTTGTATTGTAGTTTTTATTTTAATAGTCAACTAGGTCAATGCACATGAACCCAATTTTACTTAATGCTTCTTTATTTTCATCTACATGAAATTAGGTCTATGGATAACACTCCAATTATATTCTCTACTTTTTTATTTTAATCCATAACCAACTAGCTTGACATAGGTCAATCTAGTTAATTTTTTGCAATTTTCATTTTTTAGTTTCAGCCAATGTGGTTGGCATAGGTTGACCTAGTCTTAATTCTATTATTTTTAGTTTTTAACTTTATACAAACTAAGTCAAGCATGGTTGATCCTGTTTAATATATATGATTTTTAGGTTTTTTCCTCTGTATGAATAAATTGATTCTCGATGACCTAGTGCCAACCATGTTTTTATAACAAGATTCATTATGCAATATATCCCTATTTTAGCATTCAAATCTACAACACTCAAATTCAACCAACTAACTTAACCATAGTTGACCTAGTAATATTTATTGGGTTATTTCTAACCAACTAGATTAGCCTAACTTGACCTAGTTTAAATTTTATATGTTTATATTAGATAACTAAAATAGCTGTTAAATACTATTTTTAATTCTATTTTCCAGTTAAATAAATTAGCATTTCATTTTTTCACTCATGTTTTGTAGTTTTCAACTCTATCAAAATTGTACTACATACTCAACTATGTCAACCCTAGTCAAATTACTTCTATGTCTACTTTTATTTCTACTAAACTAAGTTTAACATGGTTGACTGAGTTTAGTTCAAACTTATTTAATAATAGACTGTGTCAGCCAACATTGACCTTATTATATTCTATTTGTTCAACAAGATCAACCTTGGTTGACCTAGTTCTATGTGTTTTTACTTTCTACATAAATAAACCAATTCACATTCCTTTTTATAATAATAAATATTATATTTATTTGGAAATAATTAGATAAATATTTAATTACATTTATAAATTATAAAATTAGTTTTTTAAACGAGATATTTTCCTTTATTTTTCACATTTTATTGATTTTCGTAGAAACTATGTCAATAATTTTAAAACTACTTTACTATTCTCTTGAAGGGATATGAAATACTTTTTTTATGGTCCTAGTCTATTATTTATAGATATATTAGCATGAGAGGATTTACCCAATACTCATATCCATACAACATAGCTAAACATGGACTTCTCTTTCCATGTACCTCATGGTGTTTAGGAAATGCCTAGGATTCCCATTTGAACTGAACATAGGTAACTAACCATATAACCATCTATCTGATTCTAGAGTGCATCAGTTAGTGATTAGTGTCAGGAAGTTAATTTCATCTTGCCCTTGAAAATAGGTTTTTTAGGTTATGGGAATGATACTTCCTCCATAATCAATTCTGTAAGATATTGAGCTGGCACTATCCAAAGGTCAAACAAGTATCTCTTAGAGCCTATAAATTAGTCAAATCCTTGTATTACTTCAACTTCATATTCATTTTGGATAAATAGTTATAAATAATAGTTACAAATTATTTTTTTTAGTACTACTCTCTTTTGTATTATATATTGTATTGGCCAATGTTGATTCATTTTTGTGTTGTGTGCCTCAACTAGAATGACCATCATTAACCTAGTGGACTTTGTGTGAATAGACTAAGTTGACCAAACTTGACTAAATATTATATATTTTGTCTTGTTTGCCTCTATTTTCCAAACTAAATCACATAGTTTACCCTTAAAAATTATATATATCTACCCAATACAACCCAAGTCGACTCCCATATTATTGTCTTTACCTTTCATATTCAACTAGATAGACCCAATTTGATCCATTAGACTCCCATATTACTATATTTACCTTATATATTTAAATAGATTGATCCAAGTCAACCTAGTAGACTTCCATACTATTATTTTGTCCTTCTTGATTTAAATTAATTAATCCTACTTGACCTAGTGCATTTGAATTTTCTTATATTCTAAACTACATCGACCCTAGTTGACCTAGTTCAGTAGGTGGATGATAGAGTCCATTTTTAGTTTCCCTTCCTATACTGATTAACATCATGAAATCACCAATAATAATTTTTACTAACAGTATTAAACCATTCATATTTTACATGGGTTATTTTGTCTTACCCATTTTATCCACCCAAGAGGATAATCCCTGATGGTGAAAATACTCCTAACCACCATCTAAATAAATCGAATGAAACATGGTAAAAATTACTCAAAATGATGATCTAGATGATTCTAACATATTCAAAAACCTTGATGACATTATCATTTATACCGCTAACATGAATGGTACCTTATCCAAACTTCCTTAATTTACCATTGGATAAATTGATATTAACATATGGAACCCTCCCATAGGGAACCTCTTACAGGGAATCTGCATATCCCTAATCTTTGGAATGATCCTTATACCAACACTAACATTCCACCTCCTACCACTAGAAATAGAAATACACCCATATGTACAACTCAAATTTTTCCACAAATGATTCAACAAATGAATGTTTTGTAAAAAAAAACTAATAATTCATTAATTCTTAAAATGCAAAGTGATATCTTACAAATATAAATTCAAGCTCCCATCATCCTAGGCCAAAATAATTAGAATTGTATTCACCCTCCTCCTTGAGATGCCAATGGTAACATCATTATTCAAAATCTCATACATAAAAAAGTGCTCCAACATCTTAAAAATGTACCTTTAGATACATTCATTATATCTATATATATTGGAAACATATCTCCAGCTATTAAGTATGATGGAACTAAATACCCTAATAATTTCCTTAAATAATTTGGTAATCTATATAAAGAATGGATCCAAAACAACACTTTAACTACCACTAAACTTATTATCAAAATAATTCATGATATGCTTTATAATGGTATAATCAACTCCCCCAACATTCCATATGGAAAATATAAGATATTTTAAACTCTATATTTGAAGATTTTCAACAAAATGATCTTCCTAAAATTGTCTTAGTCACTTAATTAATGCTAAGTAATTACCCACTGAATCTACTCATAATTTTATGAAAAATGTGGAAATAATTAGCTCATAAGGTTGAGCATAACATGAGTGATGATAATATGTTCAAAATTTTCATTATTGCTCTTAAGGCCCATATTTAATATAAGGTTTGAATCTTTTCTCCTCAAACCTTAAAAGAACATTTGATCAAGCTAAAAGGCAATATTCCTTATGAATCAATTTGAACCATCTCATAATTTAATTAAGGATTTTTTATAAACTTAAAATAATGCAATAATCAACACAAATTATCAATTTTAAAATATTTCAAAAAAATTGGTCAAATTATATATTCCAACTCCCTCCCATGCACCCTTGATGGTCTTGTAAATGAAGAAATTATTATCCATCTAAACCTTTCATCTATAAAAATATTTCTCCCCCATCATGGTACAATCCTAATATTTTTTTGGTTACATGTCAGCATTGGTCATTCTTAAGAGACATGTCATGCAATTATAAAATTTGTAGGTGCTTTCATTTAGGAGATGAATTTTATCATGATTTTATGATCAAACTACGTCATCCCAATTATCTAAAATCTTATCAAAAGAGAAACTTTGCCAAATATACTACCCAAAATCTCAAAAAACTTCTTTCCATCCCAATTCACAACACTCTAATGAATTTTTTTGTGTTATTTATGTTTATTATGATCCATATTACACTAATTCTCAATATGTGAATGGGGTTAAAGTCAATTATTTTCATAAACCTTCTCACAAAGACCCTATTACCAAACCTAAGAAGCCTTCTACTAAAGACCAAATTCTTAATGATACTATAATTTATAAGACATAATCTTAAGAACTAACCACTAGAGATGATTCACCTCCACTATTGGAGCCTCATACAATTCCAAAAATTTCCCCGTATAATCAACGTAAGCTTTGTGTTCACTCTTTTTCTAAATCTTAGTGGAATTTCTTAGATGAACGTAATTTTATGCCTTGTAAAATTAATCTTATCTAGTTATTAATAACTTCTCCTTATCATTTTGATTTTATTATGAATCAACTCCAAGACATCAAATAACCTTTATCTAATGAGTTCAATTTCCCTTATGATTTTCCTCAAAATGAAAAATTGAATGCTATAAAAATAATTTCTTCTCCTAAACCCTCCATATAATTTGTTAAAGATGATATGATAAATGATGAAATTGTCTTTTGAGTTGATGATCCACCTATTTTTTTAATCAAAATTGGCATCAATAGTAAAATAATTCAAAAATTCATAGTTGGTGAAGGATCTAGAATTAATGTTACTTATCTTTGGTTGATTCATCAATTCAGATATTCCAAAGAAAATCTCAAATAAATCTCACTCATGTATCATGGATTCGATAAAATGAATAAACACCATTTGGCTGTACATATGAATCCCTCTTACTATTTTACCCAAGATAATTTATACCAAGCTCATGTTATTGATATTCCTTGATCTTACAACATGATCTTAGGTCATCCATGGACTCTTCATATGCAAGTTATTTCATCTTCTGGTATCCAATGTATCAAATTCATACATAATGGGAAACATTATAAACATGAGACCAATCCTAATCCTTAGAGTATCCAACTTATAAATCCCATATCTTAATATTGTATCCCTACTATTGAGAGGAGGATCAATAGTCCTTTTTCTAATTTTTTTAATATGCATTTAGATCTACATGTAATTCTTACAAATTCAAATGATGATTAGCCTAAAGAATTAAAAAAAATCAATACCACTCAATTACCTCCCTAAATATTAGAGTGTTTCCCTCCTTATATCCTTCCATGAGATCAAACCATTACCTTAATATATGATACTACCAATATCCCTCCCCCATGAAACACAAATGAAGCCTTTTATATAAAGGATGTTTTTTTTGCAATGAATATGGGGTGGCCAGACTATTTGAAGATCCTTTAGCCATGTCCCCTCATAATTTATGTGATATGGGAATCTCCACCATAGATATTCTTATTGAAATTGATACATGTGATATATCTCCATATTATGATGATACTTACATTATGACTCAATCTCAAAAGATTTAGATGGCCTACATTATCAAAAGATGTTAGCAAAAATGTATGCCTTCAATCAAGATGTTCATGTCATTCACATATCCTATGACAATGAATTAGAAACTTTAGGTTATTTACCACTTATTAATGAAATTTTATTGGGTATTGTATGGGTGGTCCATGAAATTGACCAATTTGATACAATCCAATATATAACTCCTAATTAAATTGTTTAGTTCAATCTAGTATGTCAAGATTTATTACCTATAATAAATCATATCAACCAAAACAATCCTATACCTATTACTCACAATTATATCACCACAACTAATAATGTTTATCCTACTATCTCAATACCAAAATATATCAAATGACCATATACCTCTACTCTTTAAATTACCTTAGATGCACAAGTTATAACTATTTGATAAATACATTCATAGTTTGATAATCACATAAATCCAATTTTGGATCTTCAAGTTGATGTTGAATATTATGTAACATTACCCATGATCCCTAATGGTGAATATATTTTATAACTACTCCATACTCATGAACTTCAACTTCCATGCCAATATCATAATTTTGGTCATTTATACAAAAAGGTTCCTTATTTTAGTAAATTTTCCGTAGTTTTGATCTTAAAACACATCTTCTTTCCACATTTACTCTTACTCCATATCATTTCAAATATGGAATGATATGATTATTAGGTAAAATATTTCAATTAATTATGGAGCCACTACTATTCCTTGACCTATTATCATCTCTAAAGAACTTCATCCTACCAAAAATGATAACTTTATTATATTTTTAGACAAATATCATGAATATTTTTTCTAGTCATGCAAAGACATGTTTGGAATTGATCCTATCATTTTGGTCCATAATATCATTACTTATCCTAATACAAATCTTGTGCATTAAAATTAGCATAAATTTCCTCATGATATTTATACCTTATTTCATAAAGTGATCATAAAATGTAGACTACTCTAAACGGGTATCCAATATTGTTCATGTGCATATGAAATTAACCATGGTTATTTTCATCTATATATACTTTTGTATTCTTAAATTAGGATGTCCCAAAGATAATTTTCCTTTACCATCAATCGATGCCAATGTTTTAGTCAATGTCATTGTTGTTTCTACCAATAGATATTAAATGTTATCTCTCATGGATGGTTTCTTGGGATATAATCAAATTCATATCACTCTCGAGGATCAACATAAAATCACCACTAAATGGGACACCTATTTCTATGCTAAAACTCACTATGTTATGAAAAAAATTCAGTGCCACTTATCAACATGCAATGCCCCATATCTTCCACAATTTCATTCATAAAATAAACAAAAATTATGTATATGATCTTATTGATATCGTTATCATTTTTGATTGCCTCATCAAATACAAATTTATACTTAATACTTAAAAATGTATTTTGGGTGTCAACTTGGGAAAAATCTTAAGGATGGATGTAGATCCTACTAAAATAAAATCCATTCTTAACATGTTTATTCTTCATTCCATTCTAGATATATGAACATACCTTGGTAAACTTAGGGCAATCTAACATTTCATTCCTGAGATGGCTTACTGTATCTTTTATAGTTAACTCCCCTTTCAAGAAAGGTATTGATTTGAAATGTAATAATTTATGTCAAAAATCATCTAACATCATGAAATAATCATTATTGCATCCTATTACTCTTTTAACACCTATTAGTGACCATCCTTTCATATTTTACACTTCCTCTACCCCCATATTATTTAGGACAATGTTTCTCCAATAAGATGAAACATGACATGAATATTCCATATATTATATCAGTCATGTTTTAATATACTTTGAAACACACCATGCCAAAGTTGAATGTGATTGTCTAACTATGTATTTCATAGCTTAAAAAATTTTGCATTACATAATTTATCAAACCACTTATGTTATTTTGTTCTAAACCCCCTTCATCATTTTTCTTTAAATATTTCTTAATTAATAATAAAATTGTAAAATGAATGGTTCTCTTGATGGAATTTAATTTATGAAGGATCATGCAAAAATCAATTACAAGCCAAATAATCACCAATCAACTTGGTGTTGCTTCTATACAAACCACTTATCACCTTCAAGATACTCTTCTTGACAAATCAATCATTTACATTGAAGTTATTCATCAAGCTATTTCACTTAAATATTATTTTCACAATTTACAAATAATCTCAATTGAAATAATCTTGATAAACTAGAAACTTTAATTACTAACTAAAATCCAAAGTAATCATCAAAGAATTATCCAAATTTAAAATTGATTTGTATGAAGATAATTAGATAATTTATTTTGATGGAGCTAAATGTCATGAAGGAGATGGGCCAAGATGTGTCATATTTTATCCCCATGTCAAGATCATGCCTCTTAACTCCCAATTATACTTAATGTTACTAATAACATGGTTGAGTATGAATATTTCATTCTAGGCATGTAATCCACCATCAATTTATTTATACCTTACCCATATGATTTTGGTGAATCGAAACTCATTTGTCATTAGGTCAATGATGAATATCAATGTAAAAGTGAAAATATTATCATGCATTATCAAAAAGAATTCAAACACTTCACCATAAAACCAATTCCATGAGAGTATAGTGATTTATCTAATTTGATTGCTTCATCTACTTTTATTTTTCACCCTCATCAATCCTTTCATGATTTAAAATTTATCATCAACATACACAAATAACTATATTCATTAAAAAACATAAACAATTATCTTATATGTCATATTTAAGTTGTCACTACTTGACAACGCCCATGGTATAAGAATATCATTCAATTTATCAAACACCATACTTATCCTCCCAACACTAAATCTTGTCAAAAGACTCGAATCACAAGAAAGTGTATAGAA